>CAJVRN010000211.1:2650000-3010000 GCA_911728415.1 Lagocephalus sceleratus | reverse complement strand
GGGATGTCTACATGGAAGAACAGAATATCTGCTGGATTGTGGCCCTCATAGGACCCAGTTGAATAGCCCTGCATTAGTAATTCAAATTAATACCAACTGCCAGTGGAAAAAACAGCCAAGCTGGCTTGACTTGGGCTCAGAGGAAAAACGTAGCACTCTAAGAGAAACAAGAGGCAGACAAGAAAGAACCCATTTTTACAATTTATTGATAGCAAAAGTTCAGGTTCACTCCTGCATCTTCTCAATGGTCTCCTCCTTGTATTTGCCCTTCTCCTTTCCATCAGTGCGAGACTTGTCCTTGCGTTCCAGGATCTTCTTGCGGTCTTTGTCCAGCTTTAGCCTGGTGATGACCACCTACAAAATAAAACACGTATATTTACTACTCAGCTCAGCTCCATTTATTCTCTACATAATGGTAGTTAGTAAACATGGTTTTGGTGGAAATGCAGCTGTGTAAATAAAAATAAACATGCATCACTATTCAGAAAAGTCACTCATGTGGCTAAAAGAAAAGACAGATATTTGCCCAGAGCTACAGGTGTGGAAAATCAGGACTTGCTGGAATTAAGTGCACACTACCATCAGAAGCACATAATGTACATATAGACACAGACACACAGTTCAAAAACCGGTGGATTACTACCCGAGCTGAACCAGGACAGGAATGAAGCTCACAAACAACCAAACTCCCTTGAAGCACAGCCCTATCAATGAACGCCACAACAAAAATCTTCACTGCTTCTTAAAAAAAGAAAAGCACCCCCCTCAGAAACAACTGCATGATTGAACATGTCACACCTCTAAATAATGTACCAGCAAGAATTTAAATGATTATTCAGCATGGACTGAACATGCAGATCACAACAGAATTCTGGTCCCTGACAGCTCAGGTTCTTCACCAAGATAATCTAACCGTGATCCAGGTTTGAAACACACCAGATGTTCTATGATTCCACTGAAACGGTCCAATCTGTGCCGACTTGTCACGACAACCAGAGAGGGAGTAGAAATTGTGACGGTGATGTAACACATGTGGGAGAAGGGAACTTACAAAACTAACAATGTTACGGAATCCAGAACACCAGACCTCACCAGCTCTCCTCCAGAAAAGACGAAGAACAGCCTCAAACATTTTAGCTTCTCAAAAAAAGGGGAAAAGCCCGCACCGGTTGGCACCAAGCAAATCGCTCCATTTCGCTTGACCTCAAGGACAAAAGCAACTCGGGTGTAATGTTTGTGTGTGCTGTGGATGCTGGAGAAGCAGATGCCAACATGGACTTTCAAACATGAGACACTCATCGCACCTTGCTGGGGTGGATTCCGACGTGCACCGTGGTTCCATTGGCCTTTTCTCTCTGCACGCGCTCGATGTAGATGACGTACTTCTTCCTGTAGACCTGCACCACCTTGCCGATCTGCTGGCCCTTGTAGTGTCCGCGGACAACCTGTGGGGCCAAGATCACGACCGGGTCAGAGAAACGCCCCCACGCCGTCCCGCCCGCCCGCCCGCGGCTCCGGTACCTGGACTTCGTCGTCCTTGCGGATGGGCATGGACCTCACGTTGTACTTCTGGCGGAGCTCCTTGGACAAGGGGGAGGACATGATCTTCCTCCTGATGTGCGAGGGGGCATTGAAGTGCCTCTTGCGGTTCTTGCGGCGGGAGGACGTCACAAATGGGTTCAGCTTCATGGTGCTGGAGGGGGGGGCGAGAGGACGCGTTCAACACCACCGCACAGCCTTCCCACGTTGAGCCCCACAAACTCTGGCGCCCTCGTACACCCGACCACCTAAACCAGCCGGCGAGCGAACGCGGCCCTGGGCCCAAACACGTGACGTGTGAACACGTCGCTAAACATTTTTAACAAAAGCATTCGAATAAAACCCCGAAATAAGCCGCTGTGTTTCTGAGCTAAGCGTCGGGCCGCGTCTGAGCTAGCGGTGCTAAGTTAGCGGCTCCCACAACACAGCGGGCGAGGGGCCGAAACCAGCACGAACCACGCCGGCCCCTGGACGACGGACGCCCGGAGGGAGAGGACCGAGGCGGGCCAAGGCTCCACCGCGGTGGGGAGTCAGCATGCGGGCAACGGGGGGGGGGGTGGGGGCTACGCGGGCTCGGTTCAACCTTCACCCCCCCACCACCGATGCGCTAATATCACACAATATCAGCCGCCCCGGGGTGCTCGTGGCACCATCGGTGTGTTTGGACTGCGATACGGCCGGGGGACCGGCGCTGCGGGGCGGATGGACGCCGATGGCGGCGGCGGGGGGACGAGCCGGCCTTACCCTGCCGCTCGCTCCTCTGTGGCCGGCCGAAAAGAGGCCGCTCCGCCGCTTCCGCCCGCACTAGTTCACGTTCAGCTCTCGCGAGATCTCCGACCGCGCTGCGAGAAAGGGCACCTGAGAGAATAAACAAAAACAAAAAAACAAATAGATATAAAAGCGATTTAAGTGGATTTTATTATTTTTTTTTAATTATGTCGCGTCATAATTGAAATCGTGCGTTCTTTTTGGGCGTATTTATTACGTATTACTCTAATGCTTAAAGCGGACGCTGGAAAGAGTTGCGGAATTTTGTGTCTAAAAGGCGTTTTTACGTTTTCCCATTTTAATTAATCACACTAATGAATCTGATGACTCCATATGCGCGACAATATGTTATACTTTGTGTTCGTGTTTGATGCACGTGCCAATCATGACCACGAGATGGAGCTGAACCCATTAAACCAGTAACCTGGTAAACAGTTGGTAACAAGTTGCGCCGATGCATGAAGTTTTGGCTTCGATTCGCCTCTTCTGCCCGCAATCTAATGTTCCTGCGTGCGCAGGTCTGCCAATATGTTCATATTTGCAACAAAACGCCAGCGGGAAAAGGACATTTTGTGAACACAGCGGTGTGCCCAAGGTTGGCACGTCGATCCCAGGGCTGTGCGACCGTGTCTGTCTGCGATGGCATGTTTTGGTTTTTTTTTAATTACCCGACAATCTTATAGGGTGAGGGAGGGAGACAATATATAGGATGACCTCCCTTTTTGAGAGGACAGAGGCGACCCCCCCCCGTCCTGCACTCGCTCGGGCCACACACACACACACACACACACGCGCACATACACACACGCGTGCACACACGAACCAGCATCACGGAAGCTGAGGCGCCGTGCGCATCCAGGAGTTGTTTTTTCGCCCCCCCTCCAGGAGCCTGCTGTCCGGTTGCTTGCTGTAGTGATGCTGTCATCTCCTCCTGCGCCCTGGACGTGGAGCCACTTTCCCCTCCCGCACCCCTCCGGTTCTTCTCTGCCTGTCTGAGCGGCTGTCGCGGCGGCAGTGCGGATGTGGAGCACTCCAAGCAGCGCTCTTCGCCCGTCCGCAAGCATCGGAGAAGATGAAATGTTTTTCCCGATATCTCCCGTACCTTTTCCGCCCTCCGAGCACCATCCTCTCCTCCACTTGCCACACCGAAGGTAGGGTGGGACGCCGGCGGGGGAGCTGTCAGAGGCTGCGAGTTACTTACTTTGAGCGTGTGACATGGACGTCTAAGGCTGCAGCTGATAATATGGGCAATTCTACCGCCGTGCAGAAGTTAAGATCGTCCAGTCAGGGCTGCTGACACGCAGCAGACCGCCTCACAGCGCATGACGCTATTCCCGAGATCTGAACATGCGTTATTTGCTGATGGAAATTGTCTAGGGATGACTGTTTGTCTGGATGCTGTCTGTGTGTATTCTCCTCTCCGTATTCTGTTTATCAGCTGCAAACACGCAGCCAAAGAGAATGACAACTAAGGCACTCATTAACATGCATGCAACTCTTAACATGCATGGCAGTAGGCCCCTCTGAGACGCCACATAAGTCCTCAGACAAGATGCTGAATGCCACCGCCGCTATGTATGTTTACCATGACCCCGGAATCAGTCGGAGTATTCACATTCACGCCGTGGCGCTGACACTGTTGGGCGGGTGATCTGACCCCCAGACTCAGTTGCAATGGGGTTTCAGCCCTACTGTCAGACAGTCTGAGTGTTTGAATAACCAGACATTTACTAGGTCATAATGTGGAGACTGAGCTCGCTGCATTATTTAGCTGTGCATGGTTGCCCTCTTTGCTGTACGTGCGTTGGCCTCTCAGCCCTCTGGCACAGGAAGGAGTGTGATAGTCTGCATTTGAGAGTGAGGGGTGATCGACATGGCTGAGCTGACCCATATATGCATATACAGAGATATACATACATACTGTTGATGTATGTGTGCATGTATATGTGCCTGTCTGTCTCACTCCCTCCCTCCCTCACTCATTCACTCCCTCCCTCCCTCCCTCACTCACTCACTCTACCTATAGTTTATTAGCAGCTTGGCCTTTGGAATAATCCAAGCATGCTCTGCTGCTGGACTGTTGACTGTAAACAGAGTGTATGTGGACTGTATACAAAGACGCAAACAAAGACACAAGCACTCCTGCTTCCATAACACTGTTTTGGTGAGAGCGGAGATGGTCCAGCTGCGGCGCTCAGCTCCGGTAACATGAGACGTGAACCTGCGCCGCTCTCCGTGCGGAGAAATATGAAGCAGTCGGACGCGGAAAATCAGTGAGACAAGTGGAGCCTCAGATGCTGGAGGCAAGCGGGGCGTGATGACACGGCAGATGACCTTGGAAGTATGATGTATGAAGATGAGAGTGGACATCTCATCTGTAGGCTCTTCCATGTGTGCACGTCGGGTTTTGTTTAGTTTTTTGTTGTTGTTGTTTTGTTGTTGTTTTTCTTAATGGGAAAACTGAGCACAAATCCCAATTGGTGCAACACCATTACCATGGCGTAAACACCATTTACAGCCATGCTCACGGTTCCTGCATTAGATTCCTTCAGTCCTTGGCGTTCCTCTCACGCTGCCCCGACCCTGACTTCAGTATCAATCATGTCTGCTGATCAGAGTTCATGCCGGGGGAAGATGAGTGTGCAGTTCAGTTACCACACTGAGGGAAAATGCATTATATAATCACTGAATTGGCTGCATTCAGGGTCCATGTGTGTATGTGTGTGTGTGTGTGTGTGTGTGTGTGTGTGTGATCTGGGTCAACATCACTTCACCTGAGTCCAGGCTCTGAAAAACATCCCAGTGTGGGTTTTTCCCTGCATTCCATACTTCCCCATGATGTATTTTCCCCATCAGTGCGTCACCTCTGCTGTGATGGATGAAGTATTCAAGGTTTCTGATGGGGCGCGCTCTAAGTGTGTCCGACTACCGCTGTCCCGGGTCTGAGTCAGGGAAAAAGGCTTGTCCCCAACGAACACCATGCTTCATCTCACGCCGCCATCAATCATCCGAGCCGATCCACCCTCAGCTTCCTCCACCTCATCATTCTCGCTGTGAAGTCATTATTTGCTCCAGTATGACAGCAAAAAAACAGTCCAGACACCGCCTCTCTCACGATATTGATGTAGAGATACCTTGAAAAGTATCACTAATCAGTCTCATTTTGGTTGCGACCACTCAATCACAGTGAAGACCTCAAACGATAAGAGGTTAAAAAGCTCTTTGATTTTACATTAATATGAATATTATCCTGTTTCCTTGTTGTTGTTTCACAGGGGCCTGAATTTTCTTGGCTTCAGGACCTTTCGTAACACGCCTTTACAAAATTCAGACATTTCACCAACTAGTCACCAACTTACTCATCGAGATTTATAAGTAATCGCGAAAAACAGAAACACGCCGGTGTATCACAGGTTTCTCCAAATAGCCGCACTCATGTTTCAGCAGTCCGTCGCGGCGCCTGATTGGAGGGGTGTCGTTGGAATAGTGTTATCATAACTCATAAGTCTTATCATTATCGTGACAGCTGCCCACTTCACAGCTCCTCCTACTCGTCCTGTCGTTGGGCACCGCTGGTGACAAACACCCTAAATCACCACGCACCCCCGTCATAGTTGTACACAAGGCCGCCCTGTTCCAGTGTGGTCCCCTCTCCGCCCCAACCCCGACTCCTATAGTGATTAATAATATCACAACGCTCGTCGACACTGCTCCTAATGAGCTTAATTTACATCTGCAGACAACGAAGAAAGACGATTTGCTCTATAAATGACTATTAAACAACAATTTGTCGGTGGCCAGATCCGAGGTTGGGATGCTCCCGAAGGGCTCTTTGAGCAGCAAAAACAAGGCGCCAAGGAATTTACCAGCCTCGCGTGTTGTGAGTTTTTTGTTGTGGAAACCTTTGCACGTATCACGTTCCTCGCGCACGTGTGAGGAGGTGACTCATAAGCACATATGACAGGGACCGTTTTCAGCAAGCGGTCTCTCTCTCTGGAAGGGGTCATGAGAGAGTGACATGCCAGGCTTTTGAGACATTTAGTCTTCCCCTCCAATCTATTAACAAAAACGAAGGCATTAAAAAGAAAGCAATTTGACAGAATGTTCATACGGGAGGATTTTTTTTTTTTTTTATTGAGAAGAGTAGAGGAGAAGGGTAATTTTCAGATTGAAGTAGGAGCGAAATGACTAAGTCCAGATAAGAGCTCATTATCTACTTTGAAAAATGGTGAGCAGCAACACAAATTATCGGTGACGTTTCCGACTCTTAAACATATCCCTTGAATCGGGTGGATCTGGATCTTGTGGGAACTGATACGAGCGTGACGCAGAAGGGCAAAAGCGCCAAAACATCGCGAGCGCTTTCTCACGCAGCACTAATCCTCCAGTCTCAGGTAACCACAAACACTTCCTGCAACGTCGCCATAGTCGGTCCGCGCGAAAACAAGGGAGGAGGTGGAGCGCGATCGAGTATCGCTTTCACCCGTTCGGCCCGGCGGGAGTCGGGGTATCATTACTGTAAGCGCCGGGATGTGAGGCGGGTCCCTCGCTCGCCATTCTTCTCCGTTTCACAACCAGAAGTGTTTCACCTCTGGCCTGCATGCGGACTCTTGAAAACACCCTGTGTTGATGTAGCATCATCTCCCCGGTTGGGAGGTGGGGAGCCAGACACAGAGGCTCCTTATTGAGCGGGATTGCTGTTCCTTTGCTGCAGGTGGCGACTCCACCACAAAGCCACAGACTGCTTGATGTATATATATATATATATATATATATATATATATATATATATATATATATATATATATAGACCATCGAGGATGGGATTCCTTTTTTTGCTCCCTCTCTCAAAGCCCGTTTTTGCAGTTTTTTAAAGGGTCCTGATGGGTTTTCTGGTGTATTCACACTGCTGCAATACAATTCTCATTAAATTCTGAAGTTAGATCTCTACTCCTTTCAAAATGGTGAATAGTATAAACACAGCTGTTCACTTGATACTTTAAACACAGTATAAAGGATCATTTCAGGTTTGTATATGGAACGTTAACCAGTGGATATCAGAGATAATTGATGAGCATTAAATTTCCACAAATGAGATAGTAGAACATGTGCTTTTTAAATGTAATTGTCTTGTTTTTCTTTTGCATGTAGACATTAAAGTATTAGCGTTCATCCAAAAGCGACGTTCTGTGCGCCCAGCTGTCACATGTGTCAGGGTTTCTTTGTTGTGTCAAAGCTTTTTTTAGGTTGCGTGAAAAAGGGGCTCAGATGAATCTTTGATGAGGCAGTGCAGCAGGTGAGGGGAGAACAACACAGAAGTGAAATGCGTGTTAAATGTGTACCACATAAAGAAAGAAATGTAGATTTCTGTAATGTGTGGATAAAAGCAATATATATTGCCTCTGATAGCATCTGGAAATATAAATGAATGCAACTGCTAGTATATGTTGTGTAGTCACAGTAGTGAGGGAATATAGTGTCACCATATGAAGTTTAAGTATCCTAAAGTGCTGTATGTGAAAAAAATTCTCAATGATTGTAACTATTACTATCTAGTAACTATTCTTAAAAACACCAGGATAGTGCCGAATATCAAGGCTGGGAAATTATTTTTCACTTTATGGCTGATATCAGACTATGTCAAATACAATGGAGAACAGCATTTTTCAATACTCAAGAAAGTATTATGATGATGATGATGTCATCATCATTCAGCAAAGAGCTACAGCAGCAGGCTATCAATATTTATGAGCAGTTGATCAAAGGTATCTAAATACATTACTGTTAGATTCTATTTAACTGGTTTAGGACGGTTACCCTCCCTCCCACCCTGTTCCATGTCTGCTGGGTGTCTCAGTAGGTACTCACAATAAAGATTGTAAATTAACTTTTAGTCCTGGCCTCAACCCCCTCGTCCCGTCTGAAGAGCGTTAGAGAATCTATGGCGGCTGTCGAGAAACAAGTCCCATCCACAAATATCTCCTGTATCTCTGGGGGTTTAGTAGATATGTAAAAATAAGATTTGTAACTTAAATTTAAATGTGCATGTTGTAGTGCAGAGGAGTTACAGATTTTAACTGTTGAATAATAGTAATAGCTCATCTTTTTCTTCTTCCATTTCTTTTTTTTTAATGATGAACAGCTTCATATCTGACCTTGGAGTTCCTCTCTGCTGCCACGAGATAATTAATGCAAGTGTAAAAGAGTAATATGAAACCAGGAAAAAGTGTCAACCGATGATAAAGTAAAGTATTGTGAGGCGATTTCAACTCTTTAACCAGCATGTCAGTGAATTAAAAATTAAACAATTCAAGGACAAAGTCATATTCCCCTGTCGAAATCTTTCCTGGAATAAAATGTATTTGAGCATTCTTGAGGAAAAATTATACATTTGACGTATGATGCAATTTAGGTTTCATGGCCATTTAAACATCACTGAGAACCATTAAACAAGACAAGAGATTAAACCGAAATTTTCAGAGAGCTGTATGCTTTGATTAAATTCTCCGCTCCCACAGCTTCCGAGGCTTCACTGCTCCCCAGGGAGGAGAGTCATTGTCCAGGTTTCATGGGAGCTCTCCTATAGGAGGCCTTCTTAATTTAATTCTCCCTGTTGGTGTCACTTCCATTCTGGGGCACACATTGCAATAATTACACACACCCACTTTCACAGACAGACCCCCCCCCCCACACACACACACACACACACACACACACACACACACACACACACACACACCCCACATTCACCCGCAGACCAATGACCCACCAGACTGCTACAGGAAGTCAAAGGTTGGGACTATAAATCAGACACACAGAACCACCTGCATCCTTCTTTAAATCCCCTTTTTGGCATAGTTGATATTCCCATATATAGATTTCAAGCATCGAGTTCATTTCAGACAGACACCCAAGCCAAGTCATCGATCGGGAACAAGGCAGCGAACTTAAACGGCAGCTATAGATAGAAAGCTGCCCGTTGTGTTTTCTGTCAGTCAGCACCATGGACAGGGCGTGATGGTCACGAGGGAGCGACATGACTGCGGCGTAGTGAAGGCTCACACTGTTCTGTCTGAATGGGGTTCCACACACACACACACACACACACACACACACACACGCGCACACGTGCGCACGAGAGACGGCACTGGATAAATAATGTAGCCTCGTGCAATTGTTAGCAGGGAGTACGCGGAGTTCCCATCACTCCAGATTCAGGGCCTCTTCTTCACTTTGGACAATGCGCACCAGTCTGAGTAGAAAGGAGGACGATGATGTCATGCGACGAGTCACAAATCAGCAAAGCAGTTGTGTCTATGTAATGTTTTTTTTTTTTTTTCTAGTTATGCGTTATGTATTTTTAAAGCTTTCTGCCTTCTGATAAATCAACAGCCACGAGTCTTTCCAGAAATTATGACCCAATAGCTTAAAATAACCCAAAGACCTTATTTTCTCCTTCCAAAAGTGCACCAGTGCACAACTTATCCTCACAGCATGGCAGCATGTAAATTTGTGATACACCAGCTAATAAGTGGAAACGATTTGGGTTTTTTTTTTTTCCCCCCACAAGGACTGTGGATTACCGCATTAGTGGATGATTTTGTCGTAATTGAGCGTTTATTCAATCTGTCTTTGTTAATTCAGCACAAATGAGCCACCGTGTCGTCACAGCTGAAATAATTCACATCGACACGCGGCAGGTTAGCGCAGAAGCGCTCCTCTGACTCGTGCACAGTTGGACCATCTGTGCTTTCCTGGGAGCTAACCACATTTTAAGTGACGCGGACACGGTCGCCCGTCCAGGAGGATTACTCAGACGTGACTGAAAGAGACTCTGCTGGCTGAGCACTGGTTATCTCATTTACCCCGCAAACTCAACGACGCACCCGAGAGGCTCCCAGACCGGAACCGCGACAGGTCGATAAAGCTAA
This sequence comes from Lagocephalus sceleratus, assembly GCA_911728415.1. Lineage (NCBI taxonomy): Eukaryota > Metazoa > Chordata > Actinopteri > Tetraodontiformes > Tetraodontidae > Lagocephalus > Lagocephalus sceleratus. The sequence goes on along the minus strand of CAJVRN010000211.1, from coordinate 2,999,762 downwards.
ATGTAAATAAACGTGTTGAATTTAAAGCTCCTGCACTTTAAAAGTGTTTTTCCGGTTCAAATCTTTACATTTCTCACAATGCTGTCTGACCATTAGGCTTTGGTTTGTCCCAATCAGAGTTTAGCCCTCTAAAAATGACTTGATTTAATTTCCTCCCCTCTTAGTTTCACCTTTCTTCAAGTTGCATCGATCCGTTCAAATTGATGGGTGACCTAGCTTCCCAACTGAAAGCTCCTGAATGAACCGGTTTTAAGGGCCATGACCCGGTGCAGCTAAACGAATCTAACCTTCTATTGTGTGCCGTGCCCTTCGCGTCACCTCGCGGTTGCATTGTGTTGTTTTGTTTTTTTGAGGATGGGTCAGTGAAATGGTGCCCGTAAATAAAGGAGCTTAGGAGGGCAGAAGCATTACGTTAATTCGGACAAGTGTAGACGCCGGGGCTTGTGTCACTGCACCCATCTGGACCGTCTGGAAGTGTCGTGCGAAAGAGGGAAGAGGAACAGATGAGAGGGTGAAGGTGCAAGTAGGGTTGAAAAAAGGAGCTTTTTTTTTTTTTTTTTTTACTTTGAATGAAGTTTCAGGCTTGGCTGGTACACACAGCTCTGCCTGTTTTCATACCAAACAGTGTGGCCTGGCTCTTAACCAGCCTCTAAGAGACCAGTGAACCCAGTCACTCGCTCCCTTCGCTTTTATTTCCCTTCTTGACGTTTTGGCTCACCATCGACTTCCTCCCTTCTTCATCTCCCATTCATCACTTTGTTCTGTTCTCGTACCTTCACTTTCTCTGGCTCCACCCCCAATTTGGGCCCTTTTATCTTGCGTTCCGGTTGCAAGGACGAGTACGGGTTCAGACTCAGGCCTCCAGGTTTCCATAGCAACATTTTGTTTCCTGATGTCATTAGTATTGATGTTGTGTCGTAAGGCCGAGGTGTCCTGGCACAGGGTGTGTTTACTGTTTACCACAAACTTAGACTATTCTGTGTGTGTGTGTGTGTGCTTGCATATGCTGTGTAGTGAGGATGATGAAGGAATCAGCATGAGAACATTATCAAACATGCTCAGTGTAAAGCAACATAACGGGCAGCAAGATTTTTTAAATCAGAGACTTGAGAACAATTATCGTTCATTTTTTAGAGTTTGACAAGGACAAACTAAACGCTCTTTAATCATGCATATTATAGTTAAACTTCTGGCATTTCAGTCTGTTTAGCATTTATCTTCCACAAGTCAGTTCTCTTAATGGATTGTGTATTTTATGGCATTTTCTAAAATATTTATAGGTTTTATTTTCCCATTTATCCACTCTCGCGTTATTTTATTGATTGTTCGAAAATTACTTGTAATAGCTGTGCGAAAATAAGTATTTCAGTAGAATCCTTGGGCTTTCCTGTCCCACTGTAACCAAGACAACCTTTTAACCTTGTTTTTATCAAGCATTCCTCCGGCATTAAAACCACTCCATTTCATTTCGCTTCCCCAACGTGATCAGCTCATTTAGCTTCTCTGTCCAACCATAACAGTCCATTCAGTCTCTCCCTTTCTTGTTGTAGAGAGTCTATTTGTCCTATTTGTCCGACTATAACCAATTTATTTAGCCCTGCTCTCTCATTATAGCCACTCGATTTAGCCACTCTCGACCTAGTAGAACCAGTTCATTTGTCATCTCTGTCACAGTATAAGCAGCCTATTTATCAGTTTAGGAAGTGTCCACAATGAGCACATCAGCTTTAACATCACATGTGCTTGATATGTTGATCAGTCACAGAATGAAGCTAACTAGACACAAGTAAGAAATGTTAACCCCCGCTGACATGATTGCATTCATGGAATCCTCGTGCGTGTGTGTGAGACTCGTAGAATTTGCCTTTTCGTGGAGAAGCAAGTCTCACTCCCACATGCTGTCTCACCGCGTGCCCCTCTGACTGCTCCATTGGCTCCGCGAGGATGGATGTCGCCTCAGCAAATGTCTCTTTGCTCGCTCCTGTGCGCACATTTGTGACCTCACACATCTGCAGCGGCTGCTCAGATCACAGGTCTGCTCCCAGCTGATTTCCATCTCTCGCCATTTGCTCCGCGCGCCGCTCACCAACAGGCCCTCGGCGGGCAGGTTGTGGCCTCGGCCTTTCCACAGTAATTAGTTCTGCTTGGCGTCCTTGGTCAGGGGTGGACAGAATATAGATCTCATATCGACACTGTTACATCACAGTTGCAAATGCAAATGCTCGCCCCCCTCAACTCAGCCCCTTTCCGTTAAAGTCCAATTAAACGGGCTTGCAATTTTTCACATATGATGTAATTGCGCACGGTTGTCTTTGGCTTGCAGAGGCAGGACTTCCTGCATTGACTGAAATCTGAACCAGGCCTATTCCTTACATAACCAGTTTATTTTCAGGAACATTTGATTTGAGTCTGACCGATGCCAGCGATCGAATTCCTTTCATATCCAGAAAACCGGCTTCTCCTGTCCTGACAGATGCCTATGTCTTCAAAATGGGATGTATTTTGTTTGTTTTTGTGCGGTAAGTAATTATTTATTGTGCAGTTTGGTGCCATCATTAGTGAGTCACGGTGCAGTCATGGCAGGAAGTGGACACAGAGAAAGCCTGTGATGCTATTTCAGAAGGTTGTCGATGGCTTTTCTTGTTTTGATTATAATCTGAGGGATCATCTCTGAGAGCATCCCCATATTCCCTGCTATTGCATCTAGATATCATTAATTCAACTGCTGTGGTAACATTTAGTCTCCCGTTTATTCCCGGTGGTATCCTCGAACTGATGTCTGACTCATTAAACAAGTATTTTCCCAACCAAAGCATCAGAAGAGCCACACATCTCACACATTTAAACTGCCAATAATAAATCACGGATGAGATGAATTGAAAACAACAAAAAAACAAACATGTGTCTTTGACGGTGATGCCAAGGCTCAATGTGGAAATGTCGTAATGCAGCCCAGTGATGTAATATCTTATTTTGCCAGAGGATGGTGCTATAACTTTAGCTGTTAATGTAACACTAAGGGGGCTTCTCATTTTAAACTGCTCAGTTCATTTATTCTATATCTTTGTATACCATTAGAGACACCATGTTGTCACAAAAAACGTGATTTTATATATGCTCAAAGCTTATAAGAGACAGGTTCTTTCAGATGTTCAGATGTCTACGACAAGATGTAAAAATTACATTATTGCTCGTTTCTTTCCTATTAGCATTCTACTTTAGAGAATAAAAGTGATTTTCACAGCCAGACAGCATGATAAACAGACAGATGGACGGACTGCGTTTGCCAGCAAGCACCATCCATCTCTCCTATGCAGAAATGGTAAATCCCTCAGGCTAGTTTGCAGCAAACTCCCACCATGCCAGATCAATATAGGGAGCAATAAAGAATAAAGCCCCGTTCAGATGAGAAACTGGCCTGTTGAGCCCATCGACATGCTTCTCCGAAAACAAGTGGTATGTATTTATCATGAGGGTGGGATAGCCTGTCTTCGCGTGTGTGTGTGTGTGTGTATGTGCATGTGTATAATTGATAGAACGGGGTGGATGGTGGACAGCTTGCCACCCTGTGGGTACCACGACCACAGCGTCTCCGTGATCCTTGCTGGCAGCTGCTCTTCCAAATGGGATTTTCCTGGAGATTACAGCCTCTAAGTGTGACATGCCTCTTGTGTTTGTCTTTATTGTTGACGAAGTGTGCGAGGGCTGTTTGTTATAAAGCCGCGTGGGTTGTGTGCGCGAGAGAGATTAAGTGCGTTGGGGTCTTGAGCTGAGGTGCAGAGAGAACATGTTCCATTGTCACATGGGGCTGGTTGGGACATGACTGAACTCTCACTGGCAGCCTGCACCAAGAAATCAGATGGGTGGGGGGCTGTTCAGATACGGGGTCAGGGGTATACCGTGCTGCTGCTTTATTCGTGACAACAACGGGACCGCTGCAAAAGATTCAGTCTAGCTGAAGTCTAGCTAGAGTCAGTAGCTCCTAGTTCATTAAGTCCACATGTCAACAGAAATGACCGCATATGTTATTTTACGTTAAGCAGCTGTATTTAAATGGGGGTTAATGCAGTTGCAGTTGTGACACTTAATCTATCAATATGTTAATGGGAATCCCCATTGTACGAGCTCCCCAAGCACACACCCATAAATGTGATGGATTTGGATATTTCTTTAATCATCTCATCAAATTTACATTTCAGTCAGCGCTGGAAGCCTGGCTGGAAGCATTTGAAGTTACTTGTGCCGTGTACTAATGCAGTTTTTAGTTTTCCTCCTAGCCGTTTTGGCAGGCCAGGATTCATGACGCAGAGGAAGATTAATGGCTGATGTGAACTTTAACAGAAAAAGTAAGCCTCTCACAAGTGAGGAAGTAATCAGGCTGGAAAAACTAAAAATCAATCTTAATGGAGGTAAAAAAAAAAAAAAAATAAAAGACACAGGTCTAAAATTAACCGAACTAATAGCCCTGCAAAATTCTGTGATAATCTTTCTGGAAATTATTAAAACAAAACCACTATATGAAAATTGAAGATACAATTACAGAAAAAACAAATTAGGAAACTCACTCTCAAAAAGGCAAAAATGCCTCAGACAACACAGCATAAGCAGTCCAGCATTGACCAAGAACTTGGAAGAAAGGCTGGGATACACAACGGGACAAAACACGCCAGCACAGGACAAGGGAAGAGGCAGACTATATACACCCATGAGGGTAATGGGAAACAGGTGGAAACGTTCAGGAATCAGGGAGGACCATCAGTCAGGTGATGCATGAGGAAAGGACAAGTCACCTGAAATGAGAGGAGACTGACTTTCCAAAATAAAACAGGAAATCACAAGACAAATGACAAAACCTCACCGCAGTGCGATGCATTTAAAGACAGTAGTGGAATATGTGCTATTTTAATTCCTCAAGCATTTCCAAACTAGAAATCCAAGCAAGATCACATTTTTGAATGTGTTTGACCTGATTTGATACCAGATATTGACGTAGGTGCCTTCACTAACTGGCATTCCTGAATGATGTTAGCAGTAGAGACGGAGAAATTAGTCCATCCATACAATACATATATGTGACATCATAGTTTACCCTTTAAATTAGATAGAAAATATTGCATGCATAATCATACACAGAAAATAAAACCAACAGACAATGGTGTTTATTTTAAATGCTGCTCGATAAATGACTTTGTTTAATTTGATTGCATGCTTGTAGTCTTGTCAAAGGGGCAAAGCTACAGCACCCAGCTGATGCAAAACGCAACTGTTAGGATCCATTTTTAAAGAAAATCATGGTTTGTAGGGTTAAACTGGTTTTATTTAAGAAACCATGGCCTATATTTCCAGGGTAAATCTATAACCCATTTTTTTGCTTGAACATCTCCCACAGTCTTGAAAGGAAGGCATGCATGGCTCCGTGGTCATGTATGGGCTGGTGGCTTTGTAGTCACTCACTAACCTGCTTAACCTACTTTCCACTTGCTGGTCTTTCATCTGTCCACAGAGAGGAAATTACTGCTGGATAAAGATAGCATACGTAAGCACACAGTGTCCATCCACGCTCTCCAACCGCCGACACAAATAGTTGCACGCTTGCTTGGATGGCTCGTACTCTTCCTTCTTTATGCATCACAAATCATTTCACTAATGAATTCCAGAATCAGTCTGAACACGAGCTCCTCATGTTTGGTCCATTAACCCAACTGGTACAAAACATGTTGGGACGCGCTTGAACTGGCATTGAGATGAATATGACCAAAATTACAGCATTTTAAGGTTTTAATTGTGCAATTATGTAGACAGCTGTTGTGCTGCATTGCATTGCTGTTTCAATTGCAGTTTCCTAGCAACCAGAAGAAGTGCAATGCAATGATTTTCTGTTAAGTGCAATCATGTGCCCCCCCCCCCCACACACACACACACACGCACAAACACACCCCCCACCCTCCGAAAAGACACGACTGTATATTGAACAATAAAATCTGTAATGTGTGACTGTTTTCTTTTGTCTTTTACTCATAACAGAAAGCAACAGAAACAAGTGCGCGCATGCCCAGACGTGTACGTACGCGAGTGTGCAAAAGTAAAAATGGCTGTAAATTTCAGCTGGCATATTTTAATTAACACTAACATGCGTTTTTGTTTTTTTTTGTTGTTGTTGTTGTTTTTTTTTAAAAAATTTAATTATCAGGGGAGAGACGGAGAAGCTGGGGGAGGGGGAGGGAGCGCCAGAGAGAAACAGAAAATCAGGCTCCAGTGCAAGTCTCAGAGCAATGCTGCATTAGTCTCATCCTGATGTAATTGGAATGACACCAACGAGTCAAGTCGGCTGATTTAGGAACAGCCTCTTGGCTTGATATAATGCCCTCTACCAAAACTATCCATCTTTTTTTTTTAATCTTTTTTTCCCAGCCCAAGGATCTCCCCTGTACTCCTCCCCCACCCGCTCATGTATCCTTTCACTCAGCGTTGCCACATAACTCAAGCCAGCGCAGCACTCCCCTGCCGTGAATTGTGAGGATCCACAGTGTCGTAAAGTCCCAACAAAGTGTGCAGCTTCTCAGTGCTGTTTTTTATTCTCACAGAGGTTACGGATTGATACCGAATCCATTTCAGGAGGAGAGGGCAGACCAAGCAGGTGTGTCCGGGTCAGGGTGCTGCGTCCCTGCGGTTTGCTGCTGTTCAGTCCCCTGACAGATGGACTCCTCTAACAATCCTATTACCCTCATGTGTTTAGCTGCTCTTAATACCAGGGAGTGTTGCATGGCTAATGGAGGACAATAAATGTTTGGAGGCAAAATCTCATGCAAATCCAAAACCAGTGACACGTTCGATTAGCTCAGCCACTAAATAGGATTTTATCTGTGTCCAGCAAAGATGAAGAAAGTCACATGAAAAAAAACAAAAAAAACCCTAAACAATTCCAGAAGAAGTTCCAGGCACAGGAGGTGTAAGCACAGAAGATTAGCTCCAACCCTAAAATTACTCACGTAATTCAGATAATTATTATATCTATATTATTATATCTGTGTATTATATCATATATATCAGATGTTTGAAAGTAATTATAATATTTGTGGTAATCATCAATTTTGTATTGGGAAAAGGTGGTGGTGTTCCATTTTTCATTATTTTTTTTAATTATGTATGTCATTTCTACCATTTTTTTTCATTAAGAAATACCAGTAGTTAAGTCATTATTGAGTTTGTAAAGGTCTATTTTAAATTGGAATTTTTTCTTCTGTTAACATTCGTTTTTATACTCCATTTGGAAACACCATTAACAACATGGCTCTCAAATTGATTTTGTATTGACTTCTACTAAACTCATTTGTCGGATTAAGAAGATGAAAAAATCAATACTGTTCTCCATTTAAACCAGATATCATGAGGCCAGTGTATCATGGACTGTCATCTGGAGATATGAAGACTGCGTATACCGGCGTGGTCCAACATCTATACTCACGTCTGCATGTATGGTGCTTGGTATGCAGACATCATCTTGACTGCCTATGGCCTCTGTGGGTCAAACAATTACCACACATCATGGAAAGCAATTGGGCGTGACTAAAATATCATCGCCATGTGATTGTGTGATTTGGGCTTCTACGGCCTAATTTAACCCACTTTGTCCGCACGAACGAGGAGAATTGAGGACACGCTCTCCAATTTCTGACTGCCCCCCCCCCAGCCCCTAAGAGCATTTCCTACAGTCCCGACGTGCAGGCAACGGCGCTGCCGACATGCTGTCACCGGTCTGTGTAGAGCCGAGATGGGGACATAATGAACAAGAGAATTGAGGTAACCACAGGGAACATGTTGCCCGATGGAGAGACAAATGAGACTCGCGGTGCAGAAGTGTTTGGTTGGTTTTTTTTTCTTTCTTTTTCTGAATATACCAACCTGGCCTCAGCTGTGAAGTCATGTGATTGTTCCAATTTAAGAACTCTATTAGTTTAATTTGGGGTTGATGTTCTGAAACGCCCTCTGTGCTCACCATGGCTACATGCATACAGGAAATGTATCGCTCAAAACAAAACAGCGATCTGTGGTCAGTAACAGCCACCAGCACACCATTTTACCTAGTTTATAAATGAAAAATCTGCAATTTCTTTTGATGTGAGTGTAAAGGTCGCGGTTGCTGCTGCTTGTGGGTTCAGGTTTAAGCGGTGGAAGTGCAACACACATTTGTTCTCAAAATGTGGTGATGTTGGTCATCTAATCAGAAACACTTCTCTGCAGGTGATCAGATGTTGGCTGGAGGACATGTTGGAACGTGCACAAGCTTTTTATTGGCCTGCGTGCCGTCTGTACTGACATTAATATGTAACAGGCGCATAGTAACGGTGGATGTTATTAGCAATGCAGCACCCTCCACATATTCCTTCATTATACAGTCTAATATCTTTGTGCGTTGACTTGTCGCCCACAACCATCAGCTTCCCCCTCACCTCCCAACAAACTCTGGCAAATCCCACCCTCTCATCCGTGCTGCTTCCTCCCACTAAATCCATTGTTTTGGTTGATTCCATTTCAATTCCGTCAAGTCGTCGCTGCTCGGCTGTAGAAGGGGTGGGAGAAGAGCGTGGTGTGTTTCCTTTTGTCCTCTAGACCCTGTTTAAATATTGATAGAGATTGAACGCCCTGCTGACTGCTCAGTCACATCAGAGGGGGGGGTCAACGATGGCAAAGTTTCTGTGCAGATTTCATTACGGGGGCAGAGAACTGTAAATATGAAAGCATATTTCCCAACACTCCGCCAGCTTCCATTATCCCTCTGCATGCCTAATACACTGTAATGTATTCCAATGGAAATGGAGGTGGTATAAGGTGATGGGGTGTAAAATAGCGTGTGTAGAAGGCCCCCTTTCTTTCCTATGAGCAGCCTGCCACTCACACAGTCAGATCCCCATTAGCAGAGGAGCAGAGGATTGAATGTGCAAATGGTCCTGTGGATTAGAGCTAATGCATTTACAAGAGGGGGGCTCTGCACAATCTCTTTATTTGTGTGTGTGTGCGTGCGTGCGTGGGTGTATGCGTGTGTGTGCGTGTGTGTGTGTGTGTGTGTAGAGGCTTCTTTGAGATGGACACCAGTCCCCCTGTGGACTCTGAGAGATTTAGCGTAAAGTGAGTTGATAAGAGCGGGGATGTGCGGCAGGTCCAACGACTGAAGTGGAGGAAGGCGTGTGTGGTTTTATTAAACTCAGGGTGGAAATGATATCCTTCCAGGGAGAGAGAGGCACAGACGGCAGTCCTACTAATCTAATTAATCAGCGTCTGGGTTTTTTTCTCCTCGTCTTCCTCTGCATGCTAGTTTTTCCTCCTGTCCAGTCAGCTCTCTGACCTTCCTTGGTGTAGCGTGTCGAACATGAACTTTGCATGGAAATGTAACCTGATGCACTTTATATAATGTTTATTTAGCAATAGGGGTAGCTCCAAAAGTGAGTTTAATATAGAAGTATGGACTGTCACTCCACTCCCCTGTTATCCTATCTCACCATTTCCCTCTTATATTAATTGTGATGTGTCCTAAAAGCACATTATCCATATCTGGGGTGACAGTTGACATCTTGGATCTTAAGATTCAGGATCTAAAGGCTTAACTGAAAACCTGCCATCAAGCCATAAGGTGGCTGTCGACTTTACACCTTGGTGGTGGTCACCATGCTGTGAGCAGACCGTATCCAAACTTCCCTGGTGATGGGGATGTGAGTGAGCTCTGTATTAGTGGCTTGTGGCTATTTAAAGAGCCAGCAGCCTGGCAGCATGGGAGGGGCCCGGTTTTACCGAGCAGCAGCAGCAGCAGCAGCGATGGCACAGTGTGTGACTGTACGTGCTGCTCTGCGCTATCCGGAGTGAGTCAGCTCCGTGGGCTGCCGGTTTAACGCAGAATGAATGAGAGAGAGGGCGGGGGGGGGGGGTGAGAGAGCGAGTGTGTGTGAAAGAAAGAGAGGGGGAGAGAGAGAGAGAGAGAGAGAGAGAGAGAGAGAGAGAGAGAGAGAGAGAGACGAAGTGCTGCTGTGGAGTTGAGCGGAACGATTCTGACGCGCAAATACTGGAGTGAACGGACCAAGCGTGTTGACGCATAATCCCACCCGCCCCGCTGGCACTGGGAGGGGAAATCGAGCCTGCCTGAACTCAAATCCCCCTGAAGAGATTTACCGAGTGAGCTTCTGCTGCGGGTTCCTCCACCTCCAAGAAGACAAACGTTTTGGGTTTTTTTTTTTTTCCTTTTGAAATTATTATTATCATTCTCATCCAAAATTACGCGTGCTCCCTTGCGCCTGCCGGGTGGTACATCCACATGTTTCGCCCAGGATTTGCTGCGTTTATGATTTGGCTGTTAATAACCCCAGTTTAAGTTGGGGCTGTCACTGCGCCGCGTTGTTTGGATGCGCCGTGAGTTGTGGACAGGATCTGCGCGTCCACCAGCGGCACCGGGAGCGTAATTACCACAGGTATTTGGTCGAGAGCGCGTCGGTTACGCGGGGCATTTGGAGCCATGACAGGCCCCCTGCTGGTCCCACAGCCCACCTGCTGACGGTACCGGGCATGATGGGAGCAGACCTGCCGCTTTCAGGATCCCGAACCAGCCGATTCATCAATGGAGGAGGAGAGTGACACCCGGAAAATCAACAACAGCTTCCTTCGCGACCAAAACTATGCAACCGAAGGTATTTGAACCTGCGATGACGGAAATGAATGAATCGTGGAAGGGACGAGATCTGCTTGACTACAAATAAGATGCGCAGATTTATACAGCTGTAAATAACAATTTGGCTCAGCAAAGTTCCTAAAGATAATTTAAATGATACCTCATCTTATTTAATCATCAGCTACAGAACGTTAAAAGCATTTTTCTGCTCGTTTGTCTTGAACATGGAGTTCATCGTGTTGAAGATGATGGTGATGATGATGATGATGATGATGATGAGGTGGATTCCCATCATACCTGCTATTTTAGGATGCTGACCGATAAGTATCAGGGCTTTAATCTGTATCAGCTGGAAGGGCAGCGGAGAAATAATGCCTTCATTCTGCGCAGAGTGAACATGTAATATCCCTTAAATGTTTGATGGGGGGAAAAAATAATTTACTTTCTCATCCACCCATGTTGAGGTGAGAGACGAGGCACTGTGTAATTCAAGGGTGGGTGAATTTTCTTTTATAGAAAATATCACACATGCTGATTTATTATTCATTTCTACTGTAAAAGTTTAGTAATTGATGAACAATAGCTTTTCAGTGTAGGCCCATAGAAATGCTGCTCCTCCTGCATGTGGGTTTCCTTCTCGTTGCCCACACACCGGTCCCTTCATTTCCAGCCTGTGAGCTATCTGAAGCTTAATAGTTCCCTTATGTTCTACCAATCGGCTCCACCTGTCTCCCACAAGCTGCTCAAATGGTTGATCAACATAAAACACTGATCTGCAGGTAAAGGGCCATCGTTAATCTAATTAGCGCCCCGGTCCCTGTTTAGTAGTTATGTAGATTGGTTATGGACATTAACTGCTGTACTGATATGACTATGACAATAAAACCCATTTAGGGGACCGTGGGCGTCTTATTGCAGCAGATGGTTCCAATTTCATCCAAATATTATGCAGTGAGAATTCAACTTGAAATGGAATTCTGTGCGTGTCAAACGTTTTGGGCGCGTAAATCTGAAATTTAGTTAAAATATGGAGATCATTTTAATCAGACACATTTCAGTGGTGCTTTGCAGAAAGTACCGGGATATCACAGTTCAGCTTAAAATAGGCTTCAGAAATCAAAATGTACCGACGCCCCTTTTTTTTTTTTTTATTACATTACGGTAATTCTTCCATAAAGGTTGGACTGGACTGGGATGATTTTTGAGGGCACACATTGGTGAAGGGTATGTGTGGCTGCAGGGTGGATCAGTCACCCTTGGCTTTTTTTTTTTCTTCTTTTTTTCATTTGCCATCAGCACTGATGCAAAGAGAATCGAGGCAGAGTCTCGCTGTTTTTTTTTCTCGGAATGTGGCGGAGCATCGCGCTTTCTCTCTGCTCCCGTGCTTTCCGATGATTTGCTGAAGCCGCGGCCGCCGGTTCTGGGGGTGGGGGGGGTGGTAGTGGTGGTGAGGGGGGTGGGGGTGTTGATGGATATCTTTGTTTGATGTGAGCGCCGAGATGGAAAAAAGAAAAAGAAAGAAAGAAAAAAAACCGGAACAGTCAGGGAGCTTCTTCTTCCATCTTCTCTCTGTGTCAATTCTGCACTTTGTCGCTTCCATTCGATCAGCAGGAAGTGCATGTGGAATTGCACATGCGTGAAATCTGTCGGTGGCCCATCTGCGCTTTTGCAAACAGGCAGCTAGTATTTTTTTTTTTTTTTTTTTTACTGCTATAATTTATGACATGGTCGTCACACCTCATATATAATGAATGAGTGTGTTCACTCTCTTGTCTGTCTTAAGTGGTGTGACTGAACATCACATGGGTCGCCGTCTGCGTCTGTTGCTCGCTCTCGTAAATTCAGCCTACACCTGTGTCACGAGGACCGGGCGATTCAAATCGCACGGGCCGCTCGGACGGTTGCACCCTCGCCCCTTGATAGGGACCCCCCCCACCACCACCACCGGGTCGCCCTCGCTCATATCAGCAGGGCAATTTAATGATGTCACTGCCGCTGACCTTTGGCTCGCGCCAATCCCACGCCTCAGCGGGCGTGCGGGTGGTCATATCGACTGCGGGCCCGGCGGGAGTGCTCGCCCGGTCGCCCTGGCGGCGGTCGGCTGGGAAATTCCAAATTTCAAGCCCGTGTTTACGGGGACGTCTCAAAACAACGGCCTCATTTGCATCCGCCGCCCGCCTGCTCTGACGCTTCCCTGATGGTGATTAAACGGACGTGTCTTACAACTGGTGTCTATATTAGTCAGTGCACTATACCTCTACATCTCGGGTCCCAGCTAATTTAATAATCTCTGCCTTGGCTCTTTCCGTAATAGATGGGATTGTCAAATTGCAGGACACCGCTTTGGGGGTAAAAATGTAAATAGCTTCCTTGCTGCGAGGCAGGGGCTAACCTGATGTCTGCTTCGGTATTGATTTCTGGTCCTTTACAATTTAGCCACTGGAACAATGGCCTACAGATCTATCGGTAGGACATGTAATCTCTTCCTCCTGCACACACATACACACACACACACACACACACACACACACACACACCTCTCATTTCCTTTCCCCCGTCCCTCTGTTTCGCCGCTTGTACCTCTTGTCTGATGTGGCCACGGGCTCGTGTGCGCGCGTGTGTGATGTGACCCCTCCAGCCCCGCTGAATACTGATGCAGTGTGCCATCACAGCCTTTATTACAGCGCCTGCTTGCGTCTGCCAAGGCAAACGGCCCGGGGCCACACTTTAGGACCTCGGCATAAAAAAGACTTAGCCCACCATACCCCCAGGTCCCATCCATTATTCACTACGAAGCGCTCAAAAAAAAAAAAAAAAAAGGAAAGAAAAGAAAACGAGGCAGCGCTCCGCCTTAGCATAGAAAGATAGTGTCTGTGCATAGAGGGTGCTGGTGTCGGCGGGTGTGGGTGGGTGGGTGGGGGCAGGCTGTGAAGTTGGGGCGAGTAACACTCCTTCAGCAGCTGCTTTCATCCCCTGATTAGCTTCTTATTAAGTCTGGAGCGCCATGAAATTTTAATGAGAATTTATTAAAGATTACTTGCGGTGTTGCCTCGGTATCGGGGTTGTAAAAATATCCAATTTCTCAGATGACTTCCTGGTCAGTAGGTGCCGCCCGTGATAGATTTCTGGGCGCGCCCGGCGAGCCTGCAGGCTGCGCGATGTTTGACCTTTCGGGCCTCGGTAATGGGGCGCATTTGTAAGTTTTGATAGCTAATTCCTGCGTTTCCGCCGGCGGGGGGGCGGCGCCGATGCTTTCGGTGCTGAGGTCGCCGCGCGTACAGGATCTCAGCCTGTGTTGCAAGTGCGTCGTCTTTGATTCACGCCAGCCTTGAAAAACAAGGAGATGAAAGTGATCGCAGAGACAGACAGCCAGAGAGGGAGAGAGAGAGAGAGTGGGAGAGAGAGAAGAGCTTTTGTTTTGGCGGTGGATTATAATTCTATGCACCCCCACACACGCCCACCATCCCCCTCCATTTTCAGTTTCTAAGAGAATAAATAACCAGCATTTCAAATGATCTCCCCCGTGCATGTGGCGAGCACTTATTGGAGGTCTTTGCCAGATCCCTTCTCGCTCTGTCCCATTTCGGTGTTGTGTCTGTGCTTCGGCTTGGGCCGCCGCGAAGTGCTAATGAAGTGCGAGAAGCGAAGCGGGAGCGCGTCTTGTCCGTTCTGACCTCAAATCCCGGGAGTGCGAGGCTACAGAAAAAGCCAGCCCGCGCGTTACGGACAAAAGAGGAGTCCACGCAGAATATTCACACATTCCGTATCATCCCCGAGGGGCTGATTCTGGAGAAACCAGGTTAATTAGCTTGTTCACTCCAGATCTTACAAAGAGTCACGCTCTTTGGATGGAGAGAGTTGCTTTGTGCTCAGCCGCTTTGTGTGCAGCTAATAAAGCCTAATAAAGCCTTAATCACATGGCGGGCGAACAGAGCAGTAGGTAGCGGGTTTATTTAAAAATGTGATTCATCTCCATTGTCGGTGGCGGTGAAACAAAGCCATTATCAGATGCTTATTCAGCACGGCCGTGATGAATTGGAAGTCAGATGAACGAAAGTAATCAAAGGTTTTATGCACATCGACTGTCACGGACGGAAAAAAGGGCGGTGAGTGATTTTAGGATCAGTCTTGTATTATCTTACTATAGCCTGATCCTTTGACGTAGACAGCTCAGGGTGCAGTAATCCTCCCCTCTCTGTATCTAACAAAGCATTTACGCGAAACCACGTTACGAGCACCCTCCGATCTACCTGGAATCACTGCACAACACTTACGCAACTGGCTTTCTCTGCTGCTACCCAGCACTGTATTGGCTTACCCAACCCTGAATGGCGCCCGGGAACAGGGCCCAGTTCGAGTTTTCCCCACCAAAATCAAATTGTCAGGAGAGCGTAGCCAGGGTGCTCCCTTTTTTTGTTCTTGCGGTACTCTCTTATTATTGACCTACTTTTGAAAAACAAACAGCTCTCCTCCTCCAGACTTTTCAGCCCCATTTTTTTAGCGCTTGACTCTGTAAGGTGTGATAGACGCTGTATGCCTGTGTCTATAAATATATTCAATATCCCTGCCCCCCCCCCCACCACGCTTCTGGTTCTTCGTGCCCAGTTTTCATTCCAGAATCAATGCATATCTATGTTTCCATCCAATTGTTTTCAGTCCTGATTCTATTGTATGCTGAAGGGCAGTTAGATTAACAGTAACAGCTGTGCCATTCCTGTTTTATTCCAGTCATATAAAAGTGCATACTCACACACGCACACACACACACACACACACACACACCTCACAGCAGCCATCCAACAGGCTTGTCTTTGTTATTGCCGGTGATGGATGTGCGTTATCTCGAGCATCCCTCTAAACCGCCGCGAAGCCGGCCCATGCGTCGGACCTGACTGGCCGCAGGATTTATGGGCTTCATCCGGCTATGGTCTGTTGATGAAGCCGCACGTGTGTCAGGGTGTGTGTGTGTGTGTGTGTGTGTGTGTGTGTGTGTGTGTGTGTAAGTACAGGTTTGATGATTTCGCTGCAGATTTGGGTCACACGGTGGACGTCCAAAATCATGAAAAAAAATCCATCAAACAGAGTTGACTGCAGAGCAACCCCGCTGACCCGCGTCTCTGAATGTCTTGTGCGTTACGGGAGTTTATTATCGAAGGACGGCGCCTGTGTCACCGGACCGTAAACACGAGATGCTGTATATCGTTACCATGGCCCAGCCGTTGTCTCCGAGTCGCTTCTTTAAATGAATCTGAAAATAATGTACAGCTCCACGGCTGTGCATACATCGCCTCGTATATTTTGAATAAATTTGCATGAGGGAAAAGCTAATTTCGGGATGCATTCCATCATGTTCCCCATGGTTTCAGCTTCGCTGGGTCTCCTCACTTCTTCATTGAGAAAGATGAGTGAAGGACGTCTCAGTGTGTGATCTCGTTAAACGGCACACATCAATTACTGTTTCTCCTCACTGGCTTAATGTGCTGCTGATGAGGGAATGGCGAACGCGACCATGGGGATGGGTGGGGCGGGGAACGGAATGAAAGGAAAGCTATGAAGGACAAAAAGATAGAAAAGCTTTGATTCAAGAAAGCTGACCGCTAAGCCGATTCCATTCGATTCACCCCAGTGGGTTCTGATGGCAGAAGGGAGAAACAGAAAGAGAGAGACAGAGAGAGAGACAGAGAGAGAGAGAGAGAGCACCTGCGTGTGTGTGTGTGTGTGTGTGTGTGCACGTCAGTGTACATGTGTGAGCTCAACTGTGTGTAGGTGCCGAAAATAAAGGTGCATGGCAACAATATGGTGTGTCAGTGGGGTACACATCAACTTATAATTAGGTCAGAGAGTGCCCTGTGTGTAAAATGTGATTAGATTCCAGGTCCAGATATGAACACAACCCCCCACAATGCAGCTCTGGCCCCACTGCTTCTTCTCTCGCATACATCTTCAATTTAATGACAGAGACGGGCGAACGTGCACGGTCCACATTCCGGTTCCACCATCCGCAGCAGGTTTACGCCGAGAGAGAGGAGCCCGCCTGCGAAGGCTCTATTGTCTGAAATTCAGTGCTGCATTTAACTGCAAACACGCCCCCAGATGCAGGTTTTTTTTTTTTTTGTTTTTTTTTTAAACTCGACTGCAGCAGCGGTCCAGTCTGCTGAATTACAGCTAGCATCAGCAACTAAGTCTGAGAGCCTTATTGGCACACGCGCTACACACCACTCCGACTCCTGCTAGAGATGGAAACGGTCTCCATAGCAACATTCCCCTCTTCTGCTCAGCTCTCCAGCAGAAGCAGGTCCACGGAGGGCGTGGGGGTACAAAACAACAAGCTCTTTTTCTCTCCGTCTAACATTATTGCCACTATTATGCAGGGGGGGATCCTCCGCTCTGTCGTACAAGTGTCTGCATGAGTATTAGAGTATGGTACAGCTTTTACAGCCTGTGGCTGTATAATAATTACAGTCACCAGTCGTCTCTCCTATATTTAGTCAGATGTATGTCTTTGACGAGGAGAGGAAAAGCCACCTTAAGGGTAGGTCTCTCTTATTTGCTTTTTTTTTTTTTTTTTTAAGCTTTGCACAATGCAAAATCTAGTGTTGAACTATGGCTGTAATATGTCCGAGGTCCTTTTTCGATGCATTATTGACTCAGTTAAAATGTGACACACACATACACAGACTTGCAGTAAGCAGACGTCAATAATTACATGCTTTAAAATAAAATGTAACAGTTCGTGACAGGGCAGCAGAATCAGGGAGCACCGAGGGCTCCTGCAGCCAGCAGGAGAGAGGTGAATGATAATTAGTTTTCTAAAAAGCAGACAGGCTCGTGTTAATCAGGAAAAAGGGGCTGCTGAACTGGTTGATTTCATGCTGCGAGTCCTCTGGTGGCTTTTAACCCATATTTCACCAAACTGCAGCGTCTGTGGCGGAGATTCCCTCTGTGGGTTAGAAATTGTTACATGGTTACATTACATTATTACATTGCCCAGATTTCTGTGGGATCTGTCTTTTTGCTGGGCTGACATCTTGGAATCTTTGTGTACATCCTTGCTGACATTTTCTCCCCGTCCGCTTCTTTTCCTGTGTTGCAGCTGACATTATCTCAACGGTTGAGTTTAACTCATCAGGGGAGCTGTTGGCCACCGGGGATAAAGGAGGCCGAGTGGTTGTCTTCCAGAGGGAGCAGGAGGTAGGAAACGCATGTAACGCTACACTAACTGTGCTTCTGCTGAATGGATCTGACCGTTCTTTGACATTTTTGTTTCATTTTTTTTTGCTTTGGTAAGCCATGTGTGCTGAATAGAAATTAATTGGATGTGTGATATAAAGACACGGGTTTAGAAACATCATCAAAATGAAAATCAAAAATCCATTGACCTTTCTATGAATAAACCTTCCTGCTAGTCCCTGTTGACCTTTGTATTACCTTTTAACAACTTCACAATTTTACCTCAAAATACAATGTTAATGTGACACAGCACTCACAGTTTGCTACTAAATGCTGCATTGTACATTTATAGGTTATTAACACGTATCAAATCAACATGTCATGTTGTCTTCTCATGCATGATCAGAAATGTTTTATCTAATGCTGCAGCTGATTAAGTTTAAATTTAAGGCTAAGAGAAGGATGTGTGCTCAAATGTCGGACATCTCATTAAGGAATTAAGCTCTTGCAGTTAATAGAAAGCAGGTCAATCTGACGCTGGATTTGCTCCGATGCTTTTCTTACAGAGTAAGAGCCAGCCTCAGCGTAGAGGAGAGTACAATGTTTACAGCACATTCCAGAGCCACGAACCAGAGTTTGACTACCTGAAGAGTTTGGAAATTGAGGAGAAGATCAACAAAATCAGATGGCTCCCTCAGCAGAATGCGGCGTACTTCCTGCTGTCCACCAACGGTCAGTCGGCTACCATCCCCACAAACGCCTCGCTGTTCAATTTTCCGATCATGTACTTCATGCACGGCTGCCACCGCCAGAACACGTACACGCCCGCCTATGGAAGTGCGTACGCGCTTGTAAACAGACGCTCGCGCACGTCGAGACGTCGGAGAGACATCGTCCAGATTGCTCCCGTTATGCATGGCTGCTGCAGAATTGCAAGAGTTAGGTGCAGCAGATGGCGGAGGGTCCTGTGTTCTTTTTTTTCTTTTTTCTTTTTTTAAGGAAAGTCAACAAACCTGACAAGCGCGCCACCTCCTCCACTAGACCGAGAAAATGAGATGTGTCCGTTGTTTGTGTTATCAAGAAACCTTGATTGAAACCTGCAAAGATGAGGTTTTTTTTTGGCGGGCGGAGCTTACACTGCAGCCAAGAAGTAGTCAACTCGTAGATTGATATCAGAATCTTCACAGGAGCCTCCATTCATCATCCTCCCTGGCTCCTGCCCAGCTACGTGCCAGATTGGCTGCCCAGCCCCCACCTGTTTCTCCATCTTGTATCTGAGACGCACTGTAGCGAGGCCTGATCTTACAGTATTTGTTGTGTGTGTGTGTGTGTGCGTGTTTGCGACATGTATCCGCCGCAGACAAAACGGTGAAGCTGTGGAAAATCAGCGAGAGAGACAAGCGTCCTGAGGGCTACAACCTGAAGGACGAGGATGGACGGATCAGGAGCCCATCAACCATCACCTCGCTAAGAGTAAGAGACCAACTACAACTGTCAGGTCGAGTCCACCCGAAGGTCACAGCTGTTCGGGGGGCTGGTTTGGCGTGTAGATCACGACCTAAAGAAAAGTACACAGAAAATTCATCCTTGGGGATGGTTAAAATGATCAACTTCTAGTCCTATAATCATTTGTATGTTTCCAGTCTATATGAGGGATGCTGCTCCACATCACTGTATAACTGTGATGCTATAATGGTGATGAGAGTTAATGATAATGGTATAGACTGTGAAATGTAATTGCCATTTGCCGTGGTGAAATTTAATTAAAAATTTACGGTTCCTAACATCACATTTCCCTGAAACGATTTTAAATTAATTAAAATGGCAACCAAATGGGAAAATAATTGTAAAATGTATGATTTGCGACACTAAAGTGTCTTAGCTATGAATAAATATGTTGGTTTGTTCCTCATTTGTGCTATTTCTATTTGGGCTGACAACTTTTTCCTTAGTCTGCACGTCAAGCAGTTTGAGCTCTAATAAAAGCCGCTGCGCTAAGCTGATTAAATCAAAATTTACCATTCAGCCATTATGCTTTGGTAACCTTAAATCCTCTCTAAACTTCTCAGAGACACTCTGACACACATTCTGCAGGATGTATTCCCACTTTAATTAGCTGGTGAGAATACACTCTCTTTAAATGGAAGCCCAGACACCAAGCGAACCCACTTTTTTTTTTTTTTTCAGAATTTTGAAGTGAGAAAGTGAGAATGATCAAAGAATGATCAAAAGGTGTATGTGAGACCATGAAAGGATCTGCTCCCCTCCAACACCCCCATTCTTATCACACCACTACCTCTAATTTTCACACAAAGCAGCAGGCACGTCAAGCAAGAGTGTGTGTGTGTGTGTGTGTGTGTGTGTGTGTGTGTGTGTGTGTGTGTGTGTGTGTGTGTGTGTGTGTGTGTGTGTGTCTGCCATAGTAGATTAGTGCTGTGTTCAGCATGTCTGTCCCTCTTTGTCTGGCTGGCCGGGGGATCATAGCAACCTGGAGGACAGGCCAGGACTGTGGCAATCCTGTTAGGGGCTGTGAAATCCACAGGGCATAAAAACAGGAGGGGTAAAGCGAAGGGCTCTCACCTATCCCTGTAAAATATACCAGCAAAGAAATTCAAATATTTTGTAAAATGAATTTATCATTTGAAATCACACATTTAACCCTTTTTTTTTTTTTTTTTTTTTTTTTTTTGAAGAAAGCAGAACAATGTCCCCGTTTGTGTTAGGGGTTATGGGTTAATATGGTTCTTGTCTGCCTGGACGGCCAGTGAAAGACATGGAAATGAAGTGACACCCATGGAGATACAGCAGCCTGCTGGGCTGCCATGTCTTTCTGTCACTGCCAACAACAGACGAGAGAAAAAGGGAAGAAGCAGTCAATTTGTTCTCCTCGCTCGCTCCCCTCCTTTCTCTCTTTGTCTGGATTTTAGCCAGCCAACGGGGGGGATGCATGCAGTACTGGGTGTCTTTGAAGCCCATAGATCGCCGTGCACTTCTGTGTGCGTCTGTGTGTGTGTGTGTGTGTGTGTGTGTGTGTGGGAGAGCTCATCTTAATTCTTCAGAGTTCAGTTATCATTCCTCGGCAGGGCCCAGCGATGCCCTTTGGCCGTCTTTCCACATCCTTCTCTGGCACAAACGCTTTCATAAGGACTTTCCCCGCCGCTCTGCATGAGGGTGTAGCGGAGTAGCCGTGTGGCAAATAGATATTCTCTGTCTGATTGCACCGGCTCATAAAACAGCCCCAGAGCACCGCAGCAACTGACTCTGTTTCTTTGAGATATGTGAGGTAAATGTCACACAAATCCCGGCAGTCATATAGAAACGCACAGATGAATATCTAAGAGGGCCTCAAGGAAACACCATCCAAGTACACAGCGAATATTGAATCAGTGTTACAAAATTCATCAAAGCCTTCAGTAAAAATCCCCTTTCTTTTTTTTTTTTTATTCCCATCTGCACTGATAGGTGCCAGTGCTGCAGCCTATGGACCTGATGGTTGAGGCTACAGCCAGACGCGTGTTCAGCAATGCTCACACCTACCACATCAACTCCATCTCCGTCAACTCTGACCTTCAGACGTTCATCTCCACCGACGACCTCCGGGTGAACCTCTGGAACCTGGAGATCACCGACCGCAGCTTCAGTATCCTGGCCCTTGCGCGCGTGGGCCTCGCGGCTAGGGGCGGCAAATGCCAATCCGTCTTGAAAAGTGCAGTTGTTCCTCAGCTCCCGTCTCTTAGATATTGTGGACATCAAGCCAGCCAACATGGAGGATCTGACAGAGGTGATCACCTCCGCGGAGTTTCATCCCCAGCAGTGTCACACCTTCGCCTACAGCAGCAGCAAGGGTTCGATACGCCTGTGCGACATGAGACAGGCGGCGCTCTGTGACAAACACTGCAAATGTGAGTACGACCGGCACCAGAGCGTGTCACTGGGAACAGGATGACGCGTATGGATTTTCTTTCATGTGATTCTTTTATCATTTGTGTCATACAGAACATCACGGTGTCCCAAAGTTAAAAAAAAAACAAAAAAAAACATCAGGCGTGAAAAAGATCTATACATTTATCATCATTAGGGTTCTTCTGATCCTCATTTTATGATTACATTTTCACAAATAAACGTTTAATTATAATAATAACACCAACATTAAACCCTCACTATTAAAATCCACTTTGTAATGTGTGAATAATCCTACAAATATAATTTTAATTTCATCTCAGGAACTAGGAAGTCAGACATATGTGTGAAACCAACCTGGATGCAAATCCTCACAGCATTTGTTCTTCAGTTTCACCATTGTGTGTGTGTTTGTGTGTGTCTTCTGCCTCCATATGTCAAGGCTGATAACACATCAATAACTCACCCAGTGTGTTTCAGACAATGAATGGTCCTCTCTAAAGCTTACCATTGCGTGCGTTCAATTTGGGTAAATGAATAATGAATACATTGACATTTTTCGCTCAAAATCAATGTCCTAAGAGCACCCGCATTAGTCCCTTATGGCTGCACCTGGTAGTTCAATAATGCCATTCATTTCCTGAGACGTATTGATGCATTCAGTGGAACGTGCCTGTTGAGTTTTATTTGTACATTAGTTAAAGGTTTAACAAGAAACAAGAACAGGATTGAATGAATTACACCAGATAGAAGTGTGCTAGTGATGTGTGTGTGTGTGTGGGTGTGGGTGAATGGGTGTGCTACCTGCTCGAACACACATAGATAGAAAAAGAGAACATGCAGGTGTTCTCATCAGCCTCAGGTGGCGTTTGGTAATTCTGACCTACTGTCTCGCTGCTTGAAAGATGTGCTGGATGGCTTAGAGCGATACATGATGCTCTTCCGCCCACACGCATGCACACACACACACACACAGGAACACACACACACACACACACTCCCACATACTATTACACACATACTGTAAGTGCACATGATTTTCTGAAACCTCTATATAAATAACCAAGCCAATCCTTCATAGTACCTGCGAGACTGGGCGATGGGCGGATGGATGAGATGAGATCTGCCAAAGAGTCTCTGGACAGAAATTGAGGGTCCAAACACCCCCAGTGCCAACTCCCAGGGGAACTTATTATATGCTGGAAGCAAGGGCAGGGACGGACACACATGCATATATACATGCACGCCCGCGCATACACAAAGTCATTCATCGACACAAACACAAATCCAGCGGGGCCCAAATGGGCCCGGCACTTTGACATTGATTTGTTTTTCCTAACCCTTCCTTACCCCCCCCCTTCCCTCCCCTTTTCATTTTTTTCCATCTTTCACACCGCATCCCTTGTTAGGCTCCCCGCTGGCACATCGCAGAGCGATTCTCCTGGATTTGGCCGAGGAGGGAGGGAGGGAGGGTGGTGAGGTGGCGAAGGACTGTAGGGGCTGATTTGGAAAGATGGAGAGAAAGTAGGGAGGGCGGGAGTGAAAGAGGAGGAGGAACAATAAGTTGACAGCAAACGATGGAATGCCTGGCTGTTATCCCCAGTGAGCTGGCCTGCACACAGATCAGCAGCTGCCAGAATCAATATGAATCATAACCAATATTTACACAGCGTGCGGACCCACCGCTGCCTCCCTAAACACGAGGAGACATTACACTGTGAATAGATGCAGCTGTGGCAGACTCTAGGAATTATGGTTGTCGACGGCGCCCGCCGACCTCAGCCGAATCATCTTTGTGTCACTGTGAACGATGGAAAGACGTGCGTGAGGTGTGTGTTTGTGTGTGTGGGGGGGGGGTAGGGGAGATGTCCCCCAAGCAGCAAACTCCGGCGTTGCCGTGCGGGTCGTGCTCCGTCAGCAGATAACCGCTTTTTTTTTTTTTTTTTTTGATCTCCTCATCGTGGCAGACTTCGAAGAGCCAGAGGATCCGTCCACTCGCTCCTTCTTCTCGGAGATCATCTCGTCCATCTCCGACGTGAAGTTCAGCCACAACGGGCGCTACCTGATGACAAGGGACTACCTCACTGTCAAGGTGTGGGACCTTCAAATGGAGAACAAACCTTTAGAGACATACCAGGTGAGTTGTTTTCGCCACTTTTATTCGTCCGTTGGAGAGTTGGGGGGGGCTTTTGGGGATTAGTCTCAGCTGATGAATTCAGTAACAGTTAGGCAAAGGCCAAATCAAAACATATTGATTTCAGGCCGATCACTCGTTGTAATCCGGTTCCACTGTCACTCAGGCGATCTGTCTATGTCATCTTCAAGGATTACCCCAAGAGATCTTATTGAACCGACTGTCTGTAAAAAGACAGATAGTGGCAGTGATAATGCCGCCTGAAGGGCAAAGCCTCCCACCGTGCGGTCACGGGGGTCGCGTCCACGCCGTCTGATCAGTGAAAACCATTTTAGGGCAGGTCACGACTGATAAGACCATCAGCTGGACTCAAGGGATTCCCGGGCCTATCCCACCTGCTACCGAGGCTGTTAGAGTGGGTCAGCGGGTGTGGTGGGATTATTGAAAGTAGAGCAGCAGGGCTTAGGGTTTGCGCGACCATGTGACGAACTGTGGATGCACCTGCTGATGAACCTGCTTGTCTTCCAGGTCCACGACTATTTACGGGGCAAGCTTTGCTCTCTGTATGAGAATGACTGCATCTTTGACAAGTTTGAGTGCGTCTGGAACGGATCCGACAGGTGACGCTGGTTTCTGGCTCGTGTCCTCGTCTCTGCATCCGTCGGATTACCTCCGTAACCTTTGCCCTCCTCTGTTTCGTCATCAGTGTCATAATGACGGGCTCCTATAACAACTTCTTCCGAATGTTTGACCGGAACACTAAACGCGATGTCACGCTGGAAGCCTCCAGGGAGAACAGCAAACCCAGAGCCATCCTCAAGCCTCGCAAGGTAGAAGAAACAAAATAAAATTAAAAAAAAGTACAGATTCAAAATGTCTGTGAAGGTTCTCAGTCATCCAGGTCATGGTAATTCTCTTAGTTGAATAATAGCATATACTTGATACTTGTATGTGGATACATGTATCTGGGACTCCCAACAGTCAGTAAGAACTGATGAAGCCTCTTGGATGAGAAGCGAAACGTCTTCGTGAAACTCAACCAGTCCAGTTGCTATTATTCAACTAAGAGAATTACAGATTCAAAAGGATACAACAGAGGTGGGGAAACCCAGTCCAGATCCAGCCAGGTTTTCCTTCCTACCAGGAGCCACTCCAGGTGTGGTTGTCTACCTGGTAGGTCAGAAAACCCGGCTGGATCGAGGCTCTCATGGGACTGTGTTGCCCACTCCAGTGATACAAGAAAACCAAGGTTTGGAGAACATCTCCGAAGATGTTCTACAACAGCGCACAACGCTGGCAGTTCAGTTTAGCTGGGAACATGAACCCTAAATCTCACACGGACACACCAAAAAAAGCTCCTGGTGGTAGTCGAAGCCACTGGCAGATAAAACTGTGCACACAACTGTGATTTAAAAATTCATGAGGAACTCCAGCGAATGACTTTGTATTTCCAGTGTCATATATATTTAAAACCTGCTACATCTTCATGTCCGTCCCTTCCATCGCCTTTCAGGTCTGTGTCGGCGGGAAGCGTCGCAAGGACGAGATCAGCGTGGATAGCCTGGACTTCAGCAAGAAGATCCTTCACACTGCGTGGCACCCCCACGAGAACATTATCGCTGTCGCGGCCACCAACAACCTGTACATCTTCCAAGACAAGGTCAATTAACCACCGACCCTCCACATTAAGGGGTGGGTCTGGAGGAAAAAAAAGGATGGACAACATACTTACATCCTTTCCTAACTCCTTCCTGTGTCCTGTTGCTGCCACTGATGAATTCTGATGCTCCGACAAAGTTCCAGATGAGCGCCCCGGGATATGAGTTTTTGATACAACCCTTGGAGGTTTCCTAAAAAGAAAAATGAAAAAAAAAAAAAAATGAAAAAAAAAAAAAAGAAGAATGGACTTTTGATTCTGGAAGATGACTTCTGATTTAATTTATTTAGCCATGCGGACACCTGGAAAATACAAGCAAACATATGCAACAAAAAGACTGCTGCACCAGTAGCAAAGCAGCCCATCGGGCCCTGGACAAAGGGTCTGGACGTGAGGACCCTGGACGTGAAATAGAGGACACGCGCAGAAACTTAGCACCCAGGATGGTTGCTCATAGCCGTGCAGCAACAGTGCCCCCCCCCCACTCTTTTTCAGGCCGTCCTTTAGTGCATGTGATCAACCCTGCAGAAGAGGGAGAGACCATTGTCCTCTGGCCCCCCTGGAAACCGCTGATTTCTCTGCCTCTGACACCTTGTGGACAGTCTTTCTCGTACCAGTTCCGCGTCTCCCTGGTGAGACCGCCGTAGTCTGTAATGTGAATGAAGCCCCTTTCAGGGTGTGTCACTGGTTTAATTTATTGCTGTTTGTTCTACTGAGGAGTCCTTGTCTCGGTCAGTGAGTCTTAAGAAGCTGTGGTGCCTTCTTTTGGTATGTGGGGGTTTGATGTAGTGAGGGTGGGGGAGGGAGGGGACTGCATACAAGGCAGGAGTGTGAATGTTTCATATGAACTGTTAACATTTTTCTTTTCTTTTCTGCTTTCAAGATTAAAAAAAAAAAAAAAAGCAAAACAAAACAACTGTATACGAGGACCCAAGTGGGAAAAAATCAGAGTCAAAATGACAAAAAAGCACCGACTACATGCTAGTGAGTTCAGGGGGAGGGATAAGGTTTGACACAACCCCCTTATTTCACGTTGCACATCCTGATGTCATCCATTTTCAAGAGATACAACGGGAAGTCACATTTTTAACAATTTTCAAATTCAAGGTCGGGGCAAAGAGATAACATGTTTTATTTGCATTGTATTGAAATGATCTGTAGATGATAAAAAGCAGAAGCATTTCATGAATTTAAACTGTTATTATTTCAATGGCATAATGTAATGCTAGCATAGTTCTCTTTTTTCCATGTGATAGATTGTTATTCGGACGGAGCAGACCTGTTGCAGACAGAGGTTGAGTTTCTACAGATCTTGCAAGTTACTTTGCGGGTTTAACTATTTGGCTTTCTGCAGAAATACCCAGTGTTTGTATTGAGTGTCGAGGTAAATTAGCACACTTACTTCCTGGCTCGGATCATTGTTCGTCACTTGTCTCAGCTTTGTTTCGAGAGCCAATTACCCTCAAAGAGAGCAGTCAAATGTCTACAGATCAGGGAAATATTAAGTCTGATTCCTTTCGACAGTAAATGTCTTCTCAAGAACCTCCTTTGTGACACCAATTGAGTTTTATAGTGCAGAATGTACTGAAATGCAATGAATTACAATGCAGTCTTTATGCTTACTGGACTTTCTTTGAATAAAAAAATAAAGTTGTTCAACTCCAAAGCCTGGGACCTCCTCTGATTGACTGACTATACAAGAAACCTTTCACACGGATATGAATCACTCTTAGATCATTGCTGTTGTTGCAAGAGCGCCCTCCTGTGGACGAAGAGGAACTTGGTAGGACTCAGCTGGATTATGGAGATTTACGTAGAAGTGGTTTTCGATTTGCACTTTGTTTGCACAAAACTACGGTTTTGATTGAGGAAACGCTCTGAATTGAAATCATAGTTAAGGAATATGGTCTTCATTACAAAACCAGATTTAGTTTAACCTGGTTAAACTATGTAAATTGAAAGGTTCAGAATTTTATACATTTAATGAGATAATTCAGGGTGTTATATATCCATGACTACTGATGTCTATTTGTTATATTGAATTTCATGTATAGCTGCTATTATGCATCGGTAGTTTTTTTACTAAATGAAACTGTAGACAGGTCAACAGTAGCAGAACTGTGACACTGTCACTGAAAAGTTTAGATCCATCTAAAATGTGAGTGCTTTTATGTTCTCCAATCATGAACCCTGATTTATCTTCTCCACACAATTTCCTCAGTCATGACCATTGAAGCAAACATATTTGTAGAAATGAGAAATCCAATACATTCATCTGTCGCACTGTGCACACGATGCAGCTATGTTGTAATTGGCCCGCTGAGACTGTGGACTGCGCACATTTTGCCAGCTGGGAACAGCAGCTGTCAATCAAAGAGCATCTTCATAACCAGCTGCAGGAGCTGAATCACTGCATCTCAGGATAAACCCGGGAACAGACAGGAGCTCCACGGCCATCTCCACCCAGAACCTTTGTGTCACTGGGTTTAGCCTCGGAGCAACTCTCCCCTGATACCCCGTGATTTTTATTGATATTCGCTTAAACGTTTTTTTTTTTTCCCCCTCATCTCGAACTTTTCGCCCTTTTAACGGCAAGATGGAGAAGTGGAACGGGACCGACGCGACGATGGGAAACAGCTCCGCGAGCAAGGGCTCGTTGAACGAAAGTTCGTACCGACACCTGGACCCCGGAGAGCTTCGGGTCCTTGTGCCGGCTATCCTGGGAGTCATCGGGGTCCTGGGTGTGGCTTGCAATCTCACGGCCATGGCCGTCCTCTTCTCCAACGCCCACAGGGGCAAGATGTCCCTCATCAACTCCCTCGTCTTCAACCTGATGTTTGCCGACGGCTTGGTCCTGGCGCTCGCGGTGCCTTTCAGGGCGGCCTCCTACTCCAAGGCCGGCTGGAGCCTCGGCTGGCTCGTCTGCAAGGCGGCCGACTGGTTCCTCCAGTCCTGCATGGCGGCCAAGAGCTTCACCATCGCCCTCATGGCCAAGGCGTGCTACCGCTACGTGGCCAACCCCACCAAGCAGGTGAGCATCCACCTGGGCTCCATCCTGGCCGCGTTCTCCCTCGTCTGGCTGTCCGCCTGCTCCGTCACCGCCCCCCTCTGGCTGTTCGCCGGGCTGCGGAGGGAGATCCGCGGGCTCGCGTGCGCGCTCGCCGTCCCTCCCCGAGCCAGGGATTTCATGTCCGTGTACGTCAAGGTGTACCCCCTGGGGGTCTACTGCGCGCCTCTGAGCATCTCCCTGGTGTACTTCTGGAAGGCGTACGGCCAGTGCCAGCGTCGCTCCAGCAAGACGCAGAACCTGCGCACCCAGATCCGATCCAGGAAGCTCACCCTGATGCTCTTCAGCCTGACGGTGGCCATGGTGATTCTCTGGCTTCCACAGTGGGTGGTGTGGGTGTGGGAGCGTCACATCGAAGAGAAGGAAATCAAAGGAGCTCAGCCCCTGGTAGCCTCTGTTCCTCCCCTTTTGAGCCTCTCTGCTCAGCTGTTCACCTTCTCCCTGTCGCTGGTGAACCCCGTAATCGTTTTGTCCCTCTCCGAGGAGTTCCGGGAGGGCTACAGGGGGCTGTGGAGGCGCCTCACCCTTCGCAAGCAGCCTCCCTCGAAGCCCAAGCCGGGTCCCCACCAACCCACGGGCCTCCGCTCTCCTTGCCCGAGACCGCAGCCTTTCAGCCAGCTGCAGGGGGAGAGGAGGCTCCGATCGAACTCCAGACAGGGTCCCAGCGGAGAGGCTCAGCCCCAGCCGGAGCAACAGGGAGCCGCGAGGGAGGCGGACGCGGCCAGCCCCAAAGACGGGATCGTCTTGCCCGACGTCGAGCAGTTCTGGCAGGAGCGGGAAAGCGGATCGCGCAGGGAGGAAAACGATCCCATCCCGTGGGAGCACCAGAGCACGGCGGGAGAGAAATAACGGTCCCACGTGGGCTTGATGTCTCCAGGACAATCAGGGGGGAGCGGCTCGACGGGACTCGCTTCACCGGGCAGCTGAGCCCTATCGTGTTCTGTGGACATTGTAATATTCAAAGGTGAGCAGTGCAGTGTGGAATACAGACAAATAACCCCCAGTGCTGTGTACTGTGTCCTCATGGTAATCATTGCATGTTGTGCTTTGATATTGAACATAAGCTGACTGTTGGTGGTGGTGAATTAAATCGTCGTGTGCATTGTTAAGTGATGAATTTCCTCAGCAATACTGCCGTTTTTGACCTAAAACTCTGCGTGTATTACTGGAACTACCGTGTGTGAATTGTCAACACTGTAACAACAGAGTAACTGTACCTCCGTGCAAAGAATTGTGTACCCTATGGCTGTCGGCGATGGTGACGTATCTCTGGTTTTATATATACGACGGATACACTCGTTGCAAATGTGGTGATTGTGTTTCGGGTTGTTTGCAATAAAAGTGTGAGAAATGGCACCACAGAAGCGTCTTTTTCTCATAGCTCAACATCGAAGCAGACCTTTCAAATTAGAAAAAAAAAAAAAATGAAGCTGCGTTTGTGTTGAACTCTCCGGGTTAATCAATCACACACGCACACACACCTCCTCACATTTCCACCTTTGCGGGGACTTTGACAGACATAGCACATGACTTTGCGGGGCCCCCCCGTGACCTCGCTTTACTAGTAAAACGAGGACTGCGGTGTTCAATATGTAGTCAATGTGAGCGCACATGCATGCACACACACACACACACACACAGTCTTAATGAGGTGAACTGGGCACGGCCACATGGTCCCCTGCTGACTGTCAGGATGTATTTGTTATAATGGCATCTTCCAGAATTGTCAAGGGTTCTAATTAGAGGTCAGAGCTCTGGTCAGAGCTCTGGTGGGGTCATTTAGTGGGCTCACCTCCGTGGGAGTCTCCGAAGGAATTTTCTTTTCATTGACCGGAACACGCATTACGGGCCAGACCCCCACAGTTAAAGGCATATACCGCGCTCAGAACCCGTGTCCGAGCCCGTGTACGATCGATTCTTTCCGCGTGATGCAACCGCATCCCGGCTGCGCCGGACCGCGCGAACGCATCCGGCTCGAAGTGAGTGGACAAACCGACTCCAAAAAGAGTTTTAACAGCCTTCTAACAAGGTACAAAGTCGAAGGTGGAGAAAGAGAAGGAAATGTCACATTTTAAGCGGAGGCCTTTTCTTACTTCACACCTTTGCCTACCCCACCACGCCATGGCCTTTTCATCTCATTAATCATTCATGCTGACCTTTCATTGCCAGAGGCAAGTATTCCAATCAGAGGAGCGCCTAACTACACAACACACACCCAGTCCTCAGGGTACTGACCTGGCCAAAACCGCAGACTCACACAAACCCCATGATTAATCACAATGATCACAACAATAATAACAGTGTTCTATCCACCCGCCCATCCATCCGCTTGTCGGGTTCCCTTCTAATATCACAGAACACGCCGGCCTGTAATATTTCAGTCCCCGCGATAATGACAGGAAAATCAGCGAGGGAAGGAGTGAAAGCAATCAACAATATTGCGTGAAAAGTAGCTCATGCATAATTGGGTCATTATAGCAGGCGGGGGAGCTTTCAGCAGGCGAGATCCTCTTTGCTGCCCCCCCCCCCCAGCCCCCAGCCCACCCCGCCGCGAGGAGAGGCGGGGGTGTCACCCCCACGTTTTATCCCTCGGCCAATCGTCATCTCTAATAGATGAGGCTCCACGGGAAGTAACGCGCTACCTCACACTAATTGTGCTCCGCAGGAGGAATCAGCAATTAAGCCACACGCTAAAACCTTTGGCGGCTGCCACGTCTCCCCCTGTGTCGCAGCCGCCGTCGGTCGCGGGGAAGAGCACCGCCAGTACGCGTCCAGCGGTCGCGCGCACGCACCTGGGACCGGTTCGGGGGTGGTCCGGCCTCGGTATTTAGCGGCCTTTTGATTAGAATAAATGAGGGGGGGCTTTCATCTCGGCGAAGGATGTCGAGCTCGAAAGGGCAGACACCTTTCGGTATTTCCGGCCGCGCTAATGACAGGCGGTGTCATTTGAAGCCGGCCATTCTGTCAATTTAAATGGATCCCCTGGAATAAACACAGAGGACGGAGCAGCTACGCACCTTTCAGCGCAGCTTTGGGTGGAGACGGTGGGGGGGGGGACACGGGGCTGCCAATCAAAATAATTGTTGAGGTCAATAAACATGTTTGCTCTGTCGCAGTAAGTGGAAAATAATTTGCCGTCTGTAGCTGCATTTGCCCGTGATTTAAGAAACATTCCTCAAACTTGACATGATCTATCGCTGTTAGTGGACTGTGATCAAAGACGAGACTCAATTTAATTGTTTCCCATTCAATGTTTATTGGACTTTTGTTGGAGTTTCAGTTAAGGACAAAGCTGCACAGTGAGTTTGCATAGGTGTGACATGGAGGGGCACCTCAGCAGAGGTTTCTGTATCAAACCGGGTGATCGGCAAACAGCAAATCATATCGATGAGCTCGAACCTGCTTCGGCGGTCTTTGAACGAACATTAGCAATTCCCCGGTAGGTTTATTTCAATTTGTTCTGGCTTTAAATGATTGCATGGAGCTTTGACTGCGACATCAGGAATGGTGACTTTTACGAACTGATAGTTCAGGATATGTCTTAAATTAAAAAATAAAACGGGAAGAAAATGTCAAAACAGCTCAAAATATTTTTCACAACATGCATG
The DNA here is from genome assembly GCA_911728415.1 of Lagocephalus sceleratus. Lineage (NCBI taxonomy): Eukaryota > Metazoa > Chordata > Actinopteri > Tetraodontiformes > Tetraodontidae > Lagocephalus > Lagocephalus sceleratus. The sequence continues at coordinate 2,967,572 of CAJVRN010000211.1, read as the reverse complement.
GATGGATTTCACTGTCCCCAGTAGTCCAGTTAAAATCCCTGTCTCATTTACACATTATGAACGTAAACACCTCAATATAGGCATATTTTCTTAATATAAGATATCCCTTTACAGCCGATGCTCTTTGTGAGACAACAGGTTTAGTGCAGCGGCAACATTGTAAACATCTGTTTTTCTGTGAATAAATACTCCTGCAGCAGTGATTCACCCCCGCTGCACATGTGGAATAATTTCACATTCCACTGACATTTGGGACAATAATAATAATAGTAATAATATTTCCTAAATTCACAGCTTTGGTTTTTGTTCACGCCGACGCAGAAGGCTAATTAACAAAAGAGACAAGCCTGGAAAAATTAAGACATAAATTATGCTTTTTTTTTTTTTTTGATACGTACTGTGGTTACAGCTGCAGCTCAGTACACAGTCAAATATGAATATCCTTTATTCTTTTTGCTTTCAGCTGAATGCATTCGGTGGTGCTTGTCTCCCTGAGCTCTTAGTTCCTAAAAACAGGTAGAGGAAATAACACATTTAGCTCGGTCTCAAATAAGAATAATATTAAAAAAAAACAAAAAAAAAAACACAAAACAAACCTGTTTGGCTTCTGACCAGCAGATGGAGCCAAAGCGACCTTTCCTCTCTGGAGAGCGTGAGCAGGAACCTGCGGGGCTTTTGACTGCTGCTTTTCCTGCAATTGAAAAACATCAGTGGATGTACGGAAAAAGTGACGCGTCGCCAAAAGACACTGTATCCATTCAGTGAAAAACAAAAACAAAAAGGTGTTACCAGTAATGACTTGTTGACAGGACAAGGCGGAGGAGGTCTGTTTGGGGGGTCCGGCCGGGGTTTGGGCAGCGCAGAATGCAGAGAGCTGCTTTTGGGGGCCAGGGAGGCCAAGAGTCCTGACGGCGGTGGAGGGGCCTGCTTTTGCTTCTGCTCGGATTTGGTGGGAGGTAGAGCGCTAACCTGAGGAGAGGCGTGTCTCTGAGGGGGAGTCGCAGGCTGCACCTGAGGCTTGGCGAGTCCGTCTTTGTTCCCTGGGGGGGCGGGAGGAGGCTTCCCCGCTGGGCGCGCAGGAGCGTCCCTGGACTGAGTCGAGCAAGACGGGCTGGGATGTGGCGAGGGTTTAATCTGCGGAGGAACCGTGGGAACTCCTTTAGGTTACAATTACGAGGTAAACAGACCACGGTCTAGGACGTAATTGCCTACCGCGCGGCTCAATTCCTGCTTTTTCAACAAGAACGCTGGGTTGGCGTGACCGCTCACTTGACCGTCAGCACAGAGATGCTTCGCTTCCGTTGGAATGGAACAGCTGGGAATTTAAAAAAAAAAAAAAAAAAAGCACAGACCCATCTTTCAATCCTTCAAATAATTGCATACTGACACGGAAGAACCCGGTTAAATGGTTGTCCCCCTATGAATTGAATTCCATTGCTGTGCGAGATGCTCCCTCACGCACTTTGGAACTGGGGGTGGAGCGGACGATTTCAGCGGGCCGAGCTTGTGCTTGTTGTGGCACCAGAATCCGGCCGCAGCCAGAACCACGACGACGACCAGGAGGAGGATCAGCAGCACGGGCACCAGGTTGCCTGCCGGGAACAACAAAAGATTAGAGCCAGAAAACCTTATTAACAGTAAATATATAAAAAAAAAAACACAAAACAGAGCTGTCTCACTGTGGCTGATGACAGGCCCACTGTCCACACTGCCCCCAAAACCATTCTTTTCGCACAGAGGAGGAGCCCACCCAGCATCGCAATGACAGTTGTGGTTGTTGTTGCACAGCTGGGGAAAAAAAATAAATAAAACGAAAGACAATTTTTACCAATTAACCCACGCATTGCTCACACCTGGGACGTCCTTACTGAATCGCCAGAAAAAAAAAGCAACACCGTCAAAAGCTTCCTATGCGGCAGCGACATGTCGAAGGAAGACGCGTCTGCATGCCAGACTATTGTTCCTGCTTTCCAACAGATAAAGCCCTCTTTTGCCTTCGCTGTTCCCTCGGACGGTGAAACTCACCCCGTGTCCATTGCACTTCCTGTTGCACTCGTCAGCTCTGAGGAAAGATGCATTGCGACACTCCCCATTAAAGCAAAGCTGTTGAGAGGAGAACAGGTCTTAAAGAAGAGTGACTCCCATAACGGGGGGGTGTATGTACACAATTAAACAACCATGGATCCAAATGGTCCCCAATACATTATACACGTTTGGGTCTCACCGAATCGACTCCACACTTGGTGCCCGTCATGACCAGACCTGGGTCCAGAGTGTCACCCTGAGCGTCTTCGTCCCCCTGTCCGGCCTTATACACGTGCGTTCCCATGCACTGGATCTTCACGGTGTCCATGGTGACGGTGGTTTCGATGCGAACGGCGTTGTTTTCGATGGGCTTGGAGGCAGACGTTAAACACTGGATTTTCCCACATTTAGCATCCCTGGAAGATATCATTAAAACAGAGGGTCAAACTTTTGCTGACATTGGTGAGCACCGTGAAAGAAGCTGCGGGATCTTTTTGAAGGTTTGTATCTTCACCTGTCCTTACAGCTCCTGTACCTCCCCAGCAGATCTTTTCCGCAGTTTCCAAACATGTCCCCGGCTTCATTTACCCTTTTGAAACACAGCTCGGGAGCTGGGCGTCCATCTTTGGTCAAGAGACAGGAAAATGTAGAGAAACACATTCTTTTTTACTACACACGATCGCAAAGTAAACATCGCGAGTGTTAATATGGCCCACTGACGGAGACCAGATGGCATTCGTTAATGTGTCAGGGACTCCTGTGGAACTACAAAGACTCTCCAGGGTAGGGTCTGTCACAGTATGTACATGGAAACCATCCAATAACAATCCTTAATCCTCTGGCCTGCTGACATATTCTGTCTGTACTATGTGCACTGGATGCTGAATTACTTTAATGGCCAATGTATAAGATTCATTCAAATGTGAATCTTGAAAAAAAGAAAAAAAGAAGAAATGTGTGGCTAAATTAACTATAGACTCACTATTATGGAGACTAATAATAACCTAAAAACTACTATGTGTTGAAGTCACTCTGGATTTAATGTTGAACAGTCATATAACATTCCACTTCTTCCAACGGTGTTGTTGGGAATTCTGCCCTCTAGTGGAGAAATTCTCCAACTGCAACTACACATTTGGTCAGTATAGCATATTAACATCTCAGTGCATGTAGTCATAAATAAAACCAACAGGACAAGGACAATGTATGCTATATTGTCAAAAGTGTTTTTTTTCTTTTTAAACATACAGATTACAGGTCAGCAGCTTCACCCACCTTTTCCCCACAGAGACTGACACTGCTGCTCCAGGGTCAGACACATGCCCGTGTAGCAGTAGGCCTGCCCGCCTGCACAGGACGTACCGTCTACCAAATAGAAATTAGCCGGGCAGGATTCTGTTCTGCCATCGCAGTATTCTGGAAGGTCACAAGATCCAGAAGGGGCGCGACACAGCACGCCGGGGCTCTTCAACTGCACAGAAACGGAGAGAAACAATAACCTGAAAATTCTCTCAAGAACCACAGGGAGAGGAGACAAAGTACATATATCATACATAATATAATTACTGCTGAACTAAAGCACTTCAGACACATTTTAATTGCACTGCGGTGCTGAAGAAAATGGAAGCGATATAAACTCGGTTGGTGTCTAAATAATTACAGAGGACAGTCTGAGCAGTATAGTCTGCCTTCTCCATGTAAGAAAGCATCCTGACTTATAATTTCATATGGTCATTCCTTTCAAATAAGCAGCAATATTACAGTGAAATATGAACTCCTCTTTTGCGATATGAGATCAGGTTGCTATGTAGCACAACTCCAATGGTAAGCACATGCTGGAGTAGACTGAAGGACAAAGTGTTTTGGTTATGCCAACTTAAGTGATTTATTTTAATTATTAATAGTTAAACAACATTTTTTTAATCGAATGCTTTGCATATATGGAAATATAATGTGTGTGAGCCACTGAATATTTTCAAGTGTGTAATTGTTAGAGTACCTGGGCCTCATTTAAAGAGAGTAATTAAAAGGAGACTCTGGGGCACATAGTTCACGGTATTTCGGTTGTATTTCATGTTATCTCTTCATGGTATTTCGATTTGTACCTTGCACTTATGGCAGCAGACACCATGTGCGCACTCAGCTCCAGCTCTCAGAGTGCAGTTGTTCGCGTTGCAGCAGGGACTGGTACATTCCTGCAACAAAGGTTGAGTCAAACGAGGACACATGCATCCAAGCAGGAAAGTATGTGGGGGGAAAACCCCGAGCGAGGCAGAGACGCAACAAACAAGGACCTCTTCTTCTCCGCAGTCGCATTCCTCGCCTTCCTCCAGGTAACCGTTGCCGCAGCGCTGGCCTCCGTACATCACCCTGGTGTTCGGCAAGTTGAAGAGACACTTCCCACCGCCGGAGCTCAGGTAGCTCTTCAGCTCCTTCAGGTTGCAGTCGTTAAACACGCGTGGAAAAGGGTGCCTGGGATGAGGGGGGGGGGCAGAAAACCGTGATGTCAAAGTTATTCCCCCCCCATTCAGTCCGGATTGGGCGGCGAGCCGTACCCGGTGGCGGCCGCCATGATGCAGCCTCCGTCCTCGGCCCTCGCCTGGCAGCAGCCCGCGCTGTCGTGGGTCATCCCGAAGTTGTGGCCCATCTCGTGCGCCATGGTTGCGGCCACGCCCACAGCCGACTCTGAGTGGTCCTGTCGAGCGCGGGAGTGAAAGCAGACCCAAAAAACAACAACAACAACAACAAAAAAAGAAAAATCAGCAACCTTTGGCCAGCACTCAAAATCAAGAACTCTACTGGGTGAAATAGACTTCGAATATTATACTCGATGCGATATATTCCCGCAACAAACAGGGTTTATTTTACCGTGTTCACTCCACCAGACTGGTAGTCGGAGCACATGGCTTTAAGCGGAGCCAGGCCGATGGTTGTGCCCTGGAACGCCCTCCCCCTGGAGACACAAAAGGCCGCTGCAGATTAGCTCCAGCTTGACAACGGCCGCCGGGATGCAAATGGGGACAGTTACTGTCTCACACAGCAGAGATGAAATCAAGAGAGGGATGTGCCCATCAGCACAGGAAGCCGGACGAGACATTAATATCAGAGGGGGGTGGGGGTGGTGGTGGTGGTGGTGGTGGTGGGGGGGGGGCACTCACGTGATGAGCTGGGCATTGTCGTTAGGCAGCGCGTGGAGCTGCTTGCCCCTCCACGACAGGAACGCGGCGAGGGTGCTGTGAGGGTTGTCGGAGACGCTGATCGGGTCCCCGCTGGTCCACACCTCCAGGCCGATCAACGCCACGCGGATGCTGAGGGCCTTGTAGTACTGCGGGCGCACGCACAGGAAGCGTCTCACGCACAGGAAGCGTCTCACGCGCGGGCTCGCTAAACATAGCCGCGACACATCCCCGTGGGATGGTACCTTGTCGACCAGGTTGGCGGCTTCCAGTAATTTCAGCTTGGTCTTCTCAAGATTGCTCTCGTGTTTGTCGAACTGCAAATGAGACATGAAACATGCATGAAACAGGAATAGAAACACCCACACACACACACACACACACACACACCCATACCTTCAAAACACAGGATGTGAGCAGGTTTGTTATTTCAGATGAAATCTGCTACGTCATGCGCATTTCCTCACTTTATGGGTTACGGCAAATTACGCTATTTCTACAGCCAATCCAATAAATGTGATTCACGACATCCTCTTACAGACCATACATGGAGGTCCTTGCGTGGACAGAGACCATGAATCTAATCTGCGTGGTTTATCGCGCGGGCCCGCTGCTGTCATGGAGACGCTGCTCATTGATTTGGCCCTCACCTCGGCCTTGTCCGCCACCAGCAGCAGCTCCACGTACTTCATGTTCTGGCTCACGTCCCTTTTGCTCTGACAACGGGAGAGGGTTCAAATGAGTCGCGCCCCGCCGCCGCTACTGGAAAAGCCGTTTAAGGCAGCCCATTGTCTGTCGCCCCCCCCGCCCAACTCACTCTCCTGGGCGGTGGCGACGTCATCCCCTGGATGAAGTCGTCCAGCCGCTCCTCGCGCGCCCCGTCGCCGTGGTGATGCGGGCAGGTGCCTCCGGGCAGCCGGAGGCTCTCCGCTCTGAAAACGGCGTGCCGCTCCTCGTCCCCGGAAGCGGGCAGAGGCTCTATCAGGTAGCTGACGCTGGAGTTCAAGTGAACCAGTCCCCTGAGAAAAGAGGACGCGGTTAACGGTCCCGTCAGGAAACGAGCGGATGAACGATGTCGCCGGTGTCAGGCCCCGAGAACGCCGCCCGATGGAAATCTGCTTTGTCTCGATCGTTTTCAGAGACGACGCAAACCCCAAACGAACACCAGATTCCGCTGCGGACGGAGCCAGATGGCCTCGCATCAGGTTTATTTTGCTTGGTCCGCGGCGCTTTCATGGATGGGTGGAGCCCAAAAACGTGTCCCGGCTGATTTACTGCCGTTTGTGAGGGAAGATCAGCTGGAGCCCACCGGCCTCTCCGCGGAAACCGCTCGCCGTTCGAGCAGCTGCAGCGAGAACATCTGCGGGAGGTCAGACGGCCCCGCGTTGTCAAGGCCCCCCCTTCCCCCCCCCGCATCTCCGGACAAAGTGCATCTGCGGAGGAAAGGCATCCGATATTCGCGCTCTCCGGCTCCAGATGCACGAGAGAGAGGGGGAGGGGGGGTGTAGGGGGGGTGTAGGGGGGGTCCGGGACTCCCGCTCGCTCTTTGCCAGCTCCTCCCGCTGTGCCGGGTCCCTCCTCTTTGCAGCAGGAAGGAGCAGCTGCCCTGGATCCACCCCAGGAGGAAACACAGGATCCTCCACGCCGGGTCGCACTCGGTGAACCAGCGCCGGAGCCAGTGACCCACTAACCCCGCACGCCCCCCCCGCCGCGCGACCGTTTCCTGTCACGCGACAGCCGCGCACCTGGGCGCCTTCGCTGCGACCCCGTTCCTCGACTCCCCGCCCTCCAGGCGATTCTCGAGGTTCGCGTGGCCTCGCGAAACCCACGCGCCCGGAACTACGACGCCGTTTACGTTCAACTGATCGCCGCGAATGAAAACCCCTCTCAGGTTTGTTACCCCCCCGGGGATCAAGTGCTCGGTACCTGAGTCCCGAGCACGTGCTCACGGCGACGCCGGAGCCGTCCACGCCGCGGACCTCCCCGTGGTAGAGGCAGTGTCGCTGAAAGACAAAAAAAAACATTAATTTTACGCAGCTGCGTGCGGAGGCGGGGGGGGGTGGTCGTCCAGCGGTGCGAGAACGTCCCCATTTTCGGAACCTTACGTCGTTGGCAGGGGTGGACGACTTCCGAGCTCCATCCGCCGCGTACCATATTTCCTGATATCCAGGGACCAACAGCTGCCTGGCGGAAGAGCGCAGATGCGGGGAAATAAATAAAATCGGCGGCGATTGCAACGATATGCCGGGCTAATGAAGGGCAGCGGCGGGATGCTGGGGCAAAACCGGGGGGATAAAAGGATCCCTCCCGCAGCTCCCAGCTCATAAAACACGGACTCTGATGGAGAGCCGACACAAAACCAGACTGCTTTAGAGATTCAGACAAGATCCCGCGGATAAAGGGGAATACAAAGAAGAATGCTGCGGCTGTAATGCAATCCGTAGGCACCTTTCCCAAAAGAAATCAAGTTGGAAGGGTTTTTTTTTTTTAGGTTCATCAAAGAAACATAGAGAAACTTTTTTTTTTTCCCCCCGCGTTTGAATGTTCAGCCGAGTGTCTTTTCAGACCCATTTCTGTCATCATAGCAGCCCGAGCATTTACAAAGTTGCTTATTTTCCCCTGCCTTTCTTCCCTTTGAGCCTCTCGATCCATTCTTCCTGTTTTCATTCATAAACTCAGCTCGGCAGCTGCTTTCATTTTGCTCTGCCTCCCCAGATCGTTACCCACAGACGGACTCTCATACTTTGAACTACAGAGAATTCGGCCCTCCTAAATCAACCAACGTGCCTTCACTCTTAAATAGTTAGATTGAGATCATTTCTGATGCAATTATTACACCTTGCCTCTCCCAGCCTGGTCGTGGGGGTTCTTTTCTAATGAGAATTCTTTTTTAAACCATGAATGAAGCACTGGACTTGAAAAACAAACAAGTCGATGTTTTGCTCAACATGCTTATTTGATTTCATGATGACAGTTTGAGAAAATCGTTGAAAGTCAGCCAAACGTTGCTTAACTGAGTATTGCTGCTCCAAACACACAGTACGCCTTAAAGATCCTAAAAACAATTAAATCTTCATCTGTTGAGTCATTTCAAGTTAAAATTATACTGTAATGTCTTCTTTGCTTTGGTCTAATTTAACGGCCAAATTGCGTTAATTAATGATCTTTAAATGTGGCGGGCACTAATAATTTGGATTATTATAGGTTAGCTTTTGCTTCTTGTTTTCAGATACTGCAGGAACTAAAATAAGATAACCTTCTGACCATGCCCCATATTGAAGACACAAGCACGAGAATGGTATCAAGCTTCTCATCTGTCTCTTGGCAAAGGAAGTGAATAAGTGCATTCACCAAAATGTCAAAGTGCCCCTTGAAGGGATGAAGAAGATGATTGAATGGAAGTCGGGGATTTTTCTTTTCTCCACTCAGATGCCCTAAAGGATCAAAAAAACAATGAGGGCCTGTTTACAGTCGGCCGCAACGCAACTCAAGAGATAGAGGCCGTCTGCTTTTCCCCCTCCCCTTCGCAGGGTCCCAGCCTGAGGTTCGAGGGGTTAAGAGTGATTGTACACTCGCAAGCACTTCAAACCCGGTTGCTCCGTGCTCATGTATCCGGTTGATGTCACCCTGCACAAGGGTACGAGAGATGAACTTTTCACCTCAATGATGCGCCGTCTAATTTAACCTTCCCTGAGATTCCCGTCGCGCTCTTTTCTGTGTGATCCGCCCCGTCACTCCAGCGAGCCCGTTTGAAAGCCTCAGACGTTTGACTCAGCTTTACTCAGCTGCTGTCACAGTCTGCACGGAGGAGACTCGTCTTCGATGGGGAGACGTACAACGTTTACTCCTCCGGTGTCTGTTTCAGCTTAAAGGGGGGGGGGGGATTTAAAAAACAATAGGTCCTTGCACCACTTTGGTGCTCGGGCCCTAATAATCCCCAATTGTTGTAGCTGAACTGAGTGGTGGTTCATTCATGTCACAAGATCGCCCGTCACCCTGCTGGAAAACCACAAGCGCCATTCTCCAAGTGCGGTTAAACCGTTCAGTTTCAATTCGACGAGTCTCGCTCGGAGGAGTGAAAAACGTTCTTTCACTAAATGAATCAGGACCCGCGTGCTATGAAATGAAGGATGAGAAGAACACACGTGCGTGGCATCACGAGGGGCCTCGGTCGACCGTCCGTCCATCCATCTCCCGTCGCCTCGCCCTCAACGGGATGGGCTTTGATCAATGGCCGCATTATTTCAGTGAATTTTGCCTACCCGAGTATTTAACGTCACATCACAGCCGCCTCCACTTACCCAAATTAGCTGATTAAGAGATTGCTCTTTAATAGGCGTCATATATTTCCTATTTTTGTCATTTGGATATAAATACCAGAGCACAAATAGAACCTGCGGTCTGTAGGGTATTTTATGGCAGACCACTTCACTGCATGGGTGCCAGACGGGCTCTAAAAATGCTCTGCCCACTCTCCTGCAACTTCTTTGCTTTCAGATTCGGCCTCCACGCGTCGCCTAAACCCAGCAAACCGCATTCTATCCGCACGCGCAGCCCGGTTTCCAGGCCAGCGGGGGGAAGAAAAAAAAAAAAAAAATTCCCGAGTGCTAAGTCGAAACCGCCACCAGCTAAGTGCTGACACGGACCACGTAAGACCCCCCCCCCCCACCACCCCCTCTCTCCGTTTGATGGCGTTTGGATGACGTCCAGCGTCTGGACAGATGCTGGGATTGAAGCGCGAGACGCCGCCTGAATTCGAACCGGCAGAGACAAAGGCGCGGTTCAGCCTTCGCGAATGGAGCGAAGGGGTGGGGGGGGGCGGCGGTGGTGGTGGTAGGGAGGGTGTGTGTGTGTGTGTGTGGGGGGGGTGTCTAATGCTAATGTACACTTGGAAATGGAAGGGAGGGGAAGGGGCTGTGGGGTAATGCATTATAGGGTCAGTGGGTCACATTCTCTCCGAGGATCAGATGACATCACTGCTCAGCGGCGGAGGGACGGAGGGAGGGGGGGGAGGAGTTTAAGTACACCTCAGCAACAAATGATGAAGACCATTACCAGTGTTCTGTTGCGTGAGGCCCAGTTTGGGTTTCCGCTACACACAGGCGCAGATGAGCACGCCCGAGGAGGCGGCCCGTGAGACTAAACAGAGGAGCGAGGGCGGGCGGGCGCGTCCCTAACCCTCCGCCGCCAGACCCGCCGTCCGTCAGCGCTCTGCCCTTTGTCTCGCAGCGGGCTCTCCGGGACCTCCGCGCGCGCGCGCGGCCGCGGTCCGTGGAAGCCCGACCGCCGAAAACAAAAAAAAAAGCGCGTGGGAGGCGTGGCGTTTGTGCTGGAGCCCTGGGGAACGTCAGATCAGTGGAAGGGAGGTGAGGGAAGAAAGAGCTGCTGCTGCTGCTGCTTTGTGGAGCGGGGGACAGCGGCGGACGCGGCAGGCGATCAGAGGGAAGGCTCGTAACTGTGATATGTGCGCTTTCCGCCGAGGTTTGGACGGGATCCCGGGGGCCTGGAGGCTGCACAGGAAGGACATTAAACACAAGAACAAAGCCGCGGAGCGGACCAAACATTAATATCCCCGGCGCTCGCGTCTGAAGCAGATGGACATAACTCATAACCCGCCCCTCTTTACATTCGTCTTTCCGTGGCTTTTCCCACCTCCACCATTCTCCCCCACGTCATCATTCAACTCCTACACCCACCCCCCCCACTCCATCTCATCCTGCATTTACATCCCTTTTCCTGCACTCTGAGTCAGCAACGCCAGCCTCTGTCAGGCTCTTAACCAAATCAAAGCCTGACTGGGTGCAGCGCTGCCCATTCATTAAGATAAAAGCTCGGCCTCCAGACCGCACGCGCAAACAAAGACAGGCCCGCACCCAAGGGTGTTTGAGGAGCACGGGTACGGGAGGACGCAAGAAAGGAATGGATTCTGTGCTGGGACGCCTTTTCTTCTGGGTGTGTTTAAATGGCGTTGAAAGCCAAACAGGCGGGTAAATGTGAAATCGTCAGGAAAACCGAGAGCACCAAAGGAGGTGGGGGGGGGCAGGTCAGAGATATTCCGGACGCTCCTTTATCTGCGAGCAGTCCGGAAAACTGTTGTAAAAGCCGAGGAGCCGGGACACGGGAGAGGACGCTGGCGGCGTTTTCTCTGGCCCGTCTCCAGCTGGGACGCTGATCTTCACACATACTGCCGTCTTCTCCGCCCCTCCCTCCCCTCCCCTCCCCCCCCCCCGCACCCTCACATGGCCTGATCCATCTCCACATTAGGCCAGAAGTGGAAGCGGAGTTGGAAATCAAAACACAGTAATCCAGGAAAAGACAAGGCGGTAGGAACACGAGAAGAGCCTCAGAGCAAACTTTCTAATCTTTCAGTTTGCTATTTACGTGTCTTATCAGTTCACAGTGGTATACCAATTTAACGTTGCTCATGGTGTACCGTCTGGTTGCATGAATAACTCCAAACTGCATTCGCATCCATTTAACAAGAATCTAAAATGCAATCATACCTCCAGTATTCATTATGAGTGCCCTGCAGCTATCTCAAGAAACCATTATGTTTTCATTTAGTGCACGTCCATAATGATTATTAAATATATTAAAAACACAAGTTCGTGAAAGTAAAATTGTTGCGTCACAAATCAGTGTCGCTGTGTTCCAGTGTGCTTTTCGGGGTCTACGATGGAACTTGCAAAGGTATTTGTTCCAACACCGTGTTTACTGAAAAATCATAACGTCTGCTCAATTTCACTTCAGTTTTGCTTTTTTGGAAGAAACCAGAAGTGATGGGCACTGTTCAAAATGTCGGTTTCCGGTTAGAGGAAGGAGACGTTGCACATAAACGCTTTCAAAACACTTTTGGGTGTTTTGTTGCCGGTTTATGAAACCACATCCCTATTAGATTTGTGTCTTACAGTCATTGCTTATCTCCACCCCCCAACTTTCTTTTTGCCCACGAGGAGATCAGAGAGTGTGACCACCTGCAGAGGACTGAGAGCTTGTGTGTGTGTGTGTGTGTGTGTGTGTGTGTGTGTGTGTGGGGGGGTCTGCGAGACGGAGCGGAGACGTCTGTTAAAGTGCGTGAGTGAGGGAGCATCTGATGGATCCTGCATCTGCCGGTGGAACCCACTCCACTCCAGCTGTAGGCTGTGTCAAAATCTAAAAGGCAATCACCTCCACGCCCCCACACCCCCCGCTCACCTGCACCTTCCCACGGGGCCACCGCCCGCTGCGCTTTCCTGTCACTAATCTTTTGTTTCTGCGCCGTCAGATTGCAAGATGGCATAGGTGCAGATCACAATCTCATTTCCTGTTTACCCAAGGCACGCAGATCGGGTGTCACCACCCCCCCCTCATTCATTTGCACCCGGGGGGGTTACAAGCCGAAATCTGGTTGAATCATCTGGGTTAGCTCGACAGTCCTGAAGACATCGGAATCTATTACTGACGTATCAGATGCTTGCGTGTAATCAGATTGCAGTCGTTTACTACTTCATGAATATTGAACAATTCCTGCCATGTGGGGAGCTGTTCTCATCTCACTTACTCATTCTTCTCCAGGTCTAGTCTGAGCTCCTGGCCCTCGGCTGTAATCAGAACCAGCGCCTTGGAGGGATGCTAAACAAACAGAACACATGTTTTTCATAACGTGCTTAATACCTAAACTTTAATTCAATTTTTTTTCTTTCGCCAAAGGAGCCAGAGGAACAGACTCGACTCACCTCCTGGTTGGCAGACCTTCTGTGTCTGTGGGGCTGCAGCCATCTGGGATAGGTAATCTCATAACTCTGGACGTGTTCAATGACGCTCCTCACGGAACCCTGGATATCTCCTCCTGAAGACACAAACCCCGAGCAACCCCCCCACCAAAAAAAAAAAAAAAAAAAAAAAGTGAGATGCAGCGAAAAATCTGGGACTCTGCATTTGAATTTTGGAGCACAATCCCCCGTGCGAGCGCACTTTAACTTCACGTCATGATGACGGGAACAGTGCAAAGGAGGAATAACGCACACCCGATAAAAGGTGCGCACAGCGTGTTGAAGTGACGGGGAATATTATTAGGAGATATTTTAAATCGCAACACGGTATTGACAAGGTTGCTTTCGGAGAGGAACAGACTCACCGTCGTAAAGAGCTCCGGCAGCCGGAGCGCAGAGGAGAACTACGAGGCACAGGCACACGGAGGAGCGCACAGCGCCGACGAGGGGACGCCGCCGCGCTCCCGGACGCATCGTAACAGCGAACGGCTCCGGAGTCGTCTTCCGAACTGAGACATAAATGTGCGCTCGGCCGTCTGCGCGCGTCTCATCGGGTGGAGGAAGACGCTGCGATGAGGAGCCGCCGCCGCCGCCGACGACGCGCGACCGATCGTGATGCTCGCAGGGCGCACATCTCTCTCTCTCAACCCCTCCCTTCCCCTCCCCTTCCACACGCACGCGTGCGTGCGTGCGTGCGCAGGGAGAAGGACGGAAGTCTGGAAGACTGGATGAATACATAAACGATGGCATGCGCAAGAAACGGGATTGAAAAAAAAAAAAAAAAAAAAAAAAAACATACATATGATATCCTAAAAGGACAGACAATTCATAGTCAAAGATCAATTTTCATTTAAAAACAAACAAAAAAACACAATGGCTTTCAAAGCAGAGTTAGATTTAAAATTTAAGAGCTCAACTGGTGCGTTTGAAGTAGACCTGTGAGATTTCCCCCCTCTTGTACAAAACGCAACACTGTAACAGTGATCGTTTTATATGGAAATGAATGCAAGTGTAAAAAAAAAAAAAGACATCACCTGAACGACTGGTGTTCTTTTTCACACTTTCAACTGGAGCGTGTATCAATATGCAAATATATTAGGGTGCCAAAAGAATACTTTAGTCCCTTAATTTACTCGAGCACTTCTTTTTATTCAGATGGAACCAAAAGGTGAACACAATCTACCAGCATTTTGTTTGCAATAGCCTACCTGAACATTTATCATCTCATCATCTTTATTTCACTTAAAGTCGATGAAGCATATCTGATTAACACCTATTTTCAGAGACACATTTGAAATAAAGAGAACATCTCGTTCTTTCACCTTGATGAAAGAGACACTTTGGAGATTGCGCAAGCACTGATGTCAACCGTGTGTCAAGAGCCATTCACCATCATTATACTGGAGTTGCGTACGTTACATCCATATGTGGCAACGCATGTATGGACAGGCTTCACTTTCAGCGCGTAAACACGTCAGCTTTAAATAGTTCCGGTTGCCCAGACATGATCTGGCTTTCACCTAGACCTGCCCGTTGAGTCAGAGCCGCATGTGTCAACCGCGGAATCATCAGGAACCGCTTGCGTCTCCAAGAAACCGCTGTCGTCTTCCCGTCGACGTCCCGTCAACGGCGGCGCCTTATTTGAATGTTTTGCTCTTACGTGCAGGCAGGAGTGTTCAAACCCGGTTACGTAAAGTACAGTACCGCGGCCCCAGCCAACCGCCCAGGTCACGGAACCAAAAATACTCGCTACTAGACACCGGCCCGGGCCCGCTACAGTAACAGAACTACAGTTGGCTTCTCCCACCTTCAGCCATTCATACTGAGCCGGTCGAGCTCCCCGAGCGTTATGATAAAAATGCAACAGGGCACATGTCAGGAGGATAGAGTGTACGCGGGGTGTGTGAGGGTATTCTTAGCGCTGATGACAGCGCACGGCTTTGAATCCATTCAGGTCTCCAAATGGAATCCTGGCTGCAGAACAAGGCCGCCCGTAGCTGCCAAGGTATTGGTTTCTGCTCCACTCTGCTTACTCTTCACATACCCTCGGTAGTTCCGAGATTAAAAAAGGAAAATACGCGGCTTAAAGCATCAACCCGACAGGTGCGGCCTCCGGCGGAGGATCAATGCGTCTCACAAAAGTCAGCACATCCCGAAAGTGAAAATGTCCACAAATTGTGGACAAAGCGTCCAGTTTGTGTGTGATCACCTTTTATTTTCCAGCACTGGCTCAACTCTCGTTGGGCGTGGACTTCACCGGAGGGTCCCAGGTTGCCACTGGAATCTTCTCTGGGTCCTCCACGACGAGGTCGCAGAGCTGGGGGGGGGAGGGTGTGGTGGAGAACTTGTGCTCCTCCACCTTCCGTTTGAGGACGCCCAATAGGGCCTAGGCCAGGGATGTCCAACCTCTTCCATAAAGGGCCGTGTGGCTGCAGGTTCTTGTTCAACCCAGCAGCAACACACCAGACTGGACTCACTTAATCAACTCATCTGAGTCTTCAGACAGCTGACTGGTCAAACTGGGTGTGCTGGACTGGTTGGAACAAAAACCTGCAGCCACACGGCCCTTTGTGGAAGAGGTCGGAGATCCCTGGCCTAGGCCATCTTGATGTAGAGCAGGAACTTTTTTTTTTCCCCTCAGATCACCAGAGAGTTCTTTGCCTTGTTGAACTTCCAGAGACCAGTACGAGAGCGTGATACCGCCAAAGTTAACACACCTGCTCCCGTTCACACCTGAGACCTTGCAGCTCTAATGAGTCACATGACCCTGGGGGGAGAGGCGTGTACTCACTTTTGTTGGCAGCAGTTTAGACATTAATGGCTGTGGTGTGTGCACATTTACACTACTATTACTAAATCTAGAGCATTGCCATGGTGATGAGTTGGGCCGAATCCATAGTGGAGAATAGAACGAGCTCCATGGTTTTAGAGTAATTTCATTTCTATCTCGGTTTAGAATCACATGGTCACATCCAGTAACACGACTGAGATCAGCTCAGAGACCTCCAGGGTGAAGATGGTTGAACACTTCCAAGGTCCATATAATGTAACTGTAAAAGCAAGCTGAGAGGAAAAGATACCCCCCCACCCCCCCCACACACACACACACACTCCTATTCTGTCTGCTTGACTGATAGAAACTATAGCCAGGACAGGCCTCTATCATTGTTATCATTCTTCTCCCTGTTACCATATCATTACCTACAAATGTTTTAGCGCTTCAGTGGGATATTCGGGGGGGGGGGGCTGCTTCCATCCGCCGCATACTGACATCTGCAGCGCGCATGTCAGTAGAGGAGATGGGTTTTGGCTGGACACAAACAACTGTGAGATTACTCGCACGGATCCCCCGTGGTCTATGGTTACAGCGGCGTGTTGTGACATGTCACCGGCTATTTAAGATCGCCGGCATGGCGCACATGTTATCTACCTTTTAGTTGAAGCAATTTGTCAATTTCATCAACCTCCAGCCTGACTGTATGAATGAGTGGGTGATGGTATTTGCAGATGGGGGGGGGGCTCTGGTGGTTGGTCAGCTTCAGCGTGGAGGTTCTCGTTAGTGTCAGTGACAGTCGCTTCAGTCCTCCCGTGGCGTGTAGACGAGGGCCGCCCACACGTAGCTGTTTAGATGGCGCAGGGGTTGGCTCTTTGCCACAAAGCTTCGGACTGAAAACCGGTCTGCGGTCCCCCCCCCAAAAAAAAACCCCCATTGAAGTCGTCTACGCATTTGGCGCCGCCACGCTAGTCACGAATGTATGCTCAGATCTAGTCACCGATGACCACTTTTAGATTCACACTCTTCAGTTTCTCGCTACTGGTTCTCTTTTGTAGAACGTCAAAAATAGCCGCTCCTCCACTCTCGTGCCGTCCATCGGCAGATTTTCGGTTCTGCCCGGCTTCACGCACGTCCTCACAGCACCCCCGAGTTGGCAGTCCCGGTGGTTCTCTGGGGTCAGAGGTTGCGTTTCGCCGTCAAGTTCGGGGCTCCTTCGCTTAACCCTCGCACGTGCGCCGCCGGTGTCATTCCTCTGGGAGGCGTCCACATCCTGTGAGCTCCTCCGTCACTCCCTTCAAACACACCTGAGCCATACATTCACTGGGTTGACTGCACTTCCTGGGGGGGGGGGGGGGGGGGGGGGGGGGGGGTGTTTGGGGAGCAGCTGTTCATTCCCAGGCCTACCTGTGGTTCTGCAGCGCCGCATCTGCTCGCAGCTCTGCGCTCTCTAAAGTGTTCCTGGCATTGCAGTGTGGATCTCCTTGAGGCTCGGAGACCCTCGGCTCTGAAGGACGTTAATAAAAACGCACAAACGAGCGCAGCTATGCTCCACGTGATGTCAAACGAGGACCCACTTGATGGATAAGCAATCTTCGGAAAGTCAGGAGAACAAAGGGCAGCGGTGTGACTCCAGGCGAAGGTTTAACCAGTCGCTGCGTGGAAGCGCCCGCTTCCCTGGAATCACAACAGACGTGGTCTCTACGCATCTGAGGCAGTAAAGAAGTCACAAGACAGAAGTTTAATGTGCGAAAATAACACTTTCAGCCGCGAGACGCTAAATCAAAGCCGACATGCTTCGCGGGCAACACGTATGTCAGTCCTGGCTGTTTTATCATCTGTCCGCAGCTGCAGGGAGTCGGGGGGGGGGGGGGGGGAGAAGGGGGTGGATCCACTTAAATCGTCCTCAGTTCCTTTTTTTTTGTTTTGTTTTGGTTTTTTTTGTTAACCCCCCCCCCTCTCTTCCTCTTGCCTCAGGGCCTGTCATGCTCCAGGATGTCAGGGTGCTCCTGCCAGAACTGCTCTCCTATCATGTCGCAATGGTGCTCTGTCACCCTCCGCCTGCTGCGGGTGACAGACACGTCCTTCTCCTCCTGACCGGGGAGCGTCGTCCGCTTGGTGACCGTTTCCTCCTGCTGCACGTGAAGAACGGGGCGCATGGTTAGGTCACGGCGTTCAAAGGAAGACACCGCTCCAAGGGGTTTGTCAGGCCACAAGCAAGCAGCAAACAACGTCAGAAACAAGTATTGGAAGTATCTTACGAACATGTATACCGTTATTTCACATGTTATTTTAACATGAACCCGTTTTAAAATTGAAATTAGAGGGCGTGGGCTTCATGTTTACTCCGCTCTATAGCTGCTAGGATGTTGCTCTGCTACCATTTTACCCAAGGAAGCATAGAACAGACCGACCAATGTGAAAACAAACTTTAGTGTTTGCGGCTCTGCAGCTATAATCGATCACGTTTGCAGTGCAACGTCTACATTTTTGAATTCAAGTGCCTCTTTAAGTTATGTCCAGCTACAAATATTTGGACTGGAAATACTTGAAAATGGTGAAACATCCTTTCTACACTACCTTTTTTTTTTTTCTTTTGGGGACTGGACATCCAGTGTGGAATTCATATTTACTTTTGCAAACAGACGTGCTTTTAATGCCGTGGTCATTCCTTTTCTTATCCATCAGGCATTTTATTTCTGTTGTCTTCAACATGGGTGGCAAGGAAAAGATCTCTGAGCGACAAAAAAACAACACTGGACTAATTGTTTTCCTTCACTTCCCAGGGGAACGGATGTGTGCGGTGAACACATACAAGTCTTTCGGTTAGAGAAATGCATCCTCCCATAGTGATCATTTCGCCACCTCCACCGATGTCAAGCTATTATTGGCATTTGGTAAGACAATATGAGAGGGGCACTGCTGAAAGGTCTACCTGCTGATGCACACAATCTGTGAACTTTAGCTTTTAAGATAGCATAACACTGATTTTTTGCTGGATCACTGACTGCAAACAGTGTCAATTAGTGCGCCGTTGGTTCAAGTGCTCAAGTGTTTCTGCAGCTCACCGTTTCCCAGATGAGAATGGTTCCTTTCTTGTAGATGTCAGATTCATTGTTGTAGTTGACGTTAAACTCGGAGAAGAGGATCTCATTTTTATCTGCAGCCAAGGTTCCCTGGAAGGGGAAGGGACAGGACTGTTGCTATGCAAATACTTTTCATGTAAATTCCTTACGCATATGAATAACGTTCACAGAATGAACTCGGCGGCGGTAATCTTAGAGTCAAAAAAATAAACGAATAAAATGGCGACACGTCGGGGGGGCCTACTACTGTTTTGCAGTTTGAAAAGAAAACAGAGTGATAAATGATCTGGAAAGCACAAAAGTTCACTGGGTTAGGGATGACTCATAATATCCAGACATGAAGCCAGAATGTAAATTTCCACAATTCATCAGCTGTCATCACCTCACAGGAGTTTCCTTCAGTGCCAGCTGAAGAATAAAGTGACTTCTGAAGAGAACAGCTGTGGCAGCCGGTGACAGCTGCCACAGAGGCAGACCTGTAGTGAGTTGGTGGCGATTCTGTTTATTCTTTTCCTTGTACGTGTCTGTTGTTGTTACTGATATTGCACTGCAAATCATTTCTTTAAATATAATGATTAAGAAATCCATAAATGTAATAGGTTCTCCAATAACACCAATGAATCAATCTCAAATAATATAAATAACAAATAAAAATATACTTTTATTACTATTTCTATTCTTCCATTTGTTTTGGGGTCTTCAAGATTCTGAAGATCTGAGATCTGTAAGGTCTTCAAGATTCAAAATTCAAGGTTTTCAGTGTCATCCGCACAATCATTCCAACAGTAAACAATGGCAATGAAATTCTGGGGTCCCAAGTTCCATCCTAAAAATGATTCCTCATTAGGACCATGAGGGAGATGGATTTGTCCCAGCAGTCACTCAGAGAGAGGAAGGAACACACCCTGGCCAGTCACCAGTCACTCACAGGATGCACACTCGTCTAATCAGCTTAACATCTTTGGATTTTGGATGAATCATCCTGATCAAAGCAATCCCACACAATATAGGACGCACAACGGGGAGAACATGCAAAGTCCGCATAAAATCACTGTCGGGAGACTACTGTCAGCCAATATGCAGACTCTGATCCTGTAAGCTTGAAGATGATACATTTAACTACATGATTAAGGTTGCTGATTGACAGAACTGAAATCCCAAATGAAGTTAAAGTCTTGTGTTTATTCAATCCTAACATGTTAATGCTGAGTATGAAATACTAGAAAAAAATAAACATAAGCTTTTAACGTGCAGCATTATTTAATACTTATTTAATACAACTAAAAATGACAGTCCTATGCTTAAGGATTACTTGTGTGGTGGCGCCACCTAGTGGTTGATATATTTATATGTTATGCATGGTTGAGGAGCAACACAGAATCATTCCAGTGAAACTTGAAGGCACTCACACTTCCGGCATAGCAAACTGTCTAATTGGAAAGTCATAATGCTTGTACATTAATTTTAATCTGCTTTTGTGTACATAAAACAGATAGAGGGGGGGCTGTACATTTCAGTATGGTTCTGAATCCAGTTTTCAGTGGTTTCAGTTTGATAATTTGGCTTTCCACTGTTCAATCTTAACTTCCACATTCAATCTTCCACTGTTCAATTTTGTTCTCATCAAATTACACCCCATAATTACATTTCCAAGCACAACACTTGTCTGGGCTTTATCTTTTGCTGATATTTTGCTATTAAAACAAATGATGGTAAAATTGCCACACCCCATCAATTGTACAATAAAGGAAACAAAGGGTGGGTGTGTAGCCCCTCACCTTTAAGCGATCCTCCGCTGCAGTGGTAGTGAGTCCACCTTTTTGTACCAATGCCCAAAACACGGTGTTGTATAAATTGTTAATGTGACCTGAAACATAAGCACACATATTCATTTTTGTCCATTAACCTGTTACATTCACAAATATGAATAAAACTCAAACAAGCCTATCTTAGAGTACATCCTTACAATCGGCTTGCCTCCAGCTGAGATAGTCTTTAAGGTTGCGGTTGCTCGGATACAGGACAACGCGGCCATCAAAGCTTGGGGGATATAGCAGTGGCTCGTCCTCAAAAAATTCTTTCCAGTAAAACACATATGAGGTAGAGAACTGGGAGACCACGTGGGTCATGAGCTTACTGTTCAAAAGGAAAAGGGGAAACCGTTGAAAGAAAAATGTGTGAAGAAAAAAACAAAGCAAAATCATAGCCAATAGTATTCTCTAATAGCAGTACCTTGCTCGTCTCTTAAACAATGTGGATGTCTTCTTAAAAACAAAGCTGAACTCATCGCTCTGACCATAAGCAATCACAATGTCCTCGAGTTCAGCCATGACAGATCGTGCACTGTGTGTCATCAGGCCTAGAGCTCGCCTGTCGTTGGGCTTTGTGAACTTGTGCAGCTCTGTAAACCTGAAACGGAACACGCAGGCAAAACATGAAGACGTGTGGTCTTATTTTACACAATCAGCATCATTTCCATGCGACGGCAAACTCACTTGTGGAAGTTGCGTCCATCCAGCCTCACAACAATGTAGCAGTTTCGTAGACAGCTGTCATCCATCTCAAAGTTTCGCACATATTCAAACTTGCTTTTCGCCATTGTGGAACTTGTAAAAAGACAGGCTGATGACTGTACAAAACGAGATTTGAGAAGTCTACCAAATATGCAGGCCTTCTCAATCACCATGTGGGTCGTCCTAAAAAAATCAACAACAAAAACCCCAATGTACTCACAATATATTAAAATCATAACAAACTGGCACATTTCAGTCCAAAAAAATACTTACTATTCGTTGATGCTCTGAACAAGAAGTCTTTCTTTGCGTCAGTGAAAGAGGGGAAGGGGAATGTCGTAAACTAAACTAGAATTTAGTGCAACCCTTTAGAACAATGGCTTTTACACTTGGAAGTCATGTGTAGCACAGAAAATAAGACATTAGCTCTCGTGACGCCAAGCAGCCACGTCCAATTAGTTCTCTAATCGAGTTATTAGTGATGACACAATCACAGGTTTATGTAAGAAGACTATTTAGGCAGAATATGATCTAAAATCTCCCGACCATGAAGTCACATGTGAAGGTTTGTGTACAGTCCGTCGAAAACAATCAGTCGTGTGGTAACAGAGACCACATCCACTCTGGTTCCGGACCAAAACCGCACAGTTAAAGTGTTGCGTTTTTGTTGTTTTTGTGTGATTACAGATGCTTTCCGTGGATATATTTATTCATTTATTTTGCCTTACGTGTGACACTCTCAGTAACTTACCAAACGACTCTTGTGATCTGATGTCATCGTGCGATAAAAACGAACGTCAAACAGCGACGAACTCTCAAAGATCGTATATGATCGAGATGATGAAGGTTTTCTTGCTTACAACGTCACAAACAATGTGACCCGCATGCATCATAATGTTAGCCAGAAAACACACACGAAAGAAAAAGTTCCCACGAAGAAATGAAGGAATCGTGTCCAGATCTGTGATGTTTGGACTCGAACTACAGAAGCTGCCGGGCCTGGAAAGGAGCTCCGGGATAAGGGCCGGAGTGAGACCTCTCTCCGAACGACGCAGGAAAGAGCGTCGTTCCCATCGTGCCTCGCGTCGTCTGCGCTGGTTTCAAACATGGAGGAGGACGAGAGAAAAGCTGCGACAACACCGAGAGAACGAACCCCGGCGTCCTCCTCCTCCACCTCCTCCACCTCCTCAGCCTCCACCTCCTCCTCCGCCGCGGCGACGGTCCCGGAACGCCAGCCGGGCGACGGCGCCCGAGCCGCGCACGGCGACGCGGACAAACTGGACGTGTGCTCGGAGCGGTTCGACCCCCTGCTGGCCCTGTACTCCCCGACCGTGTCCGTGCCCTTCCCCAAGATCAGATGCTTCAACAACGTGTCCGAGTACGAGAGCTTCCTGAGGGGAGGCCGGGGCAGGGCCAAGCCGGAGAACGCGGAGAAGAAGCGGCTGAGGGCCCGGAGAGGGGTCGCCGACCCGGAGCGGATCCAGCGACTGAAGCTGCTGATGGTGAACAACCCGACCGAGGGCTCCGAGGGCGCCTCGGCGCCGCGGGGCCGGAGACAGAAGCCCCAGAAGAACGTCCTGACGAGGATGCCACGTATGTTCATCCAGAAACACGGTTTTTGCGTTACTTTCTACGCTAACGGCGTAAGTGAGGCCATACAGAAGTCCAGACGGGGCGGTGGCTGACACTGACCGACAGGGGGCGCTGCAGCACTACTGTTACACACACTAAACTCTTACAAAATAAATGCCTAATATAAAAAAAATCTAATTTCTAATGGATAATTTCCCATTACTGAGATTATTTTTTTTACTTTTAATTATATGGGTGCAACATGTTTAACGTGATAGTGTTGTTTTGTTTTTTTTTCTCCATCACTTCATGATTTCTGTTGTCATCTCCTGTCAAGAGATTTGCAAAATGATTATCGGATAGATGAGAATGCTGGAGGAAAAGATGTTCCAGCTGTGTTTTTGTGAGGTCGTGTCTCCCGTGCAGAAGTGTGTCACATCTGTCCGCGTCCGGTCGTTTCGTCTCAGATGGAGCCATCGCGTGTGTGTTTTTTTGCAGGAATCGCCGTGCGGCCTCAGCTGAGTTCCGACCGTGTGTGTGTCGTGTGTTTCAGTGTGCGAAGGCAGTCCTTTGGGGGAGCTGTACCGATGTGTTCAGGAGAGGGTCAGGGTCAAAGTTCACATCAGGACCTTCAAAGGGCTGAGGGGAGTGTGCTCGGGCTTTGTGGTGGCCTTCGACAAGTACTGGAACATGGTGAGCTCTTCTGTTTCCTCGCGGCTGCTTCGAAAAGGCTGAAAATTTTGTGGAAGCTTCAGACTGACTTCGGCTTCTGTTTCTATGTTGTGAGGCGATGGTGGATGTAGATGAGACCTACAGAGAACCTCTGTGGGGAGAAGCGTTCTACCACGAGAAAGCCCTCACCATTTCACGGGTAAGGCAGTCATTATTGACATAACATTGATAGAACCTAATCAATGATCAATATTCAAGTACTGTGAACCAACTACATTTTTAAAAAATTCTTGAGTACTTTGATTTTCTCTTACTTTTACCCCACTGCACCGCATTTTAGAGTCACACATTGTTATACATTATTTTCAAAATAATAATGTTACAGTGGATGGTATTAAAGAAAATGTTAAACTCAAATGAGTTTCCTTTTGAACAAGATTATGAATATAATTACACTAACTCTCTCTTGTTCAAAGTATGATTTAGTAAAGGTACATTAGTATATAATGTTGCATACATTTTATTTATTGCTATAATAATACTTTAATAGGATGCATATTTCATCTGTAATCTTCTGAAATGGCGTTCACATTAGTATTTTATAAATTCATATATGTCTGTATCTGTTTGTACATTTGATTTTTCTTGGGAAGGGTTCACATTAAAGCTAAATAAAGAGAATTTAAGAATATTGTTATACAGGCATCAATCTATGGGAAAACATTTTCTCTAACTCTCATGTGAACAAAAATATTCATTTTTTTTTTTTCCTAATCCAGTGGTGACTGATTGGTTAAAAAAAAAAAATGAAACAAAAACATATGATTGAAAAAAAGACAAGTTTCCCACGTGAATGCGTTTGCAGCTCTTTGACAAGCTGAAGCTCCAGGAGAGCCCAGCGGACGACCAGACGCCGCCGAAGCCCGAGGCCGCAGAAACAGCCGGCGCGCACCCGCCTGCTCGCGACGCGACGACAGAGCGGGGCTCAGGCGGGGCCAAGCTGTCGGACGGGCCGAGACCCCAAAACAAAGACTCACGGAAGGCCTGCAACAAGAAGGACGGCAAGGCATTTGGAAAAGTTCACACGCGTCACATCAACCAGCTCTTCATCCGGGGCGAGAACGTCATCCTGGTCAATCCGCAACGGCTCTGATATTTAATCCGTTGGAATTTTTTTTTTTTTCCTCTTAAAGAAATTCCTCTAAACCAAAGCCAGTAAACTTCAGTTGTTCTTTAGTGTGCAGACCTGTAATGCATACAGTGAAATCAGATTGTTATATCATATTGATATGTCTTCTTTTCCTTTTCTCTGTACTCCAGAGACCTCGCAGCACCGTGGAATAAACGCTTATCAGGTACCTGAATGCGTCTTCTTTCCCTGCATCGTCAGCATTTTGCGCTCGCCCGCTAGGTGGCGCTCTAAGCCATCCGTGGCAGCACTCGTTTGTCCCTTCCTGTAGCTTCTCCCAGTAGTTTGAGCAGGACTGACAGTGCAGTCTCACCGGACTTCATAAATGCGTTATGAATAATTGAGTCGCTGGAGCTCGGGATTGCAGATGGCACTCAAAAGCTGTCATTTGTCTTGACGTCTCGGATTGCTTTTACTCTTTAATGGGGACATTACCCATAAAAGCACAATTTACTGTGAATCACGAAGTTCTAAAGATGTTGCTTTTTTCCCCCCCAGAAGCAGAGGTTACTTTCAGATTTTGTGTGACACCAAGTAATTATATGTTGCAGGCTTCATTTTACATTTAATTTGGCCACATGATTCACCCTATTTATAATATAAATAGGACAGATAGTTAAACTATGTAATTTTCATATATCAGAACATTAGTTTAGCCCATTTTGCAGTCTGCCTCTGGAGAGTAAGAATGGGGTCAACTGTTTAATGCAGTTAAGTATCGCCATACAAAATGTGTTTTTATAGAAGATCGAAATCGGTCTGACTACACAATCGCTCTTGGTTCCATCAGTCAATCCGGCAACAAACGTGATTTAATAAGCAAATGGGGACTAAAAGTTCAGTTAATATGCTCCATACATTCATGTTTGCGTTTGACGAGCTGCTGAGGGTCACATTTACACGATTTCTTCAGCACATTTATTAAATGCATTTGTTAGCTAGAAAACAGTGAAATTAAACCCCATGCCAACTAAATGCAATTTCAGAGCTGCAGCAGCCCCAGTTTTGCTGCTTGAAGCTCTTTTGAATGAAGCTAATGACACAGCACACAGCAAATAACACACGCCATTAACAAATTGCAATCAACTGTTTAATGTTGGAAATAAAGAATCTGGATGTGGAAATCAGAAACGAGAGTGATGCAAAATTCTTCCTGTCTCAAATTATTTTACATTTGCATATGATAGAGTCTCGGTAACAATCCCATTTAGAGTTGATCGTGACTTGAAGGAGAAAATAGTGAAGAAATCCTTAAAAAAAAAAAATTAAAAAAAAAAATTGGTCATTTTAACTGTCTAAACTGATGCATGGTTATGGTGTGTTCAGCCTCTGGAGCCCTATGGAGTATAAATGCAGAACCTTAAATCCTCTCGGGGCAGCAGAGCCTGCTGCCTCCTCATTGGTGAATTATTTATCTAATGGTTGACAGATGAAAAAAAATGTCAGGTAGCCAGCGTTTATATCAATCAATCGAAACAAGGGTCATGGCCACATGCTCTTCTCAACCAAAATGTTTTGCTGCTGCACAGATAAACTGGGTTGTTCATTAAGTACTATCCAAACAACAACAACGCCACACTGGTGCACACAAAGTCCCAACAGGCAAAGGAGCCCCCCCTCCACCTCACAAATTCGGATGGCAAACATGGACTCTTGGCTTAATCAAGTTTTTGAGATGGCAGTTTTAAATGTTCAACATTTAAAAGGTGGAATGTGAGAGAACATCTGACAGTTGACAGTGCAATTTCATAAACAGTCTGCACAGACACTGGTAAATTCTGGGGAAGTGGATATATTTTGAGATTAGATAAGAAGTCAACAGCCTGACAGGAAACGAACTCGTATGAGACAGACAGTTGCATTTGATGCGTGTACAGACCGTAATCTTGGCTTGAGGCACAGGTACAAATGTATATGTGAGCTCCATTATGGTAGCTACTCCCAACACTGCACAGTCACATAGTCTCCTTCAAGAGGTTAGCTGAAGATTAAAGACAAAGTCTTTCAGGCACTCAGATTTATATTAAAGACTCCCCCAACATATATATACACACACATACACACACACACATACATACGGACACACACACACACACACACACACAGAGTTCTGCATGAGACTGAGACTCATTGCTACCACTGATTATCTCATTTGAATGCACACTGATTATCGTCTCATAATTAAAATAGATATATATATATATATGTCATCAAAGGCCACAAACGAAGGAAAAAAATATCTATAAATCACTACTGACAGGCACCATGTGGAGTGTGCAGACACGTATACAAAGACACAGTGTCAATGTGCTTTGTTAAGGTCTTAACTGAGATCATTTGGTCTTCATAACTTCATCGTGTCACCTTCTCTCATTTAGGAACTTCATAAGTTATCAGTAAGGGCTCTGGATTCCTATTTACAAAGGAAGAACAAGGACAAAAAGAGGTAACTCAACATTCTTGAATGTACATTACAAAGTTAAAATGGCTGATCGTGTTATTCAAACTCCTCATTCAGTAAAATTACTGATAGCACATCTCAAAAACAATTATACAGCTATTATAGATTTTTTTTTGCTATTCTGGTGATTCCACTTGATTGAGGTTATAAAGCAAATCCCACTGACTTTCTCTTGGTGGCACACTCTTTCCTCGTCTCACGGACGTTAACGCTCTTCGGTGTGCGTCTGACCATCGTGGCAGATCAGAGACTACTGGCTCACGAATGTTCTTGCTTTTGTATCCATGAACAGACAGCCATGATTTCAAATTAAGGAGCTTGTGGGTTGGGTATATAGACATATTCAAGTCATCTTTGTTTGCAGCTCATCATAATCCTTCAGCAATGGACGGGAGCGAGAGAGAGACCTCCACCACTCTGCCAGATAATCATTGCTTTCCAGCTCATCATTTTCCAAAATTAGCAAAGTCAGCAAAGGCATCTTGTTTGGGCTGTTGGACCATCGCAGTGTTCATCATTCCCATTCCCATTGAAGCAGGCATTCCCATTCCCATTGAAGAAGGCATTCCCATGTTCATCCCCATCATGCTCTGGTTGGGCACCATCCCCATCCCCATTCCCATTCCACCCCCAGGGTGCATCATGGGATTTACAGGTGGTCTGACTGTAGTAGGTCCAAGGCTCATCATGGAAAATCCTTGGGGCAGCATGTTGGCGGGTGCCTGGTTACCTAGAAACGAAATACGAAGTCAATTCAAGTGCCAAATTGTGGATGACATGTGAATGGCTGGTTGCTTTGAGCTGCTGTCACCTTGCTGGAGGGCATTAAGGCTGGGCTGGTTAGGCTTGGGTTGCTGCATGCCTGGACCCAGGAAGTCCAGACTGATGTTAACTGAGTGGTCTGACCAGGTGGAAGGGAGCGAGGTTTTGGCCGGGATGTTCTGAGAAGCCATTCCATGCTGCACAGGCTGCTGGGGTACGATGGGCTGGAGAGGACCCCCCATGCTCTGAAAGGGCTGTAAGGGCATGCAAAAAGACATGGTGTCAGAAAAGGTACATGCAGTTCTAAAGTCCTATGTCTCAAAGCAACATTGAAATAAATCCAAAATGTAAAACATCTTAACATTTAAAGTCACGGAAGGAATGTTTAACCTAAAACTTGACCTCGATAGCGTTGATAGGATCTTCTACATTCTCCTTCTGAACTAACTGCAACATCGGTGTCTTTTACGCTAAAGAAATGGTGTTTCTGAAAAGTAGGTCAACAATATTTTAACAAGAAAATGGAGTTGACATCCACAAGTGTTTGTTGGGTTTTTAATGTTTCTGTTTCTCAAACTGATCCTTCTCATTCTGCATGTCAGTAACAGAAGGAGTGGGTGGTTAGTAGGTGGTCTCTGGAGGAGATGAGCATCTGGCGGGCCTGCGTGTTAACCCTGTGCCGTCACGCTCATCCTCCATCTTCCAATCATGCAAAATATGTCTCTATCACAGCGGAATTTGTTGGTCAAATTCTGTCAATGATCGGTGTCAATAGTTCAGTAGTTTTCATTTGTCTTTGTACTGTAACTGAAGCTAAAACCTTGGCTAGTTTCCTACTAAACCAGGCTTGAATACCAATGGCAAGATTAAGATGACAAAATAGAAATCCAGCTTTGGGTGTGCTGCTGTGCACACATTCTGTTTAATAATAACAGTTTTGTTATTAATTTCATGTGTCTAGCTGTCATTGCGGAACAAACTCAGCACCATGTTTAAGTTACTACTAAAGCCTCAAAATGATTCTTTGAGATCACCATTTTCATTGTTAATAACTGTATTTGCATTTTGAAAGATCCTTTTGATTGAAACCTACTAACATGTACTATACAAGTATTTTAAAAAAAGTATTTTAAAAGCTTAATTTGTATTGTATTGTCTCATCAGGTTGTATAAATGTTGGAATTATTAAGGCTATAGTAATTTCCCTTAAGATAAAAAAAATGTAGAATTGTTTTGCGGTGATATGTTTATCTTTCAATTATTTAAGAAGGATGTGTGTATGAGTGCAGTCATGCATACCTGTGACCGAGACTGAGGCAGGACTGTGGTGTTCATGCTCTGTGTACTGCTCATGCTAAAGTTAAGGCTCTGGGAGGATGTAAGAGACTGAGTCGGTGCCATCAAGTCAAACAGGTCTGCTGAGGCAGGACCAGATCCTGGAGCTGAGACTGGGTTGAGGCTGGGGCCAGAAGCAGCAGCGGTGGCAGGACCTCCTGTCATGCCTCCAAAAAGGTCATTTCCACTGTTGTCAACAGTCTGAGCAGATGGTGGCATCTGACCTCCAGGAAAGGCATTCCACTCTCCAAAGTCTCCATTGCTACTAGAGGCTGGTGCTACTGCAACAGAAAATATAGAAATGGTTAACGATGTGCTGTAAATAACAGATAAATGAGCAAATCTAAACCAGGTCAATAGTTTCTTCTGCTTACTTTTACTGAGTCTACTCTCAGTGACCACTGCTTTGGTATTAATTTTTCATTGAACTGGCCCTGCTTGTTGCCATCAAGCCTCCTCTCAATCTTTCTCAGTCTTCTCCTCCCCCACTAACTTCTTCCTATGTCCCTGTCTCCTTGTCATCCATAACAGGAGTTGATGTGTGTCTGTTCTTGTTATGCAGAGCAGGTAGCAGGCTCCATATGGTCAGGGCTTCTCCCCAGCATTCCCCTGAATATTCTAGCAGTACAGCTAGAGCACATGCATGCACACACTTAAAAAAAAAAACAAAGGAAAGGGGAAAAAGAGAGATATCCACAAACCAGTTCCTGAGGAGAGGCCGACAGACGCAGCAGGTGAGGAGAAGTCAGCAAATCCACCCATCAGGTCTGTGGTGGGAAAGCCACAAAACATCAATTTTAAATAAACAGGCTACGGTTGTCATTCTACCATAGTTAGCATTCCTTCAGTGTCAGTAGTGCAGGAAGGTGGGGAGGGGGAGTGGAGGTAGACCGGCAGAGAACACCAAACATCTGTTCAATGTTTCCACCTTCTTCATTCACAAGGGACTGCTCCAAAAAACATCTGGTGCACTTAGTTCCTATACATCAACTCTCTTCCCCCTGCTGTCCCTGAAATCATTGGCAAGTATCAGCAGCTGGCCACTGTCACTGAAGTCTAGACTTGCAGTTTCTAAGTGTCCAATGTTCTATCACTGACAACATATTCCTGTGTTTATAGATATCCAATTTGTTTGAATAAACAGCATGTCGATAAAACATGTCATCCTGGAACGTTTATTGCAGTATTCCAGGAATCTGAAATCTTGCAATTGCAATATTTCCTGGAAATTTCACCATCTCTGGCTATGATGTCAAACACAAACCACTGCTGAAGGCTGTGGTCTTCACAATCAAGATCATTATTCAATGTTTGCTACACTTATAATATCACTTGAGGAACTGCAACTTTTCCCCCGATTTAGTTATTCATATTTCTTCTTTTTTAATATGAAAAAGTCATGAATTTTAGCAACAACAATCGGTTTCCTTATACAGAATATTTTCAATGTTGGTGCAAAGGTTAGCTGCACACCTTTGTGTGTATTATGAAACCCTGGAAATGATTTAAATATCAAGCATTTCCTAGTATGACAACGATCAAGTGTCAGAGTGACATACCAGAGGCAGGAGGCTGGCTGGGTGTCATATCCACCATTAGAAGGTCAGCAAGACCAGTGGTAGAGGGCTGAGGGGCTGCTACTTCAGACTGAAATAGGGAAGAACTCTGATCACTGGCTACACACATGCATACATCAGTAGCTTTTATTCTGCATGTTCATGCTGATCATTTCTACCTGTTTGGTGGTGGTGGTTTCAAGGCTCTTGTCTCCTGTGTAGTGGGCTGCAGCTCCCAAGTCCACCTTCTTAGATGGGACACCCCTTTTCCGTGTCGCTGTGGTCTCTGTTGCTTGAACTATGTGCACACTCTTGGTAGTAACGGTCTCTTCATCCTTAAATTCTTTAACTGACTGACCATTGTGTGACGAGCGGCCCCGATCCTCATCATTGTCACTATGGAGACAATGTTTACATATTAAATCCATCTCAGATAGAAAGCACAGAAACCAGAACTATTGGTACATCAAATTTACAGATATAACCAGAGCAGAAGAAAGCCTCAACCCCTTGTAGACCAAGATTTTTTATTCAGCTCTATTCATTAAATGTTTATGTGATATTTAAAAATAGTTGAAGTATAAGTTTGTTTTTTTTTGGTTATATATGTGTTGGGAGTGTGGTATTCAAAGATTTTTCCATTAAAATTTCCAACCTGAATCGATCTGGCGAGTCATCTCTATCCTTCTTTCGAAATCTGTTTATAGTATCATCGATTGTGCTGCCAATTTTGTCGCTGATCTCTCCCAGCTTATCACTGAAAGGAAATGGACCTTTATTCTTCTCCCAGTCATCATCCCACCTTCCCCGGGTGTCGCTGGAGTCGTACCGGTCCCCCGCTGGGCAGGAGGGGAACCATCAGTTAAAACCAAACATTGTTAATGTGACTCCATTGGTATTAATCACTCAGAGGAGACTTACAGTAACTCCGGTATCCCATGCTGTCAGAGGAAACTCCAATGTACTTGTCTTTGTTCTTTTTTGCCTTTTTCCTTTCTTCCCTGAGCCTTTCATCATCCTGGATAAACTCCACCAACTCCTTCACCCTCTGACGCACGTTCACGCCTTGGTCCTTCCCGTTCTCATCTACAGACAGAGTTGGTTGAAACATTATTGATAAATATAAGACAACAATCAGAAAAAAACAGAAAAAAATACAAAATCCAATTCTAAAACACAAAAATATGAAAGGAATAAAAATTAAAGTGATAATTGAATGAATGTTTTCAGAGTTTGGACCTGAGTGACATTTCTAGATCTGGTTTATAAACTACATTGTGATGGTAGAGATCGTGTCAGTGCCCATGGGATGGCTAACTCACCCAGCTGTGAAGGCACCATTAAGGCTGGAGGCTACATACAGTTTTTTAGAGCAACACTTGCTGACAAATACCACAAGAGATTCTAGATTGTTGAGCAAGTCGTACATCAAACAAGAGAGGGAACAAACTCCATTTTAAAAACTATATCAATAACGGAGTCATCTTAAGAGACAATATGAGAATGATTACCACATCTGTCCCAAGTGTTCAGATATTTATTTATATTTAGAATGAGTGCAAATTAGTATCTCCATTGATTAGAATGAAATATATATTATGCTTTTTTATTATTTATATTTTATACAACTCAAAATAGAAATAAAAGGTAAAACTTGTTTTTGCAAACAGTAAATCATATTGAATTCGAAGACAATATGTTTAAAAGCTATGATTTTCCTCACTTATATACCACTTATTCACATTTGGGAATTGAGAAGGTTAATTTGATGCAATTTTATAAGTGACACCCCCCTCCCTCATTCTCACTTGATAAAGAATCAATGTAGCTTGATGTTAAGCCCTCGAGGCACCCGCTCAATGCTTTTTGTTCTCCATGCACCAAACATTTTCAGTGCCTGACAGGTCAGGACTGCAGGCAACTTTATCAGCCAAACTACTTTTCTACATAGCAATGCTGTTTTAATGCACACATTAAGAAGTTTGCTGATACAAGCACGGTCTTTCTTGAGAAAAGATGCTGACTTGATGGCAGTACATGTTTCTTCAAAACCTTTGTATGTCATTCAGTGTTAATGTTGTTATTAACAATGTGCAAATTACCCATGGTGCCCTCTGCATCACTGCACTCGTACATGAGAGTGCCATTTTTTTGTATGGAGATTTAGAAAACAGATTTCTAAATGCCAGTTGAAGGTGAAAAACACAAGCAATCTTTAGTCCTACTCACCTATGCGGACAGGAGAAAGAACAAAATGACAACTTACCAACACAATGGTAGCTTTCTAAAGACCTCAGGTCATAAAGATGTTCTCTGGCACTGGTAACCACCCTCTCGGAGCCATTCTTGATCAGATGTGCCAACAATAGCAAGGACTGGACATCAAATACAACAGGTGACATCAGGTATGAGAATTTTTATATATAATAATAATAGTAATAATATTATTGTGAGATCTCTATATCCATTCAAGTTTAGATGTGTTTAATAGAGTATTGACATATCAGTTTAAATCTGTTTTGGTCCAGAAGTATATGTAAATCAAATCTGTTTTCAGCTGTTGGGCTTTGTAACAAACGTGTGTATACAGAATATTATGCAAGTATTAAAGCAGACCTTGTAAACTCTCCTCCAGTTTTTCTTGTTGTCCCTCAGCATGCGCATCCACAGCATGTTCATCACCTCTGGGAACTGCTCATACATGAAGGTGGCTCTGATTACAAGAATAAGCACACAGGAAAAGAAAGGAGAGGGACAATTATCCTGGTTTTAATGATGGTGCGTAACAACCAGCAACTGGACTGGTTACTCTGCTGACACATTGGTATAATTAACCAAAGTCTACTTTTGGCTGTGCGGCTCCAGGTACTGAATTCAGTCAAATATCAGGAATAACTGGTTCTTTGAGTGCACGCTTGTGTTCCCATGGGATTTAAAAACAATGAAGTAAATAACTCGAGTGGTTTTCCCCCCCAAAAAGTGACATTTTTACAATATTATAATGTGTCCCACCAAACACATACAATAACATAAGTAAATGTAGTGGTCTGTTTGTGTTTACTACAGTGGTTTGAAATGTGTAGATAAGCAGTAAGTTTTTAATACAGGCTTTGGCTTGGTATTACCCAGGATTCCACACTATAAATAGGTTCCTGTGGTGCAGAAAAATCCTACAAGCTTCTTGAAAGGGTCTTAAAGATAGGGTTTGTGGTTTGTTGTTATTTACATTTTCTTCGGTTGAAGCAGCATATAATGTTCTTACTTTGAGATTTCACTCATGAGCTGCCCTGATGGTCCCCAGGGCTCATCGTTGGTGGCTTCTCGGACTTTGGACTCCACCTCTGAATAGTTCATCACCACGTTGGTTCTGTATCAGAACAAATATGGAATGTTATTTTCAATGATGTCACGGTGTTATCTTCAGTAAAATACACAACTATCTTGAGAGACAACATGTGGAATAACAGTGAGATAAAAAGTACTCTTGTTACAGTCACACCCAGATTCTTGTACTTCTAGCATCAAAAAGCAAAGAACAATAGTGAGTGCTGTGTGCAATCTCAATTTGATCTACATGCAAAAACAGGCCTCAACAAGCAGACCAAGCATTAGTTTCAGATAAAAATACTGGAGAGCTATAAAACAGAATCTTTATTTAGCTTCTGTCAATTAGCTTGATCAAGAATGGTTTCACAGATTTATTCACTGTAACCAAACAGCCATTCAGTCAGTATGAGGTAATCCTGCCACAACATGACCTAAAACATAGTGAGGCAAAATGGGCTGTGCAACTTATGAACAGCTGCCACATCAGCAGAAAGTTGTCCTGAGAGAGCAGCACTGATTTCACACTCTCTGGGTAGAAACTATGTTACTTCAATAAGCAACTGTAGAAAGTTATGACCCAAACAACACAAACACACACACACAACTTTAAAATATGTCTATGCCAGAAAAGTGACATATAGATCATTGTGATAAGTGGTGGACTTGATTTACAGGCATCTTGGATCTCTCTAGCCACATTACAGTCACAGAAAAAAACAGGTTTGCATATAATACAACATTTAATATAGTCATGCAACCTCATCTCTCTTCTTGTGCAGTAGCCTGTTATAGATTTCAACCAGATAAATCGGAAGTGACACATGGTCATATCAATTCCGGTGTGAACTGGAATAAAGTACCGTACCTAAATTATTATTTTTGTCACCTTAGGCAACCTTTCCTTTTAACCCCTGATGTTACAGTTCACTGATGTGTCTATTTTAGCTTCAACAATTATTACTACTATCTTTATTTTTATATTTATTTTTATTCAGTCAGTGGCAGCTTATATAGCAGTAAACTGTATCATACTCCAAGGCTGTCGTGGCATTATTTTTTTGCAACTTCACATCACAGTTAAAGAAAATACGTCACATATACAACTTCAAAACATACTCTTAGTACTTATAACTACCACTATGTCGAACGCTAATACTCGAGATCAAAATAGGTCAAAAGGAAATGCTGCAAATGAGCTTTATAATCTGAGAAACACAACAGCCAGATTAAAGTCGTGGGCACTGACGACAGTGTCTCTTGCAATAGCATCAGACAAGTAGCAATTATCTTCAAAACGTCGAGTCTGCGGTGGTTAATTTTTAACAACCGAGGCAGTTCCAGTAATCTGTAAGGTAGAGCAAGATGTCAGGTAAACCAGCGATAACACAACATGGAGTCATTGACACTCAGAGACTCACACTCAACCAAGTTCTGAAAAGGTTTCCACACCCTGGCAGCCACGCAGTCGTACGGCGTTACGAGGACCAGCCAGGGCCCCGTATACATTCCCTGGCCATTATTCAGCCAAGGAGCTGTCAAACTAGCCTAGCAGGCTAACCTGGTCCGTTAGCCACCTAGCCAGCCTGCTAAGGTAATTAGCTAGCTAAGTGCACTCGCCCGGACAAAACTTTTCAACCAACAACTCCCATTTTTTTGGGCGTTAATAAAACTATGTTAACGCGAAGCCAAATGGGCAAAAATACTCTCACGTAGGGCGACACGTATTGACTCAATAACATGAGCTGAATAAGCGGCTAGTAGCACACAGGCTAACTCCTCCGAGAGTCGTGACGTAAAAGTTTTGGGTACGTGTCTCTCTCAAACAGGTAAACTCGGACAAGAAACACGGCGCGGCGAGCACAAGACTTACGCTTTGTCAACCAACTCCTTGACCTTCCACATGTTCAGCATCTTGGCTCCGCGAGAAAAAGGGTCTTTTCTGCCACGGCAAAGCCCCAAGAAGAACGCCGAAAAGCAAACCTTGAACTCTTGTAAAGTAAACTCTCGTCGCTTCCTCACCTCTGCTCTAATGCAGGAGGCCAAAGCGGACGGACGGGACCGGTTACCACAGGAAACGCCGACCACGTCACCACCGTGGAGCACCACGGGAGTTGTAGTTTGATTTTTGATGTCACCTGTCACTAGATCTGGGCACGAATAAACCCCAAACAAACAAACAAACAAACAAACACAAATACGCAGTGAGACATCTGAGTAAACTGTTTCAAATGTCTTAATCGGAAGTCTTAAGTGCACTGTGAGAGTTTGAGATTTGAAAAAAATCTAAATTGATGAATGAAATATTAAAATTGAATTCAAAATATTTTGTTCAATGAAGATTGGAAAATGATACTAGTTTCACAATCTTCCCTCAGTTAAACATAGATTACACCAGCTTGTATTATTCTCTTCTTTTTGCATGACTGGTATTTTATTCATGTGGCCTTAGGTAAGATAACCAACAATTTTATAAGGGAACTAAATAAATATTATAATTGAAAGCTTTCCAAGTTGCTTTTCTTCCTCATGATACCATCTGTCTGTAGAAAACTGCAAATTAAAAAAAACTATTTTCAATGGTATCTTGTAAAGTTGCTAACTGTTGACTTCCCCCTTTTTTGGTTAAGCTGTTTTTATTTATCTTCAGTAAGAAACATTTCTGGTTTTGATGATGAAGGCCTTGTTTCACTACGGATTCTCGTGTACCTGTTTCTTCCAGCATCTCCACAAGGTCCTTTGCTGTTATTCTGGGACTCGTTTGTGCTTTTCTTGTTCCTGTACAGGAAATAGAACAAACATTATTCGGAACCATATGGAGGCAACGTAGCCTACTGGTGTTGTGTATTATTGTTTGCTTAAATTTAGTACGATGGGATCGTTGGAAACTGAACCCAAGGCTAAAAGAGACAACTGGGGAGGAAAAAAAAATCTGAAATATTAACGCTTTTCTGAAATATTTTCATTTGCTTTTGCACTGATGTCAGAGGTTTTGAAGGTAAACCTTAGAATGTATCAACTGGTCCATCTCTAATTACCAAGCTGTTCAAAAGTGCATTCAACTTTGAGTAAGAGCTTTGAGACCTGCTATCAATGCAGCAACATCTGTAAACAGCTGTTGAAAAAAAAAACATTGCCAGTGTCAGTGACACGTTACCAAAGCTATAATTTATTTAATCCATACAGTTGTCAAAGAAAAGTGTTAAGGATTCAGTCAAGGCTATATATAAATGTATAACCTAAGCAGGATCTGTACCTGAACCAATGAAAAAAATCAGATGCATTGGATGAAATGGTATTTTAGTTAAGTTGCCAAGGGCAGCGGGTCAACACCCTTGTGCGATCTCCATCCCTCCTCATCTGGCATTCAGGCGTGCTGCGGTGACCCAGTGATGCTGTGTGACAGGCCAGGCAGGGCCCTGGCTGTTTGTGTCAATCCAGATCAATCACCCCCTCTTCTGGACGGACAACGTCATCAACACAAGGAAAAGGTCACGGGGTGTACTCAAGCCAGGCCTGATGAGGTGAGCAAGGAGGTCAGCGCAGAGCACTGAGCACCCTTCACTGCCTGCGAGGCAGCGGAAGAGTTTTTATGGAAGACGAACCGAATGACAACTCTTTTGGGCTACTTTTGTTCAAATTCTCCTGTGACCAGATGTGTGTCAAAAGTATTAAGACATTTTATGGCATTGATTGATATTCCGTTGGGCCGTGCAAACCTCCAGATGTCCGGCATTGCGACAGGCCCTCAATTCTCTAATGATACGTGTAAATACGGCCAACAGCTTATGCTTCTATAGGAGAGCGGGAAGAAACAACACAATAGCCAAAATACAACCCATTTGAGAAAAAAACAACAAGAAACAGCACTTAACGGCCCAGAATGCACTGCACCCAGGGGAGCTACCTCAATTACTGTTACACGTCTGAAGAGGAGAACTCTGGAAGAAGTGATTGCCAAGATGGAAATGGCTGCATATGTGTGTGTTTGTGTGTGTGTGTCTGTGAGTGTGTGTGTGTGTGTGAGAGAGAGAGAGAGAGAGAGAGAGCTTGTTCGTGTATGTGTGAGTGTGTTTTCCGTGCCAGTGTGGTAGGTTGGAGGGGGGATGGAAAGAAAGGCACTCAGTAAAAAGATCTTTCAGAAACACTTTGCCTCAGTGACGTTGACGCGAGCTGTTGATTGACATGCACTTCTCGACAGAAACCAGAGCTATCAACCTATATCTGCCTCGCATTAAGAATGGCGTGGTCCTTGGGGAGGAGCCTAAGTGGTAAATGATGTAGCTAGAGACACTCTCTGTCAACAACCTGCGTGTATTTGGTCGAATGTGAGTGCTGAGGATGGCAAAGTATTCAATCAAAGCTCTGATTGAAAAACCCCATGTGTCCTCAGAGATCAGGGATCTGTACATCCATGTCGGATGCATGGGTGTGTGTGAAGAGGCGTCCTGTCGTGGGGATGGTCTCTGCAGTCATGTCGAGGTGGCAGAATTGTGGAACTGGATCTCAAACCATATTTACGCAATTAAATTCTGCCTGTTTTTGATTTGACGGAATAAAGAAGATCATTCTTTTGAAAGTGCACTGGAGATTTATTTTCCTGTAGAACAAATGTTTGTCTTTCTTTGATGCTCCATGTTTTATGATCGAGTTCCCTTCATCGTCTTGCTGTTTGGTTGATCATCAATTTTGTCTTCTTATCCACAGTGTCGAAACTTTTGTCAGGAAGGATGCCAGATGTAATTGAAAGCCACGCAGCACTAGGGGGCACTCTGGCTGTTTTTCATCCGGTGGCTGCTGGGTATCGCACAGGCAGGGGTGAGTGTGTTCATTGTCCGTCCGTCAGCCACTGCAGCCACTGGGGGTCCGAGTCTGTGTATTTACATGGTCAAATTTCCCATGACAACTGCGGTCAGAACATCATCTCAGCCCAGGAATGCACACTGAACAACACGGCTTCTCCTCTTCCAGCATGTGCTTGCAATCTCCTTAAACGCTGTGTGTTTTTGCTTTTCACTTTTTACGCAGTCATTAGGAAACAATGTTCTTTGTTTTCTGTATTAGCTTAGAACTATCCCTCCCGCCTGTCTTTGTGCCTGTGTTCTGATCTGCAGAGTCACTCTCTGGGGCCCAGTTTTCCTCTTGTCAAAGCAAGAGTTCTTTGGCTGCTGTTATATTTCAGGCTGTTATTGTTGGCCCCCACACAGCCTTGGTAAGATGTTTGGTCCTTTTTCCCAAGCGATATAACCACTGCACAAATCACACAGTATCTGACCCCTGTCTCCCGGACATATGACAGGTCCACAGCGGTTGGGGCCTGTGAGCATTCAGGCCGGGATTATTGCGCCAGTGTGCTCATTTATTGGTGTATATTCGCTTTTATGTAGATCTGTAAGTAAAGTGTGTTGTGTTGTGTTTTTGTCTGGAGCGCATATTGCATAGGCTTCAGCATGCAAGCATGAATGTGTGAAACAATGAAAGCACTTGTCACATGTTCAAAGTTGCACTGACAACCTGCTGTGATCTCAAACCACACACAGATGTTCTTAATGGGACCAAAGCAGCATTCACATTCTTGCGGATAGCCAGTCTTCTCTCTCAACGGGAGAGGATTGTCGCTATGGTGAGAAAAAGGACTGGCTTTTATTTATTTATTTATTTATTTATTTATTTTTTAAACATAAAAACCCTCTTTAAGCCCTGCAAACAGCAGTGAGGATTTAAGGGCAGTTGCCTGTAATGGCTGATTCCAACGTGCAATTACAACTTCTCTTGTCAAGGCTTCTGTTTATGAGTCAGGATCCTGCAACAAAACTCAATGTCTTGTGGGTGGCTGACGCACAAAAAAAAAAAAAAAAAACACCACACAGGTAAGCTGAAGTCCTCAGAGCATCTGCTCCTTTACAACCAGATTGAATTAGCAATTACAGAGAGTAAAAAAGAGTAAAAAAAAAAAAAAAAACATCTGGAGCTGTAAGCTGCGGAGGTTATAAATCTAAGGGGGTATATGAAAATGAGCCAAAGTGAGATTCTCAAGGACGGTGTCTGTGATTGGCCCATTATGTGCCAGTGGTGTCAAACATACCTGAGGCAATGGGAGAAATGGGACAGAGCAGAGGGCATTGGAGGGCAAATGGAACAACAGTGAATGAAGAGGTAGAGTGCACACATGAGGAGCATTGTGAGATAATGTAGGGGACAGAAAATGCAGCATGAGCAAAGATAAAATGACTGTAGAGATACTCGTTCGTTTGTCTCTCAAGAGTCCACACAGGAAATCTCCCTGATAAGCAGAAAAAGAGAGGCAGAGAAAATGTGGAAAAGCTGGAGGGGGGGTGCAGTTGTGAAAAAAGCAGGTTTGGAAAAAGACCAGGAGCTGCGTGGGTGCATAAATTAAACAGAGGTTTGAAGACCAACACATTGCCAAACCGTTATTATGCATGTTCTGACAGAACAATGCTTAAAGTCAACACGAACTGAGGAGTATTTTAGCAATTATGTCTACTTTTGTTCTACAAAAATGCGAGGTTGGATGGCTGACTACCACCACCACATCTGTTTTTGCTATTATTGGCTCAATAAATTGTGCTGGCAATTTATTTGCACTGTTGTTAGAGTAACAGAATCAAATTATCCCATGTTAAGGAAATGATTATGTACGAAGCGGAACACATCACCGATTCACAAGGCAATCAGCGCAGTAAGACAGAGCTAAAATGGTGCGACGCTGCACACCAACGCTTCCAAGTCACCGGGTCTGAAAGAGCTTCTTCTAATAGGAGATCTGGAGAGTCCAGTAATGGTAAAGATGCTGAGCTAGAGTGAGACCTACAGTGGCGGTTGTATTAAAACACCTCTCCAGTGGAGCTGTGTGAAAGAGCACAGCTATAAATGAAAATGTGGAATGAGTTTGCAGCGAAGGACAATATCAAACACGCCTTATCAATTAAAAGTCAGGGAACGGTGTTAACATTCCCAATACAAGGCCAGACACTGGGCCAATGTTTCAAATGGGTCAAGGTTGAAGTGAAAACAAAAGTTAGATGATTAACAGTCAAGGTGCAAACAATCCTACTTTGTATGCTAATTTGGTCGATCATCATATCGTGTAGGCACTTGCCTGCGATTCTACATCTGCACGCAAACATTTAATTATCCAAACACAATTCACAAAAGTCACTGGAAACAAACCAAACCAAAATAAAATAATTTGCATATATTTAAAAGAGGAGATAAAGTCCCTCGGGGTTGGTTAATATTTCAGAGGCATAATAATAATATGCTAAATCATTCATATTTTATCCAGCACCAAAACAAAGTGGCTTTGTCGCTGTAATTAGGGTGTTTTAGAGTTGAATCACCCTGGCAAATGACCATGTTTTTTTTTTCTGCTCTAGGTGTGAATATAACTCTCTCTCTCGCTCTCTCTCTCCCTCACAAACCCGTGTTCCGTGTGTCTGTTTTTGTGTTTTGTGGTGTATTGTCACCATTTCTCCATGTGCGTGCAGTCTTAGAAAAGGATTGATTAAAGAGAGAGTGTCTGTCTCAGAGCAGTTAATGAGGTTTACTCCCATGAGTGTGTGTATGTGTGCACGTGTACGTGTACGTGTGTGTGTGTGTGTGTGTGAGCCCCACTGAAAGACGTTGTTAATTGGCTAAGACTTACTTTCAGCAGGGGGATAGTCAAGGGCACAGTGCCTCTGCATTTATGGAGAGCCATTTGCTGAAAACGGTGCATCCAGTTTCTACATTAAATATTATTTTGAGGCAGTGATGAGTCAGGAGAAAGCTTGACAGCAAGAAATATGATTGCGATTATGGTTGAAATCTAATTCGGTGCGTCAAATGTCTGCGCACTTCCTTGAAAAACACAAAGAAATTACCAAAACATCTGCTTAACCCTGAATGGAAAAAATGATATTTTGGTGTGTGTGTGTTCCCTAAAGACGTGAATGAAACTCATTCAGTTTTTTCACTCCGGGGATAAGCATGTGAATAAGGGAGGAAAATGAAATTAAATATAACTTTACAGAAATAGACAGACACAGATGTTGAGAGAGAGAGAGAGAGAGACAGAAAGAGAGAGAGAGAGAGAGAGAGAGAGAGAGGGAGCAAAAGCAAGGTGAATAATAGGAGACAGATATATTCCACCACGGCCATTGTGCTGATGATGGATATGATCTCACCTGCTCCACACGGAACTGTCCGTCTGCAGGCCCCGGTCTTCTGCTGCAGAGCAACACCCAGCTCTTCTCAAACAGCAGGAAGCGTAAAGTGCTTTCATGTGGAGCACAGCCCAAAGTAGAGCAAGATCACAATATGTGAGTGTACGTGTGCTATATGTGCGTGCATGTGTGCACGCATGCATGTGTGTGTGTGTGTGTGTGTGTGTGTGTGTGTGTGTGCGTGCGTTAGAATGTGTGTGTGCAAAACCCAGGCTTTTCCCCCCTTGGGACCTGCACAAACACGCTTCCCGTCTTTCCTTTGAGTTTCACATTCAAAGGTTCCACTCGTTCAGCTGTCAGTCATTCTCTCAGCCAATCAAGGGCTCTCGTTCTCAGTCTGTTTATAGATCAAGGGTGGTTTAAGCGTATGTATGTGATGTGACTGGAATTTTTACCATGACTAATACTAATACTGTAAATACCCCCCCCCCACCACCACCACCAACACACACACACACACACACACACACACACACACACAAAAAACACACACACATAACCAGCAGTGTCAATCAAAATCAACAATTATAATCACACTGTGAGGGAAGTCTATCACAGTGTTTACAACTGCAGGTCCTGGAAACCCAGTGTTGGTACTAGAAGGATGCCAGAAAGGCAGAAAAAAAACCCAATTCTGGACCAAAAATCAGGCCTGAAATGTGGCTGAATGGAACGGAACCAGTCCACAGATGTACTGTATGCATGGAAAGAGAAACTTTGAAAGTAGGCACAGATGGAGAGCAGAAAGAACGAAGCTGTGTGTGGTTGGTGTGCTTATCAGAAGAGACTCAGCAGTGTGTGCAGGCTTTATTATGTTATAGGGCTGTTGCAACCCAGATATGTCATGCCTAATTTAGTGGCTAAGACTACAAGAAAAAAAAGAAGAGTGGAAAAAAAAAAACCTCTACAAATTACTGTGAAACATATATCTAGATGTCAGACCATCACACGGAAAGCTCACTTTGCTTTATGAAAACGGTGAGAGCGAAAAAGCACGAAACAGATGGAGCAGCAGGTACCAGCAGCCGTTATCAGAGCTCACCTCTGATTGCCATCTATTATGATGGAACAATAGTGTTTTTTTTTTTTTTTCTTCTTCTTCTTGTGGGCCGTGCTAACGACCTGTTGTCAGCAACAGGGGAAATTAACCCAAGCCTCACTTTGTCTCTTTTAATGCTCGGAGGGACAACTGACAAAGGGAAGGGAGCAGAGTGGGGAGAAGGAGGTATCAGTCACACACCTGTTAACGTGGTGATCGACAGCTGCCATATGTCCATACCTGCGCCTCCTTGGCGCGTCGGGAGAGGCGCGTCGGCCAACAGAGGGCAGCAGAGGGCTTCAGAGCTGGCATGGCCCGTCAGAGGTGAAAAAAAAAACAAAAAAAACAAAAAAAACAAAAAAAACACACCCCCGGGCTCAACAACAACGTTCAACAATCCACGCTGTCTACATGTCAACTCACAAATATCGACTCCACACTTATGCTGCATCTGAGATCTAATTATTAACCCCAGATATCTCTACTGCTCTGAGATACTTTGTTTGTTTTTG
The DNA here is from genome assembly GCA_911728415.1 of Lagocephalus sceleratus. Classification (NCBI taxonomy): domain Eukaryota; kingdom Metazoa; phylum Chordata; class Actinopteri; order Tetraodontiformes; family Tetraodontidae; genus Lagocephalus; species Lagocephalus sceleratus. Next base: position 2,923,601 of record CAJVRN010000211.1, on the reverse strand, counting down.
TCAACCTCTGCTATTTTTTTTTTATTTTTATTTTTATTATAAGCCGAAAGAAGTGAGGAGTGGGGTTTGAACTGCAGGGCACTGGTAATGGCAGAGTGTGTGTTCGACAGCACGTCTTGGTGAGAAACTAACTCGATCTATTCACACTACATGCAGAGCCGTGGCCTCCAGGCTTCAGCTTCTTCTCCTGTAATGACTGCGTTCCCCTGTGGAATGTCGAACATTTTCTTTCCTCAGATGAGGGAAAGCGCGCAATCAAACACGCATTTGCCTCGAATATGCATGAAATAGTAAAAGTTGTGTACACGCGTGAACTATGTGGCACACACGCGTGCGCGCGCACTCGCACACGGTCAAAATGCACACCATCTCACAAGTCTTGGGAACATCGATTGGGCCTCCCTTTCAGGTTTGCTTGCCTGTTCCATGATCAATCATTGAGTTTATAGACCACAATGTGTGGCAGCTTGTATTGCTCTTTCTCCCTCTCTGTTACTGATCAGAGAAAATCCCACTTTAAGCAAGCGCAATGCACATTCATACAATTTTAATGACTCTTAAATTAACCATCTTTTTTTGCTCCACTCCCTCACTGACTAAATCACTTAATATGCATCAACACTGGCCTTACTCGTGGGCTCACGCTGACATTTTTATAATTCCTTTGCATGGGCATTGTGTTTATTTATGAATGTGTAGGCCTTTTTGGCTGATAAATGGCACAATTAAAGAGTGCTCAGACTCTTGAGCAGCCGTTTCAGGCTGCTGACAGATTTTTAGTGTCCTCTCCTTTGGCTAATGATGAAAGTAAATAATGTCTTAACGAGGTTGCCGGAGCAGTTGTTTGAGGATTCATTTTACACTCGCTTTGAGCGGTGCTGGTTGAACAACAACCAAAGTGCGGTTCACAGGCAGAAATTTTAAGGCTTTGAACATAATTTAACAGCTCGTTAACAAATTCATTTACAATTACGACCAAAGTTGCCGCTGAAAATCAAAATAATTAAAATCACTTATTTCTGAATCGTGTCAGTGAGAAACAAAGAATTACATTGTCTTCTTCCCTCTTAGTACCTCCCTCTTTTGCAGCTTACACTGCTCTTTATTTGCAGGGTCAAATAAAACAACCCTGTTGAGCAGCAATTTGCAGAGTACGGTACGGAACTGGAAATCTTGCAACTTCCTGTATGCATTATTGAAAGGCCCCTGTTGGCTGCTGTGTATTTAGTGATGAAAGCGACCTGATGCAATACTCAGCAACTGTGTTTTACCGTATTGTTTTACAAACTATTGTAAAGCAGGGTTAGAACAAGGGAGAGTATTAGCCAGTCCCATACTTTATTAGCCCTCTGAGGCTGCTTGTGCACTGCCCGGGCTTCTGTGCTGTTACAAGCTGGGCTTCGGTGCTACAAGCTGCCCCCGCATTTACGGAATGCCCTTGGATGGAGGATATGTGTGAGAGAGAAAGTGTGGGGCATGCATGCTCATGGGCTAATGAGTGCATGTGTTAATGCCTGTGTGTGTTTGCGCGCACATGTGAGCGTGCATGAACGAGATGCTGTTGGGTTGAGTCAGTCTCCAGAGGGAAGGAGAAGGACAAATGCTCCTTAAAAATAGCCCCTGGGCAGCTGGTGTACACAGTCTATCAGCAGTCCGTCCCTGGGGCCAAGGAAGGAGTGAGAGAGGGAGGGGAGACTGGTGAGAGAAAGCGAGAGAGAGAGAGAGGGGAAGAGGATGGACAAGAGAGTGAGAGAAATGTGGAAAAATGAGGTAGGGCATTGTTGAAATGGAAAGAGAAAAAGAAAACATATATGAATGAAAAGTAACTCCACTCAACAAAGAGAAATGCAAAAGTCATGTCATGAAATTAAGATGGCAAAAGAGTGCTTCCTGACCCCAGTTGCGAATGCTCTAGAGCTCACCGTGGAGGGATAGGGTTTTAGAGAGAGCAGCTTTGTCCCCAGACGTCTTCAGTTACTAATATACCAGAATGCGCTCTGCTAAATCGCTCCCAGTCGGCGGGAGTAGAGATCCTTGAGACCCACTGAGACCCTTTATGGAAATAACTCTACACCATTTGCTCTCAATAACTTGCCATAATATTTGAGCGTGTGTGTGTGTGCGCGGGGGTTGGGCATATTTGAATTGAAGGTGCTCATTGAGCATTTGTGAGCACAGTTTTAATGGACATGCACATAATTTATAGATGGTTTTTACAACTGTTCAATCTACTGGGAGCAACAAAATCATCAACCTGTTAGATATTTATGACAGGAGAACGCTCTGATTTTGAGGGTGCAAGGTATATGTGAGATTTTTTTAATCTCTGTTTCGTGTTTCTGGATCTCAGGTGTGGTACTTTCACATCCTTAAAAAAATAGATTAAATCCAGAGATAAGAAAAAAAAAAAAACTCAAAAGAAATGTATCTGATGGAATATGGTTCGCAGTGTGCGTCTACGTTTGTGGGTGTATTTCAACTTTAAATGAGAAATAAAGAGCTGGAAGTCATACTGCAGTTGCCTGAATGATCCCACACTCTCACAGTATCATCAACACACCAATTAGAGCGGCAGACTGGGAAAGGATCAATGCATTTCTGAGTGTGTGTATCTGTGTGGGTGGTGTGTGCATGTATAGATGTATTTCGTTAGTTCCTCCTCTGAGCTAATTGAGCTGTTTTTCCTCAACAGTTGGGAGCTCTTAAACTGCGGACAGATGCCCTTGGGCACAAGGTGTGTGTGTTAGTTGGTGTGCATCTGTGTGTTTGCCTCTGAGAGCATGTGTTCCACCCTGCCATATAGTGATCGCAACAGTTTGTCGATGCATACCAAAAGTAAAACCTGTGTGATATGTGTGTGCATGGCATGCAGGCCGTAGGTCTGTCATTGGCGTATTTAGTGGTCTCCAGGCATCATTAGTAGCCCGACTGTCACATTGAGCCGTCTCAGTTGAGCTCTTTATAAAGCTTTGTTTAGAATACTTGGGCCACATGTGCTCCGCTGCGACTGATGAGCTCTGAGCGGGTGCTGATGGACTCTGTGTGTGTGTGTGTGGTTGTGTTTGTGTGTGTGTGTGGGGGGGGAGGCAGAGCAAAGCTGCCCTGACAGAGATGTTACCCAGCAGTAGGAGCCTGTGTCCCCTTCATCTCTGTCTCTCTGTCACACACACACACACACACACACACACACACACACACACACACACACACACATACAGAAATGTTTCTAAACCATATCAATATCACCTATGCAAACAGCCTAGCTCACAATGTCATCGCCTGGGTCACGTTTATTTTAGAGAGGAAAGTTATAGTTCCTTATACCATTCCTCACATACAGGAAGTCCATCACACCATACAGAATGGAAAAAGTCACATTCTGGAGATACACAAAACAATGCTGCTCAATTTCAAACTTGAAAATGCTTGTTGGTTATCAAAACAACTTTCCAGACAATTAAAACATGGGCACAGGCAGCTCTTTCTTTCTTTAGAAAGACAACATCCAAAGAAACTGTGAATTCATCCAAATGCACAAATGCAGAATGATACCATGTTGGATGGATTCTCCACACTTTCCTCTAATGTGAAACAGCTACAAACACTTTTGCCTTTAGACATAACCACATGTCTCATCTCACAGCCTAACTTGATTTAAACAAGGAATCTCTACAGCTTACGTTAAGATAAGACAATTCTTTACTGATCCCTGGAGGAGAACTCTGGGTTGGCGTCGACACAGTTAGGAACAAACATAGACAGAACCAAACCTATAGACATGGATAACTATATAAAATTCAACATATGATAAAATCGCATGGAAGAAATATAAACTCTGCGATAAGTGTATTTCAAAGGCATTTAAGGACTTTCTGAACAATGCAGAACTTAAGTTGTACCACAAGGGAGAATAGTTCTTTTATTTGAGTCAGTGATCTAAAACAGCACATAGCAATGCAAATGTCTGTGGTTTGGAATTAGAAACCTGCACAATGTTTTTGATAACTCCAGGAAAATACAGTACGATGCAAGCACCCATGGAATCAACAAGTATTGGGTGTTGTTTTCAGGAATACTTCCCTGCAGCATCAGGCTGGTGCTGGTCGTCTATCTTCACTACAGCAGCTGCCTGTGATGGTTATCTCTCATTCATTTTCCAAACAACACACACACACATGCACACACACACACACACACACACACACACACACACACACACACACACTCTCTCTCTCTCTCACACACACACACACACACACACACACACACACACACACACACGCAGAGTTGTACCCACTCTTGCAACTTCCTCATTTGCACACTTGCACACATTGGTGCACATGAACACTCTTGTTCCTTTTGTACCCTATCTCTGTCTGTCTCTCTCTCTATCTGTCTCTCTCTCGTTTTCAACAACACAGCTTCCAGCTTAACTTCCAGCAGAAGTGCGCTACTCTTAGTCCTTCAGCGGCAGTCGTTACTTTGAGCTACTCAGAACTTTCTGGTAGAAGACTAGTGACTGAGTCTCTCTCAAGGGAGCCCTGCTATATAACTTATACTCACTTTACAGGACTTCCATATCAGTGCAAGGCATATCTCTGTGAAAGCACCAAGGTAGGAGTCAGGATAAAGCAATCTGATGTTTTGTGGCAAATATATCTGAGGTAATGGATACTGTGTGAAAGGCTATGCCTGCATGAGTGAAGTGACAAAGTTAGTTTGGGCCTTTACAGATCTTTAAATCCCTGTGGATCACTCAAACTGCCCCTTTTACACTCAGCAACTCCGGTGATTGTGTGTGTGTTTGTCAGATGATTGGTACCTAGGCTAACAGAGATGAGTCCCTCAGGTCCCTCTGTGGAGGTTCTCAGGTCTGGTCAGTTAACCTCCATCTCTCTCTTTGATCGCTGCGGCTCAGACGACCCTCAGGGAAAACAACAGCACACTCAGACCTCGGCCAGACCTCTTTCAGTGGATAAACACACACACACACACGCGCGTGCACACACACACACACACACACACAGACACGCACACACTGTTACAACAGACAATGGATTGACACTTGAAGAACGTAATAAATGTAAGCAAGTTTGTGATGCATGCATTGTATCATTTATACATGCACGCATGCACGTGCACGCAGGCACACACACACACACACACATAAGCACACATACACACACACACACACATGCGACTTTGATACACAACTTGAACAAGGGGTAATGCTATACAGCCAGTGTCAGTGAGAGCAGGGTACTTAAGGTGCTATTACACTCCCATTACCTCTACTCTCATGTGTAATCAGGGTGAGGTGATGGCCTGCGCTCTGGAAACACACACCCTGTTTCCCCTTCTGACAGCGCTACTAGCAGAAACCCAGGGCAACAGCTTCAAGACCATAAGGTGGTGAAAGGTGATGGGATTTAATGTGAAGAGTGTGTGTCATACTCTGTCTACACATACAGGGTAGAAAAGCTAACAAATACAAGGCGCATGCTCCTGTTTACACATAATGATGACAGCAATAATGGATATACAGCTTTTGTAAATCAGTTTTAATGATACATGTAAAGAAACCCTGCCCCCATTTTATGCCCTTTTTCTCTCTCTCTCTCTCTCACACACACACACACACACACACACACACACACACACACACACACACACACTTTTCTTAACACTTTCTTTCAGCTGGCCCCAGATAGTTTTGCTCTTCCCCCAGCTCCTCTGGGACCCTTTCTGTGTGTCGTTAATCAGAGCTTCTCAGCTCAGCTTCTCTCCCTCTTCCTCTTTTTCTTTCTATTCCAACACGCATGCCCTCATGCACACACGCACGCACACACACACAGGGTAAGCTATATGCAGTCTTGTATTCTCTCTCCTCCTCCCCTGATCCTTGGTACCATCCATCATAAAACAGCAATGAGAAGGTGGGGTTGTGTGTTACTGCAGGTGTGTGAAAGTGTGTGTGTGTTGGCTCATGTATGTGCATGCCAAAGGCGCACATCGCTGTGTCTCCTCAGCAAAAATGAATTGAGACTTTACAAGAAGAAAGCAATTAGGCCAGGGCTTTGCCCTATCATTCACCAGCTAATGTATCAGAGGCAGAGTGAATATTATTAACGGACAGGGAGGGTGAGGCCGTGTGGATTTTTACAGCCAGGAGGTAGGACAAGAAAAGACTAATGATTGTGATGAAGTAATCCCGAGTTGAAGGGTTTTAATCACTTGTAGGCTTTATGGCTTTGCTGGTGACATGCTCTTTTTGATAACTGCATGGCTTCCAGCTCCCAGTCTCTGCCATTCTGCGAAGACTTGTAGTAAAAGTATCAAATGAGCCATTAGAGGACATGGACATGGTTGATCGAATACAATAATACGATAATAGTCATTCACTGAAGGCCACGGGGCCAGCGGTAGATGTATTCAGAAAAACACAAACCTTCACCAAGTTTAGCCCAAGACCATAGAAAGGTATGATCTTCATGAAATATAAATAGGATAGGCATTGATTGCATTTCAAATGAACGTGTTTAAAACTCAGCAATATGAATTTTGAGAATAACAGTGTGATAGGAATATAAAAGTATGGTCTGGCACTTTACAAACTGTCGGATCAGTTTTTATGACATTGAGTGAAAACCTTCAAACTGTGCTCTTGAGGGAGCAAAGAGACAAAAAAAAAAACATGGGTGAGAAAGTTGGAAACTATGACAAAGAGAAGAGGAAAGTGCAAAGCAGCGTAGGGTGACTGGGGTGGAGCTGTGATGGACAGAGTCCAGCAGGAGTAGACAGAGGAGAGCGGAGGTGAAGGAGCAGCATTGGGTCAGTGATGCGTAGAGACAAACCATTTGCACCTCAGCGGCAAGTGAGCAGAGTGTGCTTGACTTCTCTGCGTGTGACTGTGTGTGTGACATGGGTCAGGGAAAAACTGGGTTCATTTCCAGGATAGGTCGCACTATAATGGTGAGTTTTAACAGGATTTTTTTTTCTTTGGTTTTACATCCCAACAGCACTTTTAAATGTCATACATTAAAAAAAAATAATTAAATAAAAAAGGCCAGTCTCAGTGGGTTTTGCTGACATTGACATGGTTGCATTTTCTCCAAAACGGGAACCTTCCTCGTTGTGATTTAAAGCGACATGTCACACTTTTTGGATCCATTTGTTGACATGACTTAGTACACAACAGCAAATGTGATACGATAACTCAATCAAGCAAGACGCTAAATATTGAGATAAGCCCAAAGTCACCCTGAAGTAAATATGAGGCCAATCTGTTCTGGTCTCTTTCTGTGTTACAGTTACAATTACAAAAGATTATACAGCCAAATCACTTCCACATGGGCTCAATGAAAACTTTACAATCTCTCCCACGATACATAATGAGGTGACTTTGTTTGGACTTAACCCAATAGAGGAAAAGGAAAGGTAAAAGAAGGAAGGAAAAAAAGATCCTTAGTGCTTTAAGATGGGGGAGAGTTGTCAGAGAGGTGCAGGATTATTTGTAAAGAGATTATAGTTGAAGTATCTCACAACCACCATTTTCTCTTCCAAGAATTTCTATTTCAAATCTGTCAAATGCAAAACAAATGTTGTGGGTAAGTCTGCACATGGATTAAAAACATTCTTCTTGTTTCACAATCCACCATCAAAAAAAAAGGAAGAAAAAGCTGGCTCACAAGAGGAATAAAAGTATGAGCAAGCAAAGACTGAAGTTGGATTTCATATTCCAGAAACAACTTTTTCCAGGCTTGTAAGTTCAATTTCATCAGTTATCTGTTTTAATTTTTTTTTTACACAAAACTACATCAAAGAAGTGGCCTTGCACAACCCATCATCCGAATGACACCATAGCGTGTCGAAACCGTTTAACCGTAAAAACTGTATTTATAATAATGTAGCACCACCATCCTGCAACGCTGGATGATCCTGACCCACCTTGTCTTGGCCTTAGTATTTGGTGTCATGTTTAGTATCTCTTTTCAGTCAACACAATTCACTGATATGAACAAGTAAAATGAGCTTTTAACTTGAATGGTGTGTTTCAGATAACATATTGGCCTTCTTTCGAGCTATTTGCCTGTCAAACAGAAAAACTTAGTGAATGTAGTGGCATGTGCCAACTTTCAACAGGAAACGTTGAGCAAACCATTTCTAAAACAGTACGTAGTACTATTTCCCCAAGCGTGGAACTTTGGCAAACACACTCATATCAAGCACAACGTGCCCCAACTAGACTGTCTGAGTTTAACTGCAGTTAATTCTCGACTCTGTTGCTTCAGATGGTCAAGCTCTGATGGAGCTAGATCACGTACACATATCAGTATTTCAGCAATAATGTCAGCCTCCTTTTGGTGAACCAGAGCCAGGTCAGAACCTTAATGTCCCCCATCACCAAGAATGGGTTTCAGTTTCAATGTCAGCTGAAATAACTGCTCAGTGCTGGTGTGTAGTGGTCCAGGGAGATCTTGCAGCTGCACAGCTGTGGAATGTGGAAGGTAAACTGTTTTGATAGTGTTATTAACTTTTATTCAGTGAGTTTTGTAATGACAATTCAATGCAGTCCAACCATGAATTTAGATGTGGGGGTCTTGAGAACATTTTGAAAAGGCCATCTTAATTACAGTAGAAACAATATGAGCAATCACAGCTGTAGTTTGGCTGTAATTCAATATTCCTGCACACATACCATAGCAACAATGCACAGTTTTAACATATAAAACCACTCACATATATTAAAATAGCATATCAATCAAATGTGTGTCCAACATTCCGTATAGGAACTCTTTTTGTCTTCAGGTCTTTGTGTTCTTATCCTTACACTTTTAGTCCAATGGTTTATCTCTGTTTTGTTGTTAACTTAATCCCAACATGTCACAGCTCCTTAAGTCAGAAAATTTCACACGCGTCTGCTCAGTACTGTATGCTGTACAATAGGAGTCACACTTTAAATTACATCCATAAACAAGGGTCAAACATCCAAGTGAACAACACAAAACTCAGTTTCCCACATATGCCACAATTTAGTAACAGATGTGTAAAATTGTTGTTCTGCTTTTAATTCAGAGTCAATAATCAGTTCAATAAAAGGGCTTGGTTGTTTCAGTTTATCATTATGTTAATATTCTGAGGTTAGTTTGCTACAGATGCTCTATATAAATTTCAGCCAAATGTTTTATGCACTATCGCTAAATCAGTGACAGGAAGGGTGATATCGTTGAAGTCATTTCAAGTTTTTCTCCCTTTTCCTCCATAAAGTGAACCTGATGAAATGGCTCCTTTGTCCACAGCAGTGTTTCAATACAACAATCCAGGGTAAAATCAGAGCATGTGGTTGTTAACTCCGGCTGGCATGGCTGGCTTGCTTTTATAGGTGGCAGGAGCTGCTAATCCTTCAGTCCAATATTTACTTAGTCCAAGTTATGCTTTCCTGGACCCTGGCTATGCATCGCTCCTGCTCCCTACTCATATATTCTTGGGCCTTGATGTATTCCTGGCTCAGGAAACGACTTTTAATGCCCCGCAAGGGCCGAGTGAGAATTGACAGTGTGTGCCAGAGTGAGAGCAAGAGGTAGGGGGGCCTGTTGTAGTTCCACTGTGTTTGTAAGGTCACTCAGAGTACATCTGTATGGAGTGGGAACTCACTCGCTTTCACTGTCACAACCACTCACAACAGCCATCTGTAATGCTGTTATGTGGAGCACTGTGTCCCTTTGTCCCTTACCCACACAGACACACAAACACACACACACACACGCGCACGCACACAACCACACGGTCGCACGTACAGGCATGTGAACACACGCACAAACTACAGCCCGCGTATCCTGACATGGTGTCACCATTCACACGACAACAAATGAACCGGGCCGAACACATATTAGCATAATGCAAGGATCTAATTGTGGGAGCATGTGTTTTTCATGAAATAGTTGTTTTAGGGTTTTATTCCGCTCGGCTGTCAAACAATTCAGCCGTGTTTTGAAATATAATTGTGGAGGCCATAAGAGATTCAAAACCAAACTGAAAACATTGCAGCAATCCTGGTTTCTAATGTTTCTAATTTGTTAAAATATGCTGAGTGAATGACAAAAGCAGGCGTCCGACCGGCCAAGAAAAACACATCAGAGGCAAGGCCATGTGGAAATACAGAGTCTTTTTAGTAACATGATCAATGTAACCTTTGTTACAGGAAGGATAGGGGGGCGGGGGGAGGACAGTGGGAGGCAAGGAGACAACATACAGGGACAGTAGGTTCATATTTGTGTACATGTACTAAAAAAGCAGAAGAATTCAAGTGGACATTTTCAGTGGTTTGTGTATGTTCCACGAACTGTTATACATTGTTGCTTGAGATATTCCGATGTGCTGGGAATAAGTTACACATGTACATATGCTATTTTCACACACGCGTCAAACGCTCCAAGGAGGAGAAGACAGATTTAATCATTTGCAGATGAAGCGTGTATCTTTCCAGTTTTCCTTTATGCTCTTGCTCTGGCCTAAAGAGGATGTGTAAAACCGCTACCACCTCCAGCACCCCCATCACACACACATTTCTAACCCAAAACTAACAGACAGTGGGCTGAGGAAAGTGTGTATGTGTTTTTTTGGTGCTGGAGAAAACTAAATTCATATAGTTGCAGAGTGTTTCTCCCTCCGCTGCACCGTGCTGCCCCCCCCCCCCCCCACCCCCAATCCCTCCTCGCATATCTGTTTCTCCGAAAAATAACATACAAACCCTCTGTGAAAGGATTCATGGTTTATTAAACCGGAGGTCCTTTTCCTGTTTCAACACTGAAGAGAAAAAATAAATACCACTGACTGTTTTCTCTCCCTCGAACCTAGTACTCCGTCTATCTCTTCATCTGTTTTCATTAAATCTCCCCCTCAAACCATTTTATAATCATGCAGGTTTTTTTTTTTTTTTTTTTTTAAGAATCTGTCAATCTTTAAATTTCAATATTTCCTCGACTTTGCGTGCTCTAACGGTCTGTCTGCTTCACCATCATTATAATCACGACACCAATCAACTCCGCAGCCCATTAAAATAGTATGTGACTGCCCAATGGGCCCTGCTACTTTGTGCGAGTTCGTATATGTTACGAGGAGGGCAGACTGGGATAACTCATGGTAATGTATTGTCCTGGGCGCGCACCCTGACAGTTCCCCCTGCTGGCGCCTGGTCATTCATTACTGCTAATTTGACATGTTTACGGACCCCCCTCCTAACATTACATACTTAAGGCGATCGACTGACCTTAAATGGAAACACCTTCAGAGGTGCGGCATGTCAATACCAGATGAGGATTGTTGTGTCTGTGTGTATGTGTGTGTGCATGTGGCTGTGCTATGTGCGCAGTTACCTGTGAAGCATCAATACTGAGTTAGCGGTTAATCTGGAGAAGCAGGTGAGTTATGCCTGTGGACACGATTTGCAGCATTATTTGGCAAAGTGTTCGCAATGCGGCTAAGAGGTGACCGATGTGTGCGCGAACAAGAGAGTGTGTGTGTGTGTGTTTGGGAGAGAGATAAGACCCCTAAGAGCCCATATCTGCTTTGATTCGATCACAACCTCTTTAATTTCCACCTCCTATCTCTGTTTGTATTTTTACATATTCAGCACTTAAATAGAGCGTTGTGTCATTAAACGGCCAATCTTGCATTGTCCCGCGCTGACACACAACATTAATCACCAATTAGCTTGTCCTGCGACTGGCCACCTCTCTCATTAGAATATGATAGAATCTAATGGTACTTAATGATGCTTAGGAAACATAATTAAATGAGTGAGCTGTAGAACATGTGGAAGAACCACGCTGCATCAATCAAAGGGGACCCTGTCAATCCAGCGCTCGTCAAGTGCGCGCAAAGAGAAGAGGGTGAAAAGCAGGGTGTGTGCGTGTGTGTCGAAAATCACTGGCCTCTATCTTGACCTCATTAGGGAGAAATGAAGGGTGGACGTGTCCCCATCACCAGATACCATGGGCGCTTCAAAGTGTGAATGACATTAATATGTCTCTGCCTCTGTATGAATGTCTGTCCGACTATCTGGCTGCACTGGAACAGATGAGGGGTGGGGAAAAGAAAAAAAAAAGCCATCCCTCTGAAGTATCTCCTTCTCCTTGCTAATTATCATGTGAATAAATTGAATAAATAATCTATATATTATTTATGAAATTGCTTTTTATCATGAATCAACATAACAAAAAGCCTGCCTCGTGTGCTCGGCGCAGCGGCCATTGTGCTGTCAGCTGAGCTAAAGAGTATGTGTGTGGACAAAAAAGCTTATCTTTTTCCCCCCCATTTAAGCAGAACAATAAGGATAAGTGTTGAACACGCTTGTTTAACACACAGAGTTCACTTGCCTCCTCCACTTCACTTTTTTCCTTGCCGGCAGTGGTGAAATCCATCTTTCTCTCGCTATCTCACTAACATCCATTACATACCTCAGCCCCTCACCTCCCTACTCATTAGGGCAACACACTGTAAATTAGCAGCAGCAATTACAGGAAATATAAAGCACAGGCTCTGCCGGGCTCCCTGTGACAGGTAGCACACAGATCACAGGCAGACACCCGCAGTCATTGGGATAATTACTGTGGGAAACGACCACGCGCTCTTGTAAGCGCAAAATCCAAACGTGACAGTACACTCATTCTGGGATTGTCTGCACTCAAATATGCTCTTTCTTACCAGTGCAGTCATTTAAAGGCAGCTCATTTGCACCTGCAGAGACAGTACACAACTTCTTTCCATTGCCTCCTTTCTGTGATGTCCATTGTGACTGTTTTCCAACATAGGATATTATTAATATTCATTCCTCCTCTCCTTGTCTTTGGCTCACTGTCTGCCTCCATCCTGAACACCCTCCTCCTCTCCCTGCACTTCCATCCTCTCTCCTTTCCATTTCTTTCCTTTCTTTATGCGGGATCCCCATGGGGACCCCTGTTTTTCTTTCAAATACGCCTCTCCGCTTTCTCCCTTCATGTGTCCAGGCAGGGAGGAGAATGAGAACGAGGAGGAGGAGGAGAGTGTGGCGTGGAAGAATATGTGCATTAATATATTTCATTAAGACGCTGGTAGCACAGAGGCTCATGAACCGCACCTGTCTTGATGTGGAAAGGCTCCGCCTTTGGGTTCCCGAGGAGCAGTTCTCCAGGAATAGCGTCCTTTAATATTCTGTCTCTGGAGGTCTGCTGGCTGCCCTATTGTCCTCCTCCCACACTGACCACTCTATTTGGGCCTTAATGGCTGCTGAAAATAAAGAGCAAAATGCTTCACCTATTGTATGCGTGTATTCATGATTTATGAGTGTTCGAATGTGTGTGTGTGCAGGGGAAGCGGTATCCCTGGAGCCAAAGCTGTGCAACATGGCAGCAGTGCTCGGATTGCTAATCAAAACTCATTCTCATTTTCTTTAGCACTGAGTGTGTAACCTCCATAATTCAATATCCCACCTCTTACCGCTGTTTCGCGCGCGGTGCAGCCCACTTTAGTGCTTGTCAGCAAAGTATCAACTCTGTTATTAGACGTATCGGAGAAAAAGCCCTGCGCATTTGCAGAACCCCAAGCAATTAGGGAGGCAAACGCACTGAAAAACGCACGCTGTGTTTATGAGCGCTTAATTCAACAGTACTTCCAGATCATCTGCTGCTCCCCCCCGGCATCACGGAAGCCTTCAGTTACCATCGAGACCCTCGGACACGTTGAGGTCAGCAGAATCTTAGGATCCGCTGTTTTCACAAGCTAATCCAATCGTAGCCACCTAAATTAGATATGCAAAAAATAAAAAAGAAATTAATTTTCTGCTGATGACCGGGTATGCAAATGATGACTCAATTATGTTGGGCTGGTGCGCTTGCAATTAATAACCTTGGAATCATCATTAACTAATATGTTTAGGAGGAAACTTGTCAGGCTAACCATGTTCACCATACCATCAGTAATGCATTAATGAATTAGATTCATTAGAGAATGGGGAACGGAGCGGGGTGGGTGGGGGGGGGGTGTACAGGCCAGTTCCTGACCTGTGGAATTAGCAGCATGCTCTCATTCTAACTGCCAGTCAGCTATTTGGTGACATTTCTCATATAAAATGAGACATCTCAGCAAAGCACGGTAGTCCTGAATGGCTTCTGTGGCGGAGCCCATATTTAAAAATGACAACTGACCAAAATCACAGACAGGAGGTAACTTTAATTTAACATTGTGAGAGTCCAAAAATTATCTTACAGCTCAGTTTTCATCAAAAACAATAACAATCTATACAGTAGATTTTTTTTTTTTCTTCGCTTATATCATAGAGCTGTTCAGTGTATTTGCAGTCAGAGACAAAACAGAGGAAAAATAGACACCAGCTATTTGGTTTGCATCTTTTTTTTTTTTGTTTGTTACCTAAATACAAAACTTTGTCACCCTTTATCAATGTTCATCGTCAGGATGGGACTTACAAAGAAGCCATTGTATGACAACAGACCTCTGTAGTTCATTTGAAACAGATATGGTGCAGCCCCTCCCACCCCCGGCCTGACCAGCACAGGCACACAAGCGCCTGAAAAACACTCGTCTGTCAGCAGGCACCTCTGCTAAAATGTCCTTTCTACCCACTTAACAAAACCAGGCTCTAGAAAAGAAAAGTGGAGAGAAAAGCCCTATTCTCTGTCCAGCAACAGCTTGAAGACACACGGCAGACACAAAAGAAATACTACAGAAATGGCTAAGAGGCCAAGAGGCTCCGTTTCATGCTTCCTCCCTGGTTCCTGCTCTGTTTCGCATGTAATGACACTGTATTGTTCGATTATGGGGAGGGAGGAACGCGGGGTGGGCGGACTGTGACTCCATGTGTGAGATTAGAATTGTGCTGTGACTTGTCTTTACTGTGCACACCTTGTACTACAATTACAGCTCCGTGTTGTCACACTGCTGTAATCCTGTGACCGAGAGGCATCGCTGTCATGCGGATGAAGTGATTTCATTCACTGGAATAGAAACAAAGCTACATAATCGCTACAAAAAAAAAGTGTTTCTCTTGACACTAAAGTGCTATGAGCACAGTTAAGACAGGCCTGTCAGCGTCGACTGTCCTTCAGAGTGTGCCGCTGCTGCAGTCTTATAGAACATCGCATTGTGTGTTATGTTGTTGACTTATGGCTCTTTTTTATTCTAGTCTGTCTTCACCACTAAACAAAGTGGGATTGTGCTTTGTCCCCAAGTTCCCATGAATTCCTCTGTGGCAGCGGACAATTGTGGTGAGGCTAGAAAACTGTACATGTGATTGAATGAAGAATGGGTTTGCATTGTTAAGGCATTTAGACTGCTGGTAAAGATTACAGTGACAGAAAATCAAAAAGAGTATATAGATACAGTATGTAAGCAGGCATTTAAAAAAAAAAGACATAGGGAAAGAAAGAACAGTGGGGGAAGAGGAACACAAAGAAAGAAAATTACAGAGCAATTTCTTAGTTCTCTTGATGTTCCACACACAAAAAAAGAAAAAAGTGTCACTCAAGAGAAGAACCCATGCATATTATCATTCAAGAACAGTTTCAATCTGAAAGCCTCAAAGAGTTCAAACAAAAAGATATAGATTTACAGTATATATTAATGTGTGTATATATTCTTAAAAAAATCTACTTCAACCAAATACTCTGAATAAGTTGCTACTTTTTTGCCATACAATAAACATTTTCATAAGGAAAAAAAAAAGATTTTTTTTTTATTAACTTACAAATAATAGAAAAATAGACAACGGCATGTTTCTGGTTCAACAAATGAAAGCATGGTTTACCAATGCAAACAGTCAACATACAAAACAAACATTAAAGATAAAAAAGTTACATTTAAATAGTGAGAGACGACAGTAAATAATGAAACAAACACTGTGAAATATGTTCACTTACTGTATTAAACTTACACAATACAACTAAACGGGTGAGAGGCAATGTACAAATACAATGGATAAATACATTATTTATAGGATATTTTACAGGAATCCCCATTTGTATCCAAATCCATGTTTCTCATGTTTATAAGAACAGATATTGACAACACACAGTAAATCTATATCGTGTACTGAGAAGCTGCCTTAAGACATTTAATGTTTACATTTCAAACTATAGCTATAGCCAAAAGAAAGGTAACGACAAATGAAAGTCGACGACGTTTTTTTATATACAAAAATATATCACACGTATCACACATTTATTCTAATTTGATATCCGCTAGGCTCCGTCGTTACAGTGCTGACCGAACACGCACATTTTCTGGCTTTTTCAAGTCAATTTTGGCAGAGTCATCACCTCTTTCTTCACGTGACAAGCAGAAAAGCATATTGCAAACAGCTCAATCCTCACAGTTTTCATCAAAATTCAAAGAAGCAAACAAGCCAAAAGGACAAAAAGAAAGAAAGGCATATTTTCTCATGTTGACAGAGTGTTGTGTCGTTATACCACATTTGGATTTATCTGATAATTAGCAGCAAAACTCAGGGTAGATTTCATTTTGTTCGGTAATTCTTTGTTTCGTTGAGTTGTTGACCTTACTTCCACTTGGCGAGTGTGTTGTTATGTGGCTTTAGCGAGCAGGCAGAGCGAGGGAAAGCATCTCCTATTGTGTCTGAGGTCACGTAAACTTTCGTGGCCACACCGACACTTCACTGTTGTTTGTGCAAGTTGCGGCATGGGGGCCTCCAGTAATCAAACCCAAACCTTACAGGCATAAACATAAAGATAAATAAATGCTCTTTTCATGAGGTCAGTGTCACACTCTGGGTAAACTATCAGTCTCTATACACTCCATCAACTAATGTGGTGTCAGAGAAGCTACACGAATTCAACCAAGAGGGAAATAACATCAGAAAGGTTCATGTTGTCACGTTTGTCCTCCGCCCCATCCCTTCAGATGAAATCCCATTGGAAAGGCCTGAGTTTAACAGAGTCAGGTGTCTTATCTTGACCATAACGTAGACTTGCCAGACTCTGCTACTGTGTCTTTTCCTCTCAACATTCCCCGATCGGCAGCTACCCCGGATCCTCTACATGGGTGGAACGATCATCCCGGGAATCGCTGCTTTGTGGGAAAAGAGGGGGAGGAAGATGGGGGTGGGTAAAGATAGAGAGAGGGAGAGAGGTCAGTGATGTGATTGCTGGGTTTCATCTGTCATCACAACAGTCACATAACAGAAATGTGCTCCAGCATCTGGTGAACAAAGAGGACTCTCTCATTATCTGCTCACTCCGAGGCCCCAAAATCAAAACATTGTCCCCCGCTGTGCTACTAAACTCAGCATAAACTGACACTGCCCAAAGTTTTTATTTTTTCCCCCTTCTTTTAGCTGTCTTGTTGAATAAACGAGTACTGCTGTTAAATGATAACATTAACACTGTGCAAGCATAAGAGAGGTGTGGTCAAATAAGATGACAGAGGCAATGATTTTATGCTCTACATGTGAACATATAAATGGAGTCCATGAGGTTTTACACACATTTTTAACTACTTAAATCATACTCTGCTGTCTCCCTCACTCCCAACCCCCTCGCCATATCTTTTTACGGCCATCACACGGAGGAATTTTTCATGTAACATATTGGCTCCCCATTGATTCTCTTTTCTCTTCAATTTGCTAATTCCCTGGTTATTTCCTAAGTGTCTCCTGCTGTGTGAGTGTGTGTGTGTGTGTGTGTGTGTGTGTGTGTGTGTGTGTGTGCATGTGTGTGTGTGTGTGTGTCAGCATGATCATTGCACAGTGGTCAGTGGCATCTAGGTCACCATGGTCAGTGCTCATCAACGCCGCCGGAGGAAGTGAGGAAATGCTTAGCTCGGGGCTCTGATAAAGTTTCTCATCCATCATTTCTCTCTCTCAGGATCTCAACACCATGCAACATCCTGCTTAGACGAACAGACCCTACCCTGCACTGGATGGAAACGGGAGAACAGAGTGACCTGTGCTGACATAACATCCCCTCCCACCATCACCACCACCAACCAATACAGAGAACAGACGGGAAGCCGGAAGTGAAAACAGGAAATGGAACACATATGGTGTGACATGCCGTCTCTCTGACAAGTCAGCAGTGACAAATAAAAACAGAAACAGAAAAAAAAACAGAAGGAAGGGTAGGGCAGGATGAGCTGGGGGGTGCGTATGAGCCGTGTGAGGTAAAATGAAAAAAAAAACTGGTGAAAAAGAAAATGAGGTATTAACATACTTCAGGAGAAGGCCAGGCCCTGCAGCGCGTTGGCCGATGAGTACTTGCTAGAGTCCACAAAAGACTGATCTACAGCGAGGAAGCAGTTTAAAGGGGTTCAAAAGGGAGTGAGGAGAAGGAAAGGTGAAAAATTGGAGAAAGAAGTGGGAGTAAAAGTGAAAAGTTGTTATTATAATGATGTGAAGAGCAGGATTAAAGCTTGATGAAGAATTTATATTCCCATTAAAAAGCAAAATAAACAAAAAGAAGGTAGACTTAAATTTGTAATCTCTGTCCGTAGTCTCTTATGGATTTTTATTATAACCCTCCTTGCTTACCTTGCAGGCTGTTAGTATTAGCACTGGTGCAGGTGGGCGGGGGCGAGTTCTGGGGTCGCACGACGGGGGCAAAGGCGCTCTTCTGCTTGACGGCCGCAGATACCATGTTAGCTGGAGAGAAGGAGAAGATGCCGGAGGAGCTGCTGCAGTTGGAGGGCAAGCTGGTCGATGAGGCCATGGTGGGGCTCGATGGGACAACTGAGAGGAGAGAGATGGGCAGGAAGTAGGCAGGAGGGTTTAAGGGGGTTGTGGTGGGGATGTCAGGGTTGAATGACAGGGAGGAAAGATGAAGATGGAAAGGGGAGAGCCGAGGTTAGAGAGAAGGCCGAGGACAGAGGACGGGCAGACGGGACGAACAGAAAGGGACTGGTCAATGGGCGATGACAGGAGGGATAATATTTTGGACTCAGATTTCTTTTTTGCTTTTGACATTTCGTTGTTTAGAAACAACCTAGAAAATACATAGCTAAAAAAGGAAACACTTCCATGGAAACATTACAACAAACTGAAGGCATTTATTTTATTTGACAGTAGTGTTAAGAAAATACTTTTGTGTCTTGGACAGTTATACCTGAGACACTCTATATGTTAACAATTCAACAAGGAGGAACTTGTTACTCCCACATCAGAATAAAAAGCATTTGTTAAGTAAAAATAGGACAATTTTACTCTGCAATTGCTGGCTTGACAGCCTCTTTGTGATTGGACTCACTTCTGTTCACTCTAAAACATTGTTGGACAGCCCAGACTTTTAAAGACATAGTGTCCCGTGAAGACTGAGGAGCTCAGTCTTCAGACTGAATGAACAATCATGACCAAAACTCCAGTAGTTTTAATACCAAAATTTGTTACCTGCTGACTGTCATTGCACTGCTTGCATTTTATTATTTTATTGCCGCTTTTGTATATTTATAGCTTGCATTGGCTATTTTTACACATTGCAGTGCTTTTATTCAGTTTTACTTATGTTGTTTCAATCTTATTTTATTGCACATATTGCAGAAGCACTTTTAAATGCTGAATTGTCTTTTTTTAAATGTATTTGAAGATGCGAAACTATCTAAACTATAAAGTATCTCGTTTATGTATTTAAATAAAAAAGACAATAAATCTACTCTGATTTAGGATGTCATCATCATTTGAGCTCTGGATTATATCTAGAATTCACACAAAAGGCATCCTTTGAAAACATCTCCACAGTGCCTGATGCAAAGATCCATTAACTTGAAAAGTGCCTACCTGATATAAACGGTGAGACAAAAATTACCAAAATAAATCCTGTCTCTACATCATTCTCTTCATCCACCTCTGCTGGTTTAGTCTTTT
This sequence comes from Lagocephalus sceleratus, assembly GCA_911728415.1. Lineage (NCBI taxonomy): Eukaryota > Metazoa > Chordata > Actinopteri > Tetraodontiformes > Tetraodontidae > Lagocephalus > Lagocephalus sceleratus. The sequence goes on along the minus strand of CAJVRN010000211.1, from coordinate 2,903,740 downwards.
GTCTGTTAATACACTAAGAGCATTTTCCTCCTCAGTGATTTTACAATCAACCAAGTCGTATTTCACCTGCCCTCTGATATCTGCTCCTGCCTTTATTGTTGTTATTATCCAACACTTAGCTTTTATGGGTCTTCCTGACAAATCCTTGCAATAAAGTCATAATCCATTTATGAAGGGGACTAACTAATCAATTAATGAAAATTGGACCTACAAAGGCAGGCCGAGGGGCCATTGATTGAAAGTGTCTGTGTGGGGCCGATGAGCCTGTTAAAATACTTGTTAACACCCAGGAATCAAAGCGCCGAAATGGAATTGCTTCTCTAGCAATTAGTTTATTGATTTAATCAAGGGTCTTTAATGTAGAAGCAGAGGTGGTGGGGTGCATGTGTTGGGGGTGGGGGTGGCAAGGTGATCTGCTCCTCTGACCAATAAAGTAGGGATTTGCTTTTGACTCTGTTAAAAAAAAAAAGAGATGAGCCAGCTGAACTGCACGACTTTTTTCCATGTGTGCCACTCTTTATTTCCACCTCTTGTTCTCAGTTCAAATGACTCTGTGAGTCTCTCATCACTGTTTTAATTTTGCATGCTCTGATTACTGACACCGATACTCACTAGCATAGGGCGAATTGCCTGCAGATCCATTGAGGAAATTGGGCGACGTGCCCAAGGTTGCCATGCCAGAGTTAGCGTAGCCATTCATGCTAGTGGAGACAGAGCTGTAGCTACTCTGTTGGGGTGTGGAGCTGGGGACATAACCATGAGGTGACACACTGCTTGTGCTCCTACTGAAACCTGAGGACAGGGAAACAGAGGGAGACAGGGCAAAAGAATAGGTGTTAGGGGTATAGCAGATGCAGACAAAACCAATAAAGAAAGCCTACATGCAGTGCTATCCCGTGCACTTATCCTTACTTAACTAATGAGCTCAAAAATAGAAGCCAGAAGAATTATTTTTCAAAATCCATATAGCATATGGCAGGGCAAGAAAGAAAGAGTAATGTTAGAAAGAGTTTGCTGCAATTCATCCAGTAAAACAAGAGGCCTTTAACCTTGCTGGTTCCTCTCCAAATTTAGAGGCATTGATGAGGCAATTAGTACTGCAGCTCTGCAGCTCTCTTGTAATTTATAAAGGATGAAGCCAATGTTTCAGACAAGGTTTTTTTCTCCTTTAAGAGACATACGGGATGAAAAGATTAACCATACATTTCAGGTTCAATGTCTTTGAAAAGGAGAGGAAAAAAAAAGAACAACAGCTGGATGTGAACATTAGGAATTTCAGCTCTCTAGGTGAGAGCTGCAGGAGCCTCCTCTCTGATAATTAGGTACCACCAATCCCCCATGCTCATCTGTTATGAGCTGGAAACTGCAGGCGAGGAGTCACACAGCTGATATCTGTTGTTTTCCTCACATCTGAACATGTTTCCAGATGAAGATGAAGGAGACAGTCAATGGCAAAAGGAAGCTTGCTGGAAGTATTGAGACATATCTAGAGGCCGGTCCATCTACTTCCTGAGCTTCCCCTGATAGAGGTGATGGATCACCACCAAGTGCACCCGCATCTCTCTCTGTCAGACAAGGGGCGACCCCAGTCTAATATACACACCCCTAGGACCCGCTCATATTTCTCCATCCCACTCCATCCACGGGTCCCTTTTTTCCCCATTCTTCACTCTTGTGTCTCGAATCTTTCCTCGTCTCAAGTTTTCTCTGCTTCCCATTGCCACCTTTGCTACTTCATCCTGTCCTTGTTTGTTTCACCTCGATTTAGGAGTTGATGTTTATTCTTTGCCCAGAACATCTCTTGTCCCACCTTCCTTCCATTGAGGAAACAATGAAGCCATAATAGAAGTCTTCTTTTTGTGTCTGTGCATGTCTGTGTTCGGGTGAGTGTGTGTTTGCTCACCCTGATTGGCTGATTGTGCCACCTCTGACCCAGTAAATGAGTTTACAGCCATCATGCCGGCATGGACAGATCCGCTGCCAAGACTGGCAAGCTGATTGTGCCCTCGTGGCACTGTCGTGTAGAGGGCCTCTGCAATGTCTGCCGCTCTTTTCAGAATCATTTCCTAAAAATGAAGGAAGAAAAAAAGAGCTATTGTTCCAGTTGATACCATAAAATAAGAGAACAGGGTTAGTACTTGAGTATTACCATTTTATTGGTTATTGGTTTATTCATACATATACAGTATGTTCTAAAATTGATTTATATCTCTCCCCGTGTCTCAATTCACTTATCTCTTATATATCGTTTCAGTCTGTACTGTAGTAGATGCAAATATTATTCAAGTATCGATCCTATTCTTTTTATATCTGGAGAAGTCTTAATGAATTGATATGTTTTTGCTGTGTTTGCTCAACATGACCCGACAGAGACTTGTTCAAGAATTAAAATGCCCTTTTCCCTTGCACCACAGCAAGAGGCCAATTAAAGCCTTAAATCCTGAATCTAAATGTACTTTGTTGCGTTCCATCACTGGCCCCACTCCAGATACTTCATGTGTAAATGTAGTCGGCTACTGCAGCAGTGAAAGGAGGAAAGCCTTATTAACAGGCTCATCAAACCATCCTTCATATTTCTCCTTTGCTCCTGTACCATTGCAGTGGTCCAAACTCCCAGTATACTGTAGCTTTATGGAAGACTGCATCAAACAATCACAGATGCAATTAAAATCTAGGTCTAAAAACTAGGAAAAATGTATTGTCTTTCATGACTTGCTTACTTCTAAAGTTAATGTAACTTGTGCTTATAATGCATTCTGGGATTTAAAGGATTAGTTATCTGTGCTAATTGTATTTCAGGCCAGTGAAGGACAAAATACATAATCGGCTCCAGCTCAGTTTTTTCCAAATGAACCATTGTTTATTGAATTTTCACGACATGCATGATCTGAGCGAAGAAATGCCTGTCTGCATAACTCCTTACCTGGTTATTATGAGGCATCCCGTACAAAGCCTCTACCAAGTCTGCTGCTCTTTTTAGGATCACCTCCTACAGTCACATACAGAAACAGGAAAAAGGGGATTGATCATGAACGTGACGGTTGGAAGACTTCAGTCACTTTTATTACATTTCACGTCTTGCATTATGCTGTGAATGCAGAACAGTGAGTGCAAGAGGATGTGAGCGGAAGAGAAATGGGCCTGTCCCGGCACTTTGTTACTAGCCAGGCAGTTTGGGAGTAGCAGAAGTAAGATACTGTTATCTGTGAATAAAACATGAGCCTATATCTCTTTTATCAGTCAGCCATCATCTACGTCTTCTCCCCAATGTCAGCGCCGGATCATGAATCTATCGCACGTGATCGCGCATCAATCTCATTTAACACAACATATCATCAGGTTGGCGGCTACACAACTGCACTCATCGGCTGGGATGCACCCGTCTCCTGGTCTGCATTAACCCTGGTAATGATCCAAGTGAATAGCCACTGCATCCACTTTGTGTGATAAATGTAGGACATCATTGCTCAGGTGAAAGCTGCCGGGTGGAATTTCCCACATCAAACATTTATCCTTCCTTAGTGTTGCCATTTTTCCTCGCTCATTTTTTCCCCGCTTACCCTCCTTTCTCTTCTTACTCGTCTCTATTCTTTCCCCTTCCCGAGCGTATGAGTGTGTGACTCCAGGCAGTCTTTATGTGTGTGTGAGCGTGTTGTGATGTAGACACCTACAGCCCTACGAAACCCTTTTTAAAAGTTAATGTGCCGGGGCCAGGATATATGCTGGAGGCGCGACAACCAGAAAATTGCAGCCCCCCCCCCATACTCCTCCTCCCCACTTCGTTTCTTTCTCTCCCTCCTTCTCTTCGCACGCTGTGTGCTATACCCTCCTGAGTGTATCCCTCGCTGTGAACAAGCCCTGGAGCATGTGTGCTCTCTGTTCCGTGACACACCGCCTTTCAATCAGACCTCATATCACACACACACGCTTGCCAAAGCAAAAAACGCACACACAGCCATGTGCATGGGGAGGCTGTCGATCATGCCCAGGACATGACGAGAGGGTCAGCAAAGCAATAAAGATTGTAGAGCGCTGTCCAAGGTGCTAAATTCACTCAATAATGGGAGTGCTGCCTCTGTGTTAACCTCCCATTACTACCACTATCTGGGGGAGGCGGAGAGGGAGGTTTGGAGGAAACGGGAAGAGGGGAGGCCAGAGAGGGAGACCTGCTGTAGGTGATTGAGAGATGTAAAGGCCCTGGGAAGGTAAGTGGTTCTTTAGTATGTATGCGCCGCTCCTCGCTTTCCTCTCTCTGCTTTTCCTCGACTCCCTCGTGCCTCCTAGGGATTGCGAGATAGGTAGATGGATGGATGACGGGAGGGAGGAGGGGAAATGAGGGAAGTGCAAGGTATTAGGATGCAAAGAGATCAGCAGCTGGAGTGTGACGGTGTTCAGAGAGGACACATGAAACCTCATTCATACTGTCTGATGTCCACCTGTGTCTCCAAAATAGTTTCTCTTGTTTCCCTTCTCTTCCCTTATTAATCACTCGCTCATGGTTCTGTGCCCCGTCTGTACCTATCAGGCTCTCGTTAGCAAAGGGCTGTGTCCAGTAGCTAAACATGATTAGGCGCTCCAGAGTCGTTCTGATAAACAGATAAATGCGGTTAGCGCTGTGCTGCCTCCCCAGCTCTGCTGCTGTAAGGGGAGACCATTTCCTGGGCGCAGGGTCTCTTCCCGTAAAACTCAAACCAGCAGAGACGTCAACAGGAAGGGGAACCTGATCCAGAACAGAGCCTGGCCCCCGCCTGGCAGGGTGGTCACTCATTAGCTGGACACAGACCGCTTTTAGCTTTAGCTAAACACTATGCGGTTGGACCGTGGAGGTGCTATCAGCTCTCTGACTGAACTGTTTGTAGCTGGACTTTGAATCATTACCATACAAACAAAGAACATTCATTAGGAGATGTCCTGGAAATGTCATAGGTTTATGTTTATGCACTAACTTACATTCTCAAACCCTGATCTCAACAATGACTGCAAATGAACTACTAAATACCACAGATGGCAGTTTCTTCTATTGGATGCAAGTACGTGCACCTCAAGCAACTTAGTGGATGAACAAAGACACAGTAATGTTAACATACAATCATTATCAGAAGAGATGCTGTTACACTTTCATGTATTGTAAGTGCTGAAAGAGTTTGGGGCAATGTTTTTGAAGCGTTCTTATTGGATCTTTTCCAGCACAAAAACAAAAGAAGTGTTATTTTCTAAAAAAAAAAAGACCAAAACTATAAAATCACCCTTCTGTGTACTTTTTTGTAGGATAGGCTACAGCGGACAGGCATATTTTCCCAATCTGTCACATTAAAACTAAATGATGACAATCTGTCAAAGTAGGTCCCATGAATGAACATTTTTTAGCCCAAGAAGTTCCTCCTCTCTTCCATGATTGAGGCCAACAGTCGAGATAAGTGTGGTCAACAAACTGTTATTACCTCAATAAAGGCACAAATCAATAGAGCTGAAATGAACAACCAGGTCTGCCAGCTACTGCTGTTCATTTGGAAGAGGAGACTCCGTAGAGTGGGCGAAGAAGAGGAGAGGTGAGGGATGGATACAAAGATATTTAGAGAGATACAGGGGGTTGATGGGGTAAAGACCAGGACTCAATGGGACAAGTCTTGTATCTTGCAGACATGACGTGCAGTGAGGACAAGTGATTTCCCTGTCTTCCTTCTACACCTACCTGGGCTCTCCATCTCTGCCTGATGGTGGCGTATTTGTGTGTGTGTTTGTGTGTGTGTGCGGGTGTGTGTGCATCGTCTGTGTGTGTGCGTGCTGGAAGTAATAAAGTCCACCCGGGGTTGACTTCGATCCACTGACCCAGCAGGAGGTAAGACTGGACAGCTATGATGGATCACCTAACCTGCCTCTGCTTTTCTCCTCCCTCAACCTTCTCGCCTTTTCCTCCTCTCTCTCTCTCTTTGTTTTGCCCCCTTCCTCCATCCATCCCTCTCTTCCTTCTCAGCCACTGCCAGGCCAAACGAGTTGCTCATCTGCTATGCAAATAATATTTTGGGCACAGAATGAGCCTGACTAATAAAATGGTTATGTGCACAGTGTGTGGTATCAAGTGTAGCAACTAGCAGCCATTATTGTGAGGTCATGTTGCTCTCATGCCATGCATATCCATATATGCCATGAAACACAAGACATCATCAATATCTTGCTGTAGCTGTGTTACAGAAACATATTCTGGCTGCATAATTGCATGTGGCAACAGTCATGAGCAGAGAAACATGATAGGAGCGGAGGATCTTTACCTTGGGTAATCTCTCTTGGTCTCCAGGATGTCTGGGGATGACCTTCTGTAACCTCTGGAAGCCGTAATCTATGGTTGGTTCGTTCAGTGCTGAAGGCAGAAAAAAACAGAACAAAGGAAAAAAAAAAGTTTCATGACTGATTTCTAATAATGAAAACACCTCCTGTTCAACAGCAAGTCAGAGCGGGAGAAACGAGTGATTCTCTACTACAGCAGAAATGACTGAATTAAGCAGTTTTACATGAATATTTCAACATTTAACTAAACACGCTGCTGAAAATGTGGGTGTTCTCTATTAGGTCTGGTGTGTCTTTGTTTGCCTGTGATGCCATGAATCTCTGTCTGTCGCAAGCTTTGGTGTTAATAAAAAGACTGTCAGGAATCAGGCGATGTGCATATTGCCTATGTGTGTAAGTGTATGTGTATGTGTATGTATGTGTGTGTGTGTGTGGGTGTGGATAGGGGGGGTCGCGCATGTGTGTATCCTGTGGTCTTGCGTTGATCAGTGACTAATATAAGCAATTACAGAGCCTGGTTCCAATATAACAAAGGCTTGATCGCTCCAGGGAACAAGCTAAACACACACACACACACACACACACACACACACACACACACACACACACACACACACCCACACACACACACACACACACACACATACAGACAGACACACACACACATGCACACACACAGAGAAAGACAGAGTGAGAGAGTTGCATACACTCACTTGCACAGACAAACACACACATTGAGTCAGATCATGCAGGCAGCAGGGAGAGAGTCTCTCGGCATGCTGTGGTTGTGCTACGGTAATTGAATATGAGAAGATTTACCATGAATATTTAAACATTAGAATAAATACAATGAAGATCTGAGGCTCATAGTACAAACACTTCAGAGCAGGGTTGTTGGATAAGTGCTCTCTCCACATAATTCATTCCTAATGTACTGTCTCTCTCTTTCTCTGTCTTTTACTCGCCCTCCCCCTGTGTCTCTTTGAGGGTTTCCTCTTGACTACTTTTCTGGCCCATGAGTTGTCATCTCTGTACTGAGTTTGCGTCTCGCTCACATTTGCCTTGCAACACGCATGTCATTGTATTTGTGTTTAAAATGAATGAGAGGGCATTGTATGTCCGTCTGTTTCCCCTGTGGGTCACAGCTTGGACGTTTCCTGGGGGCTGATACCCTGCTCGCCTCACATCTGAGCAGCCAGGCTGACTAGGCGGCCCCCAGAAAAACAAAAAAAAAAAGAAAAAAAAAAAAAAGAAAAGGCCCCTAGAGGCTATGAGTACAAGCTGTCCTGCTGGACCTCTAGTAACTTCACTGTGGCTCCTCGTGAGCCAAGCAAACCAAAAGTGTGCAAAGGAAACGACGATGCTCTGTTTTGGCAACACAAACGTATTTGGACAGCGCTCCCAAAGGACTGTTCCAGTAATCCATAAGAGTGAAAGAAAGGAAAGGTGAATAGCTGGAAGCAATGACACTGTAAAGGAGGGGGGGTTGAGAGCGCAAGTGAAAGTACGCGCTGGAGATGCCAAAGGCAGGCTCAACTTCTGAAGAATGACACACATTCGGGCCAGCTGGTTCACTGATAATATAAGCCAAAACAATGAGATCATCACATGCAACAAATAAACTATGAATTATTTCTGAGGACAAATATTTGACATTACTTCTCAATTCTCTGATCTCTCTAAAGCCTTAAGGAGGATTTGCCCCGGATTAGGCCTGCAGTCTGAGGATGGGGATTGTTCCAACAACATCCTCTCTTTCGTCTCAAAGGCTTTTGTTTTTATGATGAATTTTTTATCAGCACTCCACAATGTGCCAAATGAGCCTCGAGTGAACAATAGCATAAAAACCCCAAGACAGACAAAGACAGCCCCTATTACAAATAAAGAGACAATTTTGGTAATTGGGAGAGGAAGTGATATTGTCTCTGATCATTTTCAAGGACCATAAACCAAAAGAGGAGTATTTGGGGGGACAAAACACACCACTGACTACCTGCTTGTGTCTCTTTGGGGATTGTTTGGGTGTTTTATTCTCTTATATCTAGGTTCAATATTTTAGGAATTAGGAAAGAAAGAGGAATCAGCCTAGACAGAAAACTGGTGCGTCGTTACACTCCGAGATTCAAAGCACACTCTCCTATACAGGTATATTTATAATCCCTAGCTGTCGCTCTCCAGAAGAGCAAATCAACGCCAGTAAAACATAACTGCCATAAATAAATGAATAGATGAGCAACAGCCCAGGACTGGTGGGATTCACCTAGCAATCACCCACATCAGATCAGATCAATGCTCATGGAAATTTCATGAAGCCTAGAATCCACATCGCTTCATATTTCACTATAATAACCCACAGAGCCGCAGGGGGAGTGTGTATGAAGGGGTGACGGGGTAGAAGAGGAGTGGAGGGGTGCTGGGGGCTGGAGCTTTAGGGGGGGAATATGAAGGGGGGAGGTGTTTGGGCCCCAAAGTGGAGGTGGTGGTGGAGGGGGTGAGGGATAATTGAGAGGTCAGCACAGTGGAGTTGTCCACAAGGGGAGAGATGGAGGAGGAGGGGAAACTACAGTAAGTGTCCAGAAGCTAAAACACACTGTGTGTGTGTGTGTGTGTGTGTGTGTGTGTGTGTGTGTGTGTCGTACTTGCAGGGTTAGGTAATTGGCTCTGAGGCTTGATGTTAACACCTTAACAGGCCCTCAGACAGTAGACAAGGAGCTGATCATATCTGTTTCTCTCTCTCTACTCCTCTGTCTCCCCCTCTTACTCCCCACCACCCCTCTTTCTCTCTTTTTTTGCTCCTTTCCCTCGGTTCCTCCCCTCCGCAGTCTCCAGTGCTCAGGTGTGATCTCATAAGCGCTGCCTGGCGATCGATGCCACCAGTGGCAGGGGGTTCAATAGCCCTGAATTACGGCTTCATTTCTCCCCCTCACACAGATGAGAGCTGTAACCCCCCCCCACCACCACCACCACCACCATACACACACACACACACACACACTACCCCCACTGACTACTCGCAATTCAGATCAATACCTTACAATCTAATTTTTATCCATTTTTCCATAAACCCAGAGATTGCGTTTATTTGCAGAATCCGACAAGCTAAATAAAGCATCGCTTGAACATGTCAGGGAGACTAATGCATCCCTGGCTGGAAATTCATACACAGAAAACACATGAGTAGAGCTTTCTGCTCCTAAAAGGGGGGTGGGGAGGTAGGGGTGTTAGGAGGGGGCTGAGAGATTCTGCAAATCAATGGAGGTGTGGATGCTACAACAAGCTAAGCTCTAATTATGTGTTGCAAAAACTGCACAGTGACAGTTAACAATACCTGACAGCACAACTCCTCACCGGGAAAAAAAAAATGCAAATCATGAAAACGTGGAGGAAAAGTGTGTGTTTGAATCAAGATATAAGTAAACACAAGAAATCATTCCCCAGGCGAGCAGCGTTCATTTCAGCGGGCCATAAAATAATCTACGTTCAACATTCATTTACATCATCATCATGGACCAGATGCTCCTGGAATGAGAGCGGAGCATGCTAAAGAGGGAAGACAAGCCACATGGTGCAGAAAATTAATCTCAATCTCAACTCGAGGTGTGAATTTCCTCGCTGTTAAGGCTGTGTGTGGTAAATGCGAGCGTGTGCAGCTATCTCAGCTGGCCCTGATTCCAGCTGGATACCAGCCGTTTTAATCAACAGCAGGCCTGCACCCAAGCTCAATAAAAGACAGCATTCACAAATAGCAGCGAGTCGAGTAATTGACCAGCTCGTGGTCACACCCCACTTTTATTGCCAGATGACTACATGCTGCATCCGTGTGTCTGCGATCAGTGCATGGGATGATAGGTACGTTGCATGTGAAGAATTAACCTGTATGTGTAAAAAAAAAAAAAAAAAGGAGATTTTCTCACTGCAAATGGCCCCAACATCATAATGTCAAGATTAACATCAGATAGGGATGAGAGATATAGTGTCGTATCGATTAGCATGATAAGGTGAACATTTTGGAGATGGCATTATCTCATTTCTGTAAGTGTTGTCCTTTACTGGTTTTAAAGGTTGCGCTGCAATTACTGTTGATGGCTTGTTACAAAGTCTGCCTTCACCCAGTTCACTCATTTATTCATGGCTTCATTAAACCCATACCTATTATGAAAAATCTACATGTGGCGAAGCACTCATGTCAAAGAATATGGTCCAAAATATTGTGCTATTTGATTTTATTGCTCGGTCCTTGCATTTATGAAGAGCTTCATCATAATAAGGCCTGAAATAAATTGTGATATTAATTTAAGCCCATATTGCCCAGCCCCAGCCTCAGCTATATTATTACTTTGAAGTGCTTCTGTGCAAAGCTTAATTAGAAGTTAATAAATAAAATATTCATGCACTGATTCATGCTTAGAACAGTTTCCATGTTTCCTTCCTGTGTCTGCTGTGCATAAAATGACAGGCAACCACCAGTCTTCCTTCCACTCCTGAAACTCATTTGAAGCACAGAAAAAGGCAAGGACACACAGGGAGAAATGTCACCATCACCCCCCCCCCCACCACCAACCCATCCCACCCCACCACCACCCCCCTGGTTTAAATTCTCTTCTTGACTTTTGTCTTTTCCTTTGCCATTCACTTCAACTGAGTAATGTTTCCTACACACCTAATCTGCACCCAGCGCTGAAAAACTACCCCTAATGTTTGTGTGTATGTGCATAGATGTGTAGCGGTGCGCCTGGTGCCGGCCTTAATATGAGCCAGCAGAGCCTTTTAATATCAGCAGAAGATGTAGAGGAAGCACTAAGCAGACAGGGCTGCATACTGAGGAGGGAGGGATTGCCTTATGAACGACAAGGGTAATTCATCAACTCCACCAATCTATGACCATCAACCCCATGTCACACACGCACGCACACACACACAAACACATATCTGCGGTTGGGGGGTCCTGCAGGCAGAAAATGATCACTCTATATTACATGGAGAAAGGAAAAGATGCAACTTCTCTGATGAATGCTGGAAAGACTGCAATCTGGTTAAAGGTGACACACAACCAAACAGGGAGATGCATTTGTACAGGGGAAGTGGGGGGGTGGGGTGGGGGGGTGGATGGTCATGACCTGATAATGTGAGACAGAGAAAGAGAGAAGAGAGAGAGAGAGATTAGGGAATGCTCTCCGCCCCAGAGGTGGGTAAGGCTGAGGGCACAGAGAGGAACATAAAGGGGATAAGGGGATAAAAAAAAAGACAGAGGAAGAGCAGAGACTGAGGGGGGAAAACATTCTTTTATTCTTATCTGTGGAGAGCTTAATTGCCTTTGATGAGTCTAATTGGAGCTTTCTCAAGTCTAATGGCAGACGAGTCCTCAGAGACAACAGAGGACATATTACAGTAATAGCATCTCTCTGAATCTCCTCTACACCAAAGGTCCCCTTCTTTTTCCGGCCATCCTCAAATACAAGGGATATCTTTTCATTCAGCAGCGGGCAGTTGTGCAATGATCATGCAGAGGAGGTGGGTGGGGGGGGGTGAACCTATAGAGGGGTTATGCGTATGTGCGGGTCTGCAAAGTAGCAGAAGCAGCAGTATTGGGTACACGGTGACTTAATTAGGTCTGGGAGTTGCTCGCTTTCCTCTCCTCCGCTGAAGTTGATTAGCAACGCCAGCTGTCCCCAATGTAATTCAACGTGCACACATGTGCGTGCATGAGCAGTATATGAGTGCACGTCTGTGAGTGTGGTGCTGTGTTTATGTGTGCTAGTTGCCAGCTGCCATGCAGTGATGCCAATCCTCCATGATTAGTACCCACTGGCAACTGGGCTCAAACTGGTGCCAAACAGACCCAGGAGGGCAACATGGCCCATGGTAATCCTCGCTCTCTTCTGCTCTCGCTCTCTCTCTCTCTCTCGTCCTTATCCACTCTTCCCTTTCTCATCCACAATTCTCCAGACAAATTCTTGTTTTGCTCCAAATGTTCGGCTCACATTCGCTCACTCGAGCAGGTTCCCCTTGCAGCCCGATGACAGGACTCTGATCTGTGAGATGAACAAATACCCACAGAGGGTGCAGAGTGGTGGCTTCAAGACCAGAGCTGGGATTTGTGCCTCTAAACGGTCAAGTGTATCACACTGTGTATGTTTGGTTTCTACTGGATGACCCTGCGGATCTCCCACCTGTTGAGATTCTTCTGTGAGCTCCCGCAGAAGCCAGAGTGGAAAAGGCAGAGGATGATCATCCAACAAAATCCAGGTTTGAATTAGCGAAAGTGACAAGGGGAAGCTGCAGGACTTGAGAGGGATAGTGTGTTTATGCAGACAGCCGCGGAACATTAAATGGCTGTACACACACACACACACCTACACACAATTACGAGCACACAGCGCTACGGACTTGGCAGAGTTTGAGCTGTTGGACAGCTTTGGCATGGCAAAGGCTACCCACCCATCTGCCCTCTGTCTTAGTAATGTAGTTACTCCTCAATGTGCATGTGCATGCTTGGAGAACATTCACACATACATATAAAACGCAGGCAGCCCTTTTTATGTGCATACAAACACGGAATCATAATTACGACCCCCGGAGATGGATTCTGTCCATGCACAGTAATTAGGACACACATGAGATACAGGGAATACACAACGGTGACCTTACAAACTCTCTCTCTTTCTCTCTCACTCCCTCTCTCTGTTGTGATTTTTGTCAAATACTGGCAATTCTAGCCAAGGCTTATGGCCCAAGTCTATCAGTGATTGAGATTATGGACAGATTTATGTGATTCTCTCTCGGGACTGTGGCCTAACATTGGTTAATCACAGCTTCAGATTCACGTGCTCTGCTTTTTCATGGACTACATGGTTTTAACTGGGCAACGATACGCCCACAGTTAACAATGACACTATGTATGTCTTTTGAAAAAAAAAAAGAAAAAAAGAAACACGCCTGACTCATAGCTCCTTGCGAATCACACCTTCGACAGGGTCAAATCTCCAAAATCCCACTAATCAAAAGGTTAAACCTCCCCCGTGACCTTCACTTGCTTTATAAAGAAGGGCAACTATATTTCCTCCTTGCATCATGAGGCTTTCTTTTTTTTTCAAGGATTTATTGAGTGGTGTTATTGGATTTTTAAATTGTTTACCACGCACATTCTTTATTCAGAAATTGCACAGACAAAATAACACAAGTGTTTAAACTGTGGCAGATTTATATACATTCCTAATAACATTTAAAACCTCTATAGAACTTATTGTAGCTGTGTGATTATCACCTTTATTTCAAATTACTCTGGAAGAAAGCTGTTGCGAGAATTTGAACTGTATAATAACTGAAACCAGAAAATCAAATTAGTATTATTAGTGCAGGTATTACAATACCTGTGTAGATGAAGCGTCCAGGCGTGCCTTTGCAGAACTGTTTGGATTTGTAGGACAGCGTAACCTCCACCACCCCGGGGATGTGTCTGGGGGGGGTTTGCACCCGAATGGCATGGGGGGTGATGAGCTAGGAAGAAGCAGAGGAAGCTGGAAGATCAGTGCAATGAAACATCAAATCCAAGCTGCAACCGACAGTTTTTTTTCTCTTGCTTTTCTCTCCTTCTTTGCATTATCGGCCCAACGATACCAACAGTAAAGCTTTCAGGTGGCCTGAGGCAATGTTACTGCCAGGTTCAGGATTTATATCGGTGTGACATCCGTTAGATGAGTTCAAACACAGTTTTGTGTTCATGAATAAAACACACCGTCCTCTGCATATGTCTATACAGGATAAGTAAATGCAGAAAATGCTTGACTGTGGCGCCCTCGTCTCTGTCTGTCAGCTGAGCACGTCTCGCCGCTGTTACCCACATTAAAGCATTGCTGCGTCTTAAACAGGCATACTTAGTGTGGTTGATGAGGCTATTCACCACATATGCCTGTGTTTGCATGCTGAAGGGTCTTTGAAAGAAAATGGTAACAAGACAAAACACTGATGAGACCTCAATGAGTACTCATTTTTCTCTATGCTATAGTCAACTAGCTCTCAAAGCTAGCAGAACTCAAAAGCTATCAGTGGCTCCAATGTGTGTCTGTGTGTGTGTATCTGTGTGTGTTGTTTTAACTGTCCCTTTCATTGCTCACTTAGCTGCGCTTTTATTCTACCACTGTCTGGCCCCACTCACCTCGCAGTGAGATAATATAAGAGCTTTTTATAGAATTATTCCTTTACTAAAGAGAAAGCTGTTTAGTTGAGGTGCTCAGTGACCTTCAATTTCACATGCGCACACTACATTTACATTTTAGTCAGGTGGCAGATGCTTCTTACAAAGAGATTTACACTGTACAGTGTGCAAATATTCCAAGAAGGCGTAAACTAATAGACAGTAAAAGAGATGTGAGGAAAATGAAACCTGGTACAGTGAGACAAGAATAAACAGGCTGTTCAGATGGTAAAAAAAGCACTATAGTGGAAATTATAGATTATTATAATCAGTTATGATAGTGATTGAATTGGTTAAAATATCATGATCGTTTTTATTTCTTGGTTGGAAAAACAAGGAATTATAATCCAGTGGTTTTCAAACTGTTTTTGTGGTACTTTTGTGGTACTGCTAAAATTGCACTCAACGTTGGATGCAAAGTCCAGAATCTGTTTCACAATTTAAATAAATCTTGGATTTAGACACACGGAGTAATGTGGTTATAAGCAAGAAGGCTTTCGTTCCTTTGTTTGCTTTTGGCAAAGGTGTTTTTGTGTATAGGGGCTGTTCCCGGGGGGTAAATAAAGTATTTTTGAATTGGATCTGAAGTGAGAACTTTTGGGCTAATTGGCTCCATGTATATTTCACACATGTTTTTCACCTCCACCACAACAGATGTGGACTCACCTCGCTCCACACCAGCATGGTTCCAAAGATAACCTGCAGGCCGTCAAAGAAGTTGTCCCCGATGATGATGACAGTGGCACCTCCTGTGGTCCAGCCTTCGCTGGGGCTGATGGCTTTGATGCTCGGGGTGGCTGCAACATTCGCACACACAATGAAAAACAAAAAAAAAAAGAAAAAAATCAGAATGTGACTAACCTAATGAAAGCTCAGCGAAGGTGCTTGCTATACTGTCACTGGGTACTGTCCTCTCCTCTCCCTCTCTTGTCTTTCTCTCACACATCACCTCTCCTCACCCTCCCAGGGGTCGGGGCCAAGGGAGGAATACTAATCAGAGTGATTATACGCTCTCTGTTATTAAACATCACCCCTGCCTTGTGTGTGAGGGCAGCGGTGGTGCACTTGTTTTATGACACATGGCAAAGCGTGCAAGCGTGTAAATGTCAGGTGTGCTGAGTGTCTGATCAAAGGCCATGTAACCGGGGAGCAGAGCCAAGCCAACAGTAGATCTGCCTCCTGAATACGTCGCCCTCATTAACCAAACCCTTAGCCGCTAGTCAGTGTCTGTTATCGCCTATCTCAGTGCCTGGCCAGTGACTACATGATCGCCCAGGGTCATTGCGGCTTTGGCTTGGTTATTTGTAATATGTTCTGTAAGCTCCCGGTGTTTTCTTTCGAAGCATATTCTCCACGTTTAATGTACAAAGCAGATGGAATAACAACAATAAACCACATTTTCAATAACTGGAATTCAGTGGGCTTTTTGACCTTCTGCTGTCGTTATGGACTTGGAGATTACTGGTTGTGATTGAAGAAAAGAACAGCATTGGAACATCAGGAAAATACATGTTTATACAAGCTAAATCTCTTCTCCTTAACAGATATGCAGCTTGTCAGACATGCTGTAATTCTGTAAAGCGGCATAATCCACTTTAGACTGGGCTGACTTTTTTCCCCGAAGCCTAGCCTTTGCTCTTTGCCTGACTCCCTGTTCTGTTGATCCTCCCCAACAAGCTGGAATGATATTTAGCCCCCCGATACGCCTGCAGAGATCAACATTCACCAAGCAGCAATCTGTGGCTATAATCATGGCCTAAGATGCCTCCTTTTCACAGCCGCTGATATTATGTGCGCTCCATGTGCATGTGTGAATGTGTGTGTGGATTAACCAGATGGTGGAACGTGAATCCATGTGATAGGATTATACTTTGGGGTGTTCCTCTATGCCATCTGTTCAACTCTGTGCACTGCTCATCTATTGCCGCACTGAAATGCCCCCCTCCCCAAAGTTGTGCACACAAAGTCGAAACAAAAAGAGAAAAAGTCTGTCTTCTCTGTTACCACATTGTCTTTTCTTTACACTATCACAGGCTGTTACTCCTTGCCAGGCCTGCACACAAAAATGTCTGGGCCTCTGAAAGGGTCCAGGAAACAGGTCCTTAAATCTGCTTTGTTCATTCCAAGACACTGAAGGTCTCATGGATACATGTAGAAGGTTTAGATTGTTAAAGAGGCAATTTTAACAGCAAAAAAACCCCAAAATATTTTGACAAACGTTTTTACACTTTATAATGTATAGTTTTCTTTTTTAATAAAATATTAAGGAACTATAAAATCAGTAAATTTGGGATTTCAACATTAGTGTATTGAGTTTTATTTCAAATCCACATTTGGCTATTACCTATTATGCTTAATCCTGCCCCCCCAAAAGCTTTCCCTCTTTTCCTCCATTATGTGCAGGCCTGCCCACATCTCTCCACCCCCGTGCGTGTTGTTCTTTCACCCCCCCCTCTCCGACACCAGTCATCAGGAGAATAGAAAATCAGAGGCGAGGAAATTCCCAAACAAATCTCTCCGACACGGAGAACATCTGTTGGTGTGCTGTGCGCACTCTTCTTTTGGTGTGAGATCCAAGTCTCCCTGATGTCTCCAATATGTCTCATCTTTGCGAACTTTTCTAATTGTCTGTGAGACCAGTTGCAGTGACAAGCGGACCAGGTTACCTCTGGAGAATAGTCATTAGATAGACAACCAGAGCATTCAATCTTAATGCAATCTACTGTAGGCCATCATGTAAATCCCTTCTTAGTTTTTTTTTATCATTATCATCCCTGAGGTTGACTTTCCTCAACAAAAAAAATATGTTTCTCTTATTCAATGTCTGGGAAATCGAAATGAGAAAATAACTGGATTAGGGACTTGGGAATCAGTGCGGGCTCCTAAATCATGTGCACATGTCATTATGAAGTATTAAAGGTTTTGTGTCTGACTGTGCATGCGGGGGTGTGCATGCATGTGCTTTTGTGTGTATGGGTGTGTTTGAAAACCTGAGGGATGGGGAGTGATGGAAGGCTGGAGGATAAAAGCCAGTCTCTGAGGAAATAAAGCCAGTGTTGGCTTTAAGCAGAACAGACCTCATAAGACACATAGTGCTTATGCGAGGCAGAGTAGAAGGCCCAGAGGCAGAGACCTGAGGGGAGCAAGCCACCAGGGAGAGACTAGAGACTCACTAGCTACCACTCTCCTCTTTTAGCTCAACTTAGAAACCATGCAAGTACAGAAAGTGAGAATCTGGAAGGAAGCAGGAGACGGATAAGAGAGAAGGGAAGAGAGCAGGTTTGAGTGGGATAAAGAGGAGGGGTTGAGTGCAGAGCCAGACAGCGGGGGAAGGGGGCAAGGCACGGAGGAAGGGGAGGGAAGTTTGAACAGACAGAAAGAAAGTGGGGTAGACAAAGAAAGGAGAGTCGGGCTGCGTGCGGTCCGTACCATGTTCAAGGTATGATGGTGTTCCTTCCGAAGGGTCCAGTCTCCGAGCTCGACGCCCGTGTTTTGAGTTGTTGTGGACAAACATATTGTCGGAGACAGCCAAGACATGACCCTCCACGCTCACCGTGGTCGAAACCACAACCTTAGAAACCACAAAACCCTAATCAGCCTTTAAACAAGCATGAACAGGAATGAGTTGTCTAAAACATATGATATGAACTTTTTGTGACATGAAGCTGCTGTTACTAATGATTTTCAGTAGTGTCATCACATTTTGACTCTGAGGATGAGGGTGGCAGTGGGAGTCATATGATGTAATATAGAGCCTAATGGTAAATGCCTGAGGACTTCCAAAGTCTGCCATTGTGCATGTCCACTATTTAAACAAATCTCTGGCTAATTTGGTGTTGCACGAATAATTAAATGTACATATTATTGGCATTCGCAATAACTGCACCCATTTTGGTCAAATAAACTCTGATTGCAATTCAATTACTGCAGCATGAGTAGAAAGTTTTCTGAAACTTCATGTACGTGTGTACATATAAATGTTAGTTATGTTAAGATTATATGTTAATTTATAGCATTTCTTCTTGTCCTTTGGTCATGTTCATTAACACTTTTCTGTCTGTATCGGTCTGTGCTTAGGCATAACTACGCATAGACAACAAAGGCAGTGTTTATGTGAGTAATACCCTGTAAATGCTTTGTTTGTCTTGAATTGCAGGATGCTCTTACATGTCTGGAGCTTTGCAAAACAACCCTGAAACACAGTTCTAGGAAGTGCTGTGGCCCTTACTGTAAAGCACGCTTACCTGAAAACGCCTCATGTCTCGAGGGTTCCCTGCATTCTTCAGGCAGTTCTGGTTACACTTTAGGAAGAACTTCAGGAAGAACCTGTGCATGCGGCAGAGATAAACAAATGAGGCCATGCCAGCTACTGGAATTGCAATATGAGCCACTTCAAAACACAAATCAAACAACAAATAAAACAGCACTCGCTATCACTCGCTCAATCCTTTTTATGACCGAGGTAGTTTTCTGTGTAACAATACATTCAGAACATTGAGAAAGATGCCACCTTGTATATCCATCTCTGAGCTACTGTCACAGCTTGCCATAAACTCACCGGGGCAGACTCACTCACCCCCCCCCCGCCCACCCCCCACCTTTCCACCCCTTCCCCAGCTGCAGAGCGTGACGGAGGTTGCGCTGTAGCTACTATGCAGCACAGTGTTGCCATTCCTGCCTCTCTCAATCTCAGTGTGAGAGACCACATCAACAGCACCTGCCATGCATTATTAAGAGGCTGAGATGGCAAGTATGGCTACCCGCATCAATAGTTGATGAGGAAGGGAGGGAGGAGTAAGGGTCGGAGGAGTAAAGAGGGGAGTGTAGAGGTGTTAGCGCTGGTGTTGGGGGAATGGGTGGCCACCGGAGGCCTGAAAAACAGAAAAAAAAGGGGCCGGCTGATAATTTATTCCCTTTAGTCCCACCCTGAGGCTCGATGTCGGACAACTTCTCTCACGGAGACTGCAGCAGCACTCGGTGTTGTCTTTAAAAACAAAAATCAAATAATACAATAAAGGTAAACAGGGCTGCGTGCAAATAAACAGGAATCCTCAAAAGGGGAAAAATAAAACTACAACATCCCACCCTCCTACTCCTCCTCCACCTCCTCCCTTTGAGGAGGCTTAAAGAAGTGCTGACAGCTGAAACTGCTTACAATACACATCTCTACTAGCCAGAGAGAATCGCTCCTTCGCTCAGCTTTTCTTTCATATGTCTTATTTTCTACCCTCTGTTCATTTGTTATGGCGAGGATTCTGCACTGGGCAGCGCGTTTGGAGCCAACTGCTTTAGATACAATCATGCGCGAGCAAACGCGTCTCCCGTAGACACACTACAGAGAGAGATGTCAGGAGGGAGACAATATGCGGCAGCGTGCCTTGGACCAAGGTTTCATATAGGGGAAGAAAAAGCAAGCAAAGAAGATAAATGGATGGTCCAGACTTCTGTCTCATTTCAAGGGCCAACCTACTGCTGTGCACATGATGTAACACAAGAGATGCAGAGTTTTTCTCCAGACAACCTCTGAGTGCATGACAGCTGGTTAGTGGTAGCCACTTTTCTCCGAGTTAAGCCCCAAATAAAAAAAAATTTAAAAAGCCTCAAATGGGCAAAAAAAACCAAACAAAAACTCTCACTCTTGTGCTCTGTTTGCATTCTGATCTACAATCTTGTTGCGTAGTGAGAGACTAAATTAGACAAAAGGGGGCGGAAGTAGGAGGAGAAAATGATAGGAAGGAGGACATGTGAAAAACCAAAAGCAGACACAGACCACCTTCTGTATATTTTAGAGGCTGTAGGCCAATATTTTAATTATTCATGAAGCAGAGAGATGGATTTTTCTTTCTTTTTTTTCAGTTTGGACCCCAAAGGCTGAGGGTCTCCCAACTTTTTTTATATATATACTCCAGGTCAGAGAGCAGCTGTGAACTACATCCACTTGCCAACGTACTCCACCTTCCTCTCAGCACCTCCTGTTTAATTCATCCATTCCCCAATGCGCCGTTCTTCCCTCGGCACCGAGGTATTAGTGATGGACACATGATGGATAACTGGATACTGGAAAGACAGGGTCACCCGAGTCAGAAGGGACCAAATCAGGAGGTTAAATACTAGATTTGAGGTTGGAAGAAGGAGGACGTGGTGGAGAGAAAAAGGAAAAAAAAGTGAGTGTCTCGAGGTAGTGAGTGTGGACTGAGCGCGCTTCATTCACTCTGCCATATGTCAGTGTGTCTCCTCGATCCCCCTGCACGCGTGGATCGTCTGATTCATTATTTACATGACTTAAGGTGTCTGAAGTCAGCCGCAGGGAAACATTACAAAACAGCAGCATGTTGATTCCGCATTCACACAGATCAGCAGAGAGTGGGTGAGCGCTGGCGGATAAAGACCAGTGCATGCTGGCGTGCAAAGGCAAAGAGATTATTGACGGGATTTATGGATAATATGATCAACAGCTGACCAATAAATATGGACAGATAACTGATGATGCACGTAATTCTCATGCTTTGTTCACTTCAATCAATGGGAAATTAATTTCTAGAGATGCCTCTATTTAACCAATGAGCACAAGAACTGTGACATTTAGCTCATTTCTACGGTGTCTGAATGACATCATAATGTTGGAATAATCACTGTTTCAGGACAAAGAATATTATAGGGGTACAATATAACTGTGTAATGAACCCTAACTAATATAATATTTCACAGACACACACACACACACACACACACAGACACACAGACACACACACACACACACACACACACACACACACATATACATATATATATATATATATATATATATATATATAGAGTGTAATGTGTAACATGTATAACGAATAATGTGCTTCATGAATATATTGTAGATACATCTGTTTTTCACAAGAACTCTGAAAAGAATTGATTATATTTGCAGGCAACAAAGATGCAGCCTACACTATGATGATCAGATTTTTTCCAATGGAAAACATCAGCTCACCATTCTTTTCATAAAAGCAACGACTAATAAATTTGATGTGTTATTGTATCATAATACATAATCAGCGGAGTACCATGTTTTTTAATGGCATCTAAAATAGGTAGATCATTTCACACAATATGGCAGAGTGACCTATGATCCGAAGAGGTTTGTGACATTTTCCGAGTTCTTCTTTGAGTTTAAGACATTTTTGATAAAGGTTTATATTAAATATAGAGTAATGAATAAAAACTCTCCAAAGCAAAATATTTCTGGGAATCTTGTATCTCAACACACGGTAGCAGTTAATCTGCAGACAGCATTGTTTCTCACATGCCTTGTTTTGACCGTTACCCCCACAGCCTCTTGCTGCTTTCAATCTGTGCAGACTCCACTGATACAAATATTAACAGTGTAAATTGCTGTGGTGGATTAAATGAAATAAAACCATTTTGCTCTCACGTAATTACCCCCCCCCAAATCCAGGAATGGTTGTGGAAGTGAATTTGTGTAAATAACTGCTTGGCCTCTCGAAGCCTCGTGGCATAAATTTGCAACACTGAAAAAAAAGGAACAAATAAACACATGCAGCTGGTCGCCATTGTAATTTAATGATCTAACACTTTCATCATATCATAACGGGCATTATTTGTCACTTTGGAGCAATTAAACACAAAATCACCCTCTGCCCATAAAAAACAAAACATGGAAAGCAATTATAACCAAACTTTTAAGTAATCCCTGTAGCATCTAAATATTATTACTGTGGTGATAAAGACTGTATAAGTGATTAGCTAACAGCAAGAAAGCCTCCAAGGGACAGTTCTGTTATATTTTCTAATAATTTTCCTACATTAGCAACCAATGAGATAAAGAGCTGTTCTCCTTGTCAAATTGAACATGGATAACTTCGGAACTGTGCGGTTTTTATCTCCCTCGGCTCCTTTTGTCATCTTTTTATCCTTTTGTTGCATTCCGTTCTGTACATCTTTGTGCCTCATTTCTTTTTTCTTCCCCCCCTCCTTTGTCTGCTGCTGCTGTTTTGTTCCGACGCCGGTGTGCTGTAAAAATGGCCGTGGGTGATGCCATAACTCAGCCCTCTCCTCTTCCACCATCCATTTCTGCCCTACAGATCATCTCCAGAAGAAAAGCAGTGTGTCTGCCTCCTAATATGCTTCATGAGGTGTGTAATTCACTGTGCTCTGGAGGGGAGCCATTTGTCTCTGAGGTTAACTAAGTGACACAACGGCACTTCCCCGTGCCTGTTACCACCGTGGGACATGTTGAACTAATCTAGGCAGGTAGAAGAATGGATGATCCAGCATCTGGGCAATTAAGCATAAGGAATTGTTCAGGAAATCGATCCTAATGAAGTCAACGGTGACTTCAAATTAAATGTAAAAATTTAAAACCAATCTCAATGTTAATGTACGGGAGGTTAAAGTAAAAGTTAAGTCTGGTGCTGTCAGAGACCCAAATGTCTTCCTCTGCTGCTGCTTTATGTTTTTCTTTTCCTCTTCATGTGTTTCCTTCTCTGCAACTCTTTCTTTCACCCTTTCCGCCATGCATCACTGACACTTCAGCCAAGAGCCTGACTGGCTTGTTTTCATGGCGACCTGTCTCGCCCGCCTGAAGTATATGTTTAAGACACACACACACACACGCACACACAAACACACGGACATACACACACGCGCACACACACACACACACACACATACACAGACTAATTTAGGGAGATTTATGAGGGAGGCCTTGCACCAGGAGCCATGCAGGCTGACCCCATGGGTGTAAGGGGGGCAATGGATGGGGAGGGGGCCTTGGTCTACGGGGGGGGACATTAATAATCCAGAACCAGGTCTGTCTCCGGGTCTGGCCCTGAGCCTCGGACACCAGTGCAATGGCCCAGTTTCCTGGTTGGGACGCAGGCAGTTCGTGCTATACTGGTATCCAGAAGAGAGATGTTTCTACCAAGTAAGAACAACAGAACCCAAAAAGAAATCAAGCAGAATCACATTTGAAGCACGTACGAGCACGGGGGCAGAAACAGACCCACCCGCATTTACCCACTCTGCTCCATTCCTTTGGAGCACTACTCAAAGTAGCAGCGAGCACCTCTATATTGCCCTCATGTCTATCTTAAGTGTCATGATTTATTCAAATAGAACATCTCACTACGTTGAAAAATTTATTCCCGGCTCACTCGGTGCTTCGTCCCATCCACCTCCTTATCTGTAACTGTATGTGCATGTCATGTCAGGTGAATTTGCCCCGCTGTTAAATATTTCTTAGAACAAATGGACCCTGGAGGAAGGAGACGGTGGGTCAGGGACGACTGGTGTTACGCGGCAGCCACCGCTTGGGGAGAAGCCCCACTTGGGAGAGATCGCTCCTTGCTTCCCCTTGGAGCCGGAGTTGCAGTCACAGCTTGGGGACAGAAGTCCCAGAGACACTTAACCAATTGTGTTTCATCCATTTCATCCAAAAAGGATCATTCAAAATTCAACCGAGAAATCATGCACGGAGAGCACTGAAAGACAGGCAAGGAGGACGTAGTGCTGGATTCAACAACTTGTAGCCCGATAGCTCTGGCATGGATTTACCCCAGAGCACTAAAGGAAAATGCAACCAAATAAACATCTGTGAGTGTGTGTGTGTATGTGTGCATATCAAAGCCATGATGAATAAGACGCTGTCTCGATGATGGACAAGCTTGGCAGGCGGTGCTGATTGAAACACTTCCTCTGTCGGGGCCTGGCCCATTAATCTGATGGAGACAGAGACAAAGACAGAGAGCGAGAAGGAGGGGGGGGTGTGTTGGTGGTGGTGGTGGTGGTGGGTGGTGGGGTGCTCCAGTTCCCCAGACCACAGGAGTAATGAAGGGTCCTGGTCCCTCTCACCTCGGCTCTGTCCCGCCATGCTGGGACGCTCTGCTACCCTGTCCGACTCAAACCCCTACCCTCGTGGGACTGACCAGTGAATAATGGCCCTGTCATCAGGCTGTGTAGACACCACTGCACAGCCCAAGGGTGTGTGTGACCTAGTGTGCATGTGACAGAGTGTTTATGTCTGACTGTGTGCCTCTCTGTGCAGTCATTTACCCTAACTGTTCTCCTCTATAACTTAGCTGAGGACTGATGTATTCATATTGAATAGTCTTGATTTAAGCACACGTTAAACTTAATGCATAATGCATCAACTATATATAGCTTGATAAAGAGCATTGTGCCAGCCCAGGACGAGCCCCATAGACTGCGGGGATGAATGTGCCGCTTGCAAAAACTCTTTCTTTTTGTTCCAGTTAAGCACTGTCTTAAATCATAGCTATAACTGCGACTGTGCGCGGGCTCAAGGTTATGTTTCTAAATGCAGCAGGATCAGAAATCAGAACCTTAATTAGTGTGCCACATTTGTTCTCGGGTGAAAAGTTGTTCTCCGTCAATGGGTCTTGAGGGAGGAATATGGGGAGCAGCGAGTGGGAGAGACTCAGAAAATATGAGGCAGAGAGAGTGTGTGTGACAGGGTAAAGAAAGAGGAAGATTGATACAGACCAGAGACTTATGGCTTCCTGCAGCGTGCGTGTGCATGTGTGCAAATGTGTGTTTTGGGCCTTGGCATCCTTCTGTGTTTATCAAACATATTACTGCTCCTTCTAGATTCTTCACCTGCACACCCCCACCCTGCTACATATGGCCCACCAATCACAAAATAAGGAATCATGCATACATTAGCATAGCTAATGGCTTACCCTCTCCATTTAATATGCAAATTTCCTGAAACATTACTGAATGCCGTCTGTTCTAAATGAATAAATTTGAATTGCAATTAGAATAATCCTTTATAATTAATGAAAACTGTCAATTTTGGTTCATAAGTAATTTGATTAAAGTGGTGATGGGACACTTATGAAGTTCATCGGGCTGTGAGGAGTGTGAACACACACTGACTCGCGTGCAGGCAAACACACAAGCTGCATGACAACCAACAGCAGGACCAGGGTTGTATTATTGATGAAGATGATTAATAAACTTGTGAAACTGGTTGTCGCACATGCCACCTTCTTCTTTTTCTTCTTCTTTGTCTTCCATTCCTTTTTGAGTGAAACATAACTTCTTTCTGCTCCTTTACTGCCGTGGGAAAAACAGAAGATCAATCATGCCTTTCTGCCACCTGACAGAAAGGGAAAAGTGAGGGGGTGATTGAAAAGGTTTCCTGGCCTTGTGGTGCTGTGTCAGTGGCCTGTCTGTCTGGTGGGAGACACTGATGGACCGTCGAAGGAGAGAGCCTCGCACATGCTCTCATACACACACACGCGCACACACACGCACACACATGCCAAGTCATTACAGGAGACTGAAGCCTCCCCCCCTTCCCTCCACAGAGGAACAGGCAGCGCTGCAGTTTGCTGGCCTTTATCAGTATATAATAACATGTTACGAGGAGCATATACTGTAGTTAAAGAAGAGGGCAGCCACTCTGCAACTGATCATCAACATTACCCTCTTCACCATTAACTCTCTCATGCTGTGCTATGCTGCCACTGAAGCATATAATGGTGTCACTTAAATTAGGGTCACTCAACTGTGGGAAATTGTTGCAATGTGTGCTGCATGCATATCTCTTCCCCTTGTACCATATGCATATGAACACCAGCGTGCTGGTGTTTGTATGGCTTCAGCCCAATAATAATGGTCTAGATAGTGTAGAGCCACACAGACTAATTAGCCATATCACTGAGAAAATAGCAGCCGGCTAATTAATGGGTATTATGGCATTTCAGAAGTCACTGCTCTAATTGGGAGGGAACTGAGCCTCACATTTCCATACTGCAGTAATATCAGCTTTATCCACCTATCTGTTTGTCTGTCCTTTTACTTGGCATGCTTTTAAATATAATCCTCCACAGGACGACTC
This sequence comes from Lagocephalus sceleratus, assembly GCA_911728415.1. Lineage (NCBI taxonomy): Eukaryota > Metazoa > Chordata > Actinopteri > Tetraodontiformes > Tetraodontidae > Lagocephalus > Lagocephalus sceleratus. Next base: position 2,877,386 of record CAJVRN010000211.1, on the reverse strand, counting down.
TGAAAAATAATTACCCTAAACACATTTTTGTAGAAAAAAAAGCCTAAAAATAATGATAATGCTCGGAATGTGTACTTTCATACACTGGCAGGGGTTTATGTTCACAAAATAAAGCTACATCAACCAAGTCAAATGTATTGTATATATTTTTCTAACCTTTGACTGATAATCTAATATATTTATTCTGATGAAATATTTTTTTATTGCTCTTAGAGGAAAAAAGGCCTAATGCAAGTGAATTGGCGAGTAATATAATACATCTGAATAATTCTTTGTGTCTTTTTGTGTCTCTGAGCCAGCTCTTTCCGAAACACACGCACCCATATCCCCTATAGATTCTTCGTAAACCAAGCAGACGGGGGGACAATCAAAATAGATTTGCATTCAAATGCCACATGCTCAGTATCAAATATCAAATCAAGCCCGAGACGCTGAGACAGACAGCGATCTCGCTCCTGCACCTCCTCCACATCCTCCTCCTTTCCCCTCTCAGGGTCCATGGGACTCCCGTTCTACTCTCTTTCGAGGACTGACAGGCATTGGCCTGGGCTTGATTGACAGCCTGTTGATGCTTCTCTTCCTACCACCCCCCCACACACACACGCTCCACACCGTCCACTGGTCTGGGTGTCAGTGATAGCCCCTGGGTTACTGCACTGCAGGCTGCACGGCACCATACATACAAATCACAGCCCCGCGAATGGCCCATTTTGACTTTGTCCTTGTAAAGTCAGGTCCCTCTCTTAAAGCAGGTTGGAAAAGTGCCCTGCCATTATTTGAAAAAAACAAACAACCACTAAACAAACAAAAAAAATGTTCCTAATTATCCTTGTGTGCATACAGTGATGTAGCCAGCGATGACCTGATGAAACCTACACCCTTAGACATGTAGCACACACTCGTGTGTAAGCATACATGCACAAAAAGTGTGGGCAAAATGGCAACTTTAAATGCCGCGCTAATGGGTATCACCTCACAGTGGCAGTGTATAAATACATCAACAACAAGACACACATATTCAATCCACACACTATAACAGCCAAGACCCGAGGCCTAATCTCACACACTCAGCTAGTACACCTGGTTAATGTTAAGAGGGCAGTTATAGTCAATTACATTCCCATATAACGCATAAACCTCCACCCTGCCTGTTCTGGGAGAGTAATTGAAAACAGGCCCCAACTGTACTGAGGTCCAGACAAAAACTCAACTTCCTGCCCTTGACTTCCCCACTCAATCAATGCGCTGCCTTCCCAGTGGCATGTTCGGAGTTTTAGGTCAGGGTACACTGAATCAGTAATAGGACTGAAAAAGTCATGCGGGTGTGTGGTGGTTTGCCATTTGGATATAAATCAGCCAAAGAACAGAAGGATACAGAGTCATATGAGGGGCTCGGGGAGGGAGACAAAAGCTGTGAGACGGGGGAGATGGCGAGATCCAGAGGAGGAGAAGTCAGGGTCAGAGCGAGTGGGTGGTGGAAGGGTTGTGCAGGGTAGGGTGGGATGGGGATTTGAGGAGGACAGGCGTTGTAAGTAGGAGTTTCGAGACTGACAGGTGACATTACCCTGCGTCATGGCTGGAGGGACAGAGGGCGCGATGGTTATCGAAGCAGAGAAATGTCAACGTCCAGACACCGTTCTCTGACACACACGCTCACACAAATGGAGAAGGCGCACAAGACACACAAGTACACAAAGATCCAGGACAAAGGAGTCTGGAGTCTTTGAGAGTGAAAAAGGTAGAGATGAAGAGATTACATCCTGTCCATTAAAAAAAAAAAAAATCCAGAGGAGGGAATAAAGAGACAAAGCAGAATAAAAGGCAAAGAGTCACTGACTATGACAACAACCTTGCATTTATTCATATGGTCTGCTTTACTGAACAGAAGCTCCCATGCTGTCGCCGGGTTGCCTCCCTCTTCATATTTTCTCCTTTTCAAGCTGCTATTTTCATTAAAGCATAACCTAATTTTGGCAAACCTTATAAAATGTCCATATTGCTGCTCATTCGACCCCATTGATTTAGTGTTTGGTTAAAAATTCACGACTGTGGATGCAATTAACATGCTGTTAATGAATAATTGATTGCATCTTAAGCGGCCATAAAACTCATGCATATTAATTATTGAAACACAAAATATGAAAAAAAACAAAACAAAAACAACAACCCTCCTTGTTTTGTCCCAATCATCATTTCATTTTATTTCTTGAGTCCTTCAGTCATGAAGTGTGCATTTGTGTGTGTGGTTGAGTGTGTGTGTGTGTGTGTGTGACAAGAGGTGACAGGAGGCAGAAAGTGCTATGCAAATGTCTCCCATAAACACCACTTTAACAGCACTCATATGCATTTATGCTGCGTTCGAGAACATCCATTTAACGCGTTCATACTGCACACCTCCATGCGTCTGTGTCGTACAGCTCGGTGTGCTGTGAAGTTACGGTGCACTGGAACTGGTGTGCCGACAACCTCCGTGTGACAGAGGCTTGTGCTGCTGTGTTTTGAGAGACATGTGTTTACCCGGAGCGTAACGCAACAACAAAAGGAAAAACAAACCAAGTGAACATGGGAGGCTTGTCAGTACCAGACTGGAGATCAGTCAACCAACAAGGAGATTTCCTCTCCCACTGTCTACTACTGTACTCTTATAGATTGATGTCACCCCTGCCACCTCCCCACGGCTCTCATGAGCAGAGAACAAGAATGCAGCGATGGAGATTTTTGATGAGGCTGTGAAGCACCTGTGGTCATGTGAATGTTCTCTCACACTTTCATGTGCATTGAACGTGTATCTCTGGAACTGTGCGCGTGTGTTTGTGTGTGTGTGTGTGTGTGTGTGTGTGTGCATGTGCGTGAAGGTTAAATTCATCACGCATTTCTAAAAACACAAAATATCTTGACATGTAAAACACATCCCAAGAGCAGCCGAACACTCCAGGAAAACACCAATTCGCATCATTGCTTGTTTTTTTATTTAGCAGTCAAATATCTCTTGAGTGTGTGTGTGTATGTGTGTGTGCGTTATATTTGTGTTACCCTCTATGTCTCCCTCTCCTCCACCTAACTAACTACTCTACAGTGTTGGTGCCTGGAAGCTAAAAAGTGACAACCCGTCAATTGTGTTCCAATATTAACCCCCCCTCTCCGCGTCTGCATGCCCATCTCCTTCTCTGTGATGTTGCCTTGATCAAAGCAGCACTTTGGCAAAAATAACCAAGCAGAGTATGATGGAGTACGCCATGCTGCTCACAGACTGACGAGCGATGGCCAGTCGCTCTGCAAAACTCCTCCTGTTTCTTCCCTTTGTCTCTCCTCCTCACTCCGTCTCATTATCTCCTTCTCTCTTGGAGGGACATGAGGCGTTGGCTGAGCATGATTCAGTTTGTGAAACCAGGCGGGAAGTAGATGTTTAGGGTGTTTACGGAGTGGATCTTCTGATTAGTGTTGAGAGAAGCATGCATCCTATATGGCTTTTTCTTGGGATCCCATCCCACTGGACAGCGGTCTGATTGGTGGGAGCTTCGCTACGTCCACATGTCGGCACTATTTATTTTCACAGTTCAGCTTGCTGAGTCACGAACAATACCTGTAAGCTTTGCTGCGCATCTGTCTGACTGTTGTCTAACTGTTTCATTCGGCATGCTTCGCTGAGCTCTAGTGAACCAGCGTATGAAGAGTGACAAAACGATGTAAGCAATGGGCATACACAACAAACTCTACATATATGCATACTAATTACAGGAACTTTAAAGTTTTGATGTATTGCTGGTTGGATAGTGTTCCTAGAGTTTCGGGAGCTGGCATGAAATTTCCTATGTGCAAAGCAAAAGTGTTGCCTGACTTCATTGTGCTCCAGAAGGGGAAAAAAAAAACTCACAGTTGGTCGATTGGAATCAGGCTGGTGCACAAAGGACTTGGATTGACAGGCAGTCAGGCACTGCTAATTGACTGTAAGTCACGAGAATAAATAACAAACTAAAATACTCATTGAGCATTTGCACCCAAGAATCTGGTTTGGAATGACATGAACACATCTTGTAAAGGGGGAAATGCACGCTGTCTTGTCGTTACAACAGACCCTGATCTATTCCACCACGAGATCTGGTTTTAAAGAGACACAAACCATCAATTTTTATTTTAATAACACTGATTTTAATTCAATTACATTACCACCCTCCAAGATTCATTTCCCACAGTGAATGTGGAGAAGACAGCCAACATTTTCCCCCTCCATTTCGTTCTCATTCTCTATTCTGAAAACAGGGAGCGGGCTGGGCGGGGGATAAAAGAGACAGAAGACCACCACAGAAGCAGAATATGATAGGAAGATGCCCCGTGTCTATGTTTCATCTGATCTTAGCAGGTTCACCGAGCGGTAAGATTCCTCAAACATGCCGCCAGTCCTTAGCAGGGAGGAATGATGGGGAGGGTTGATGGAGAGAGATGGCAGACGGTAAGCACATAACCTCGCACTCACGCGCGGCACGCCCGCACACACACAGACACACACACATCTAAAGGAAGGGATGGCTAATTCTCTGGGTGTGGGAAAGCAGAGCACCTAACACAGGTTGGCCTGGTTTCCGTAATGAGTTTGATTCTTCTCACTGCCTTCTCAATCTCACTGGGGACTAAGACTGCATAATAACATCCTTAACACACACACACACACACACACACACACACACACACACACACACACACACACACACACACACATGCACATGCACTTATGCGTGTGCCCATAACACGCATACACACAAACAGGTCTATGGGGAGCTAATTATTCTCACCTGTGTTAATTATTGCTGTAAGCCAATCAGCAGACTCTGTGCTAATTAGGCAGTGTTAGGTCTGATTAGTGTTTTGCAGCAGGCCCACTCAAACTGTTATCTACCATACTAGTCCCCTCAGGCAGAAGACGAGAGAGGAGAACAGGTGGAGGCTTGCCCTGTGTGTGTGTGTGTCTATGAGTGCGATGTTTTTGTTGTGTGTGTGCACTCACACTTAATAATAATAAAAAATTGGAGGACAGCTGAATTCCCAGCAATACAAAGTCTAATTTATTTCGCTAAACTTCCAGAAAACATTGCATGCCATCAATTCAACCAGTCCCTGCCCTCTGAGTTAATTGGCCCTGGTTTGGGGTCACTTCTTTTATCTGGACAAACAGCCCATGTGCCCTTTAAGTTAATGAGGGCTGATCCAGGATCAGTTCTGTCACTAATGGATCCTGCTTTCCAGGATAACCCCTCAGATTGATCCACACATCACACATGCAACCCCTGTCCTGACCCAGGCAGGCTACTGTCTGGGTCTGACAGCACAAGCAGGGAGGCTCAAGAAAAAAGACGGGAGCATGAGATGTAAACATATAAATGAAGGGTTCTGCGGATGATCCGAGAGAAACCAAAGCAAAAAAAATAAACATAAGAGAAGGATGGAAAAGAGGGGGGCAGGAATAGAAGAGGAAGAGTGGGGAGAGCGGGGGATGGAGGAAACCTTCCTCTTATGACACGATTGATTTTCTTTCAGAGGCTTGAGCCTGTCACTACTGAACACTTGGTCCCCCACTCCTACACACGCACACACACACACACACACACACACACACACACACACACACACACACACAAAACTCTCCGCCCTGACCTCCATGTGTGCTTGCTGGTCCATACTGGGTCTAATGACACCAGGGCCTCCCACAGATCAATACTGAACTGTCACTCAGTTGGTAAGCGTGCACATACATGCACACGTTCACACAGTCACACACACGGATGAAGGCAGTTGGACAGATGTGGACACACACACACACACACACACACACGCGCGCACACATCTGAGGTAGGGTATGCGTTTGCACATTTGTGTACGCTGCCTTGAAGCCATGTTTTCTACAACCTCAGCAGATGCCCTCCCTCTGCTCCCTCCTCCACACACACACACACACACGCGCGCACACATGCACACGTGCGAATGAAGCCATATTCTCTCCCCTCAGCTGTTTTCGCACCCTCCTGATCTCATTGAAAGTTTGGGTCACTGATGTAAAACTGATGACCGAAGGTGGAGGACCTACACGAAGTCATCAGCCCCCCAGTGTTAATTCTAAATCGGCGCCGGTTTAATCACCTCTACCCTCTTCAAGCATGCAAACGGGTGGGGATACAGACCCACAACTAGTGCTGGAGAGGCGGATGGAGAACCCTCCTCCCTGTCGTCTTAACTAACTTATTTCATGTCATTCAGCGTTGTCTCTTCCTTTCTTCCTTCTCTCCATCCCCCCCCCCTCTCCTTCTATCGTAAGCGCTCGTCCGCCTCTCTCCACACACATCTCAAGTGCCACTTAGGAAACCAGACTGCAGCAAGTGCCAAAATCTCCTCCCCCTCTCGTTCTCCCGCTGCTCCTCCTCACCTTCTACGACTTTTCGAGTCGAGATCGCTGAGGAAATCTCCCGTAAATTGCCGCGGCCACGTTCTCCCTCTTTTAATTCTGGATACGTCCAATAATTTATGTCTAACTGAAAATCTGTTAGCTCTGGCTAAAAACCCTTTGTTTGTCTCTGTTAAATCACTAATTATTGCCTGGCAGAACACAGGGCAGATGCAGGCTAATTCACCATTAGGACGTTTGGTGTTTATTAAACTTTTATAATGTGATCACTCTGATAACGGCACAATTGTTTCCCTGGGCGGGTGTGATTATACTATTGTACCCCTCTGTCCCCTTGTAATGGCTCCCGTTGAGAGTGTGTATCTGTGTGTGTGTGTGTGTGTGTGTGTGTCTTGGAGCTGGCGGAGCTGTGTTTTCCATTTCTCATTAGAGTGGTACAGACTCCTGCTGCAGGGTCAATGGTGGGGGGAGAGGGTGCGTGAATGTGTGCACGAGTGTGTATCTGTTTGAAGGGGAGTGGGGTGGTAATGAGCACAGGAACATAATACTACGGCGTCCATTAATGCTCTGAGGCAGTGACATTAGGCATACTTAACTAATAGAGCCAGTCGCTGCAATTACACACTGTTATCTCTGCAGCTTTAGAGGGGAACCGGCTTTAATAAATGTTTGTAGTGATGTGATAAATGCCAGGTTTGCTCATTTGTAATCTACACTGCGGGACAAGGGGAAGCGAGTGGATTTAATTGTTTTCCTCCAGACTGGAGAATGTTCGGGGGGGTATGTCTCTCTCTCTCTCTCTCTTTCTCTTTCTCTCTCTCTCTCTCTCTCTCTACGCCAGGTATGTTTCTCTCTCTCTCCTGGTATGTTTCTCTGCCTCTCTCTCTTTCTCTCTCTCTCCCGCTCTCTCTCTCTCAGTGGGGTACTGTTGCAACTGTCCTCCTGTCAAAATCAGAAAAGCAGTCTGCACCCGGCGCTCGCCATCACGTCTCTGCCTCCTCGTCTTCCTCTCCTCTCATCTCTTTCATCTCAGCTCACATCAGACGCTCGGCCGTGATTGCGTGTGTAAACATCTTGTCACGCGAACACGGGCGTCATGACAGAAGAGAGGGGCGCTTCATTAGTTTGTAACTTTGTTTTCATGTTTGAACGCACATGTTGGATCTATATGTCCATTTGTACTGGTGAGAAATGGTGTGTTTACTGGGTTTTCAGGGGTCGGTGGGATGAGACGGGGAGGATCTGTGTAAAGTGGCTTCTTTTGTTGCATCAATGCGTCGTTGTCTAATAGTTCTGCTTGAAAATTCCAGGATTACCATGCAATTATGGTATCAAAAAGCTCGTAAATTACACACAATCTCTAATTTTAGCTGCACACCACTAAAGTTAAAATTACGATAAATCATAGATATAAAAATGTTTCAACAGACTTGCAATGTTAGGTCCCAACACTGGTTGTTCAGTAGTGAAAACACACACTTGTTCACGGATGATGTAATGTGACAATACTTCCTGGCCTATTTGCCAGGATTTTCCCGTAAACATTATTGAAACTGAAACATATTTGATTACCAAATGAAGATTTATAAGACACATGCAAAGAGAGTTATATTGAATATTTTAACCTCTGATTGTAGATATCCTCTAAGGGGGGTCTGTTAGACCAATGATGGGACTGACGCTCACCATGCTAAGTTTCTGGAGGGGGGAGGGGGTTACTTGCTATGACTCAAATCATTTATATATCATGACCCTTGAGTGACCCCCTCATCATTCAGCTACTAATACCCGTAAAATCTACCAGCGGGAGTAATAGAGAAGTAGAGTCAATAAGCAGGTTACAAATTAAATTTAAGAAATGCCAACAATTTCACCTCCTGCGCATGCCTTACTCTTTTGGGTGTAAATTCTCTCTGTTTGTGTGAAGACAATAGCCGGAGGAAGTAAGAGAGGGAGTGGTGTAGTGCAGAAAAAAAGAGAGGCAGAGGAGAGAGCAGCACTGTTAATTGTTTTCCAGAAAAAAAGGTTGCAAAGGTCTGCATGTTTGAACTGAATGTCACCTCATGTAAATCGCAGCCTGGGAGTCGGAGAAGCCAATAATTCGGATAATTAGGATGACTCTCTCCTCCCTGGTGTAGCCGAGGAAGGTGCGTTCAAAGATGCAAAAGAAACCACGTGTGATTACCCAAAAAAAAAAAAAAAAATCTGTGTTTTGAGTGGGAGGACCAAAGAAAAAGAGACATAGGCGGAGGGGCGAGCAATAGATAGAAAGAGAGAGAGAGAGAGAGAGAGAGAGAGGGAGAGACATGGATAGTGAAAATCAGAGAACACTGAAGGAGATCTGCAAGAGAAGGAAACAAGTGAACATTCCTCCCAGCGAGGTCAAGCCACTCGGTAAACAAACAACGTTAGCAGCACACACACACACACACACACACACACACAGGGGGTGAGGTGGTGTAAAACAACAAAGTGTCTCAGTCGATTGCCTACGCCTTACTTTGTCTCCCCTCTTCAGTTACATAAACACAAACATAGGCCTTTAAATTCAGCTCAGCTTTTTGAAGTGGAACAGTGACATGTGCTTGGGTCTCATTTGTTGGTGATTAATGTGAAGAAAAAAGAATATATTAGGAGCGTAAGAGTATATGATTCCTTTGATCGAACAATGCTGTTGACCATAATTGTCCGCGTGTTGACGCCACTGCTTTACATTTAATTACAGCAGAGACACTCCCTTGAAGCTTTCCTTTTGTCTTTTTAATATTACAGCTCAAATTAGTCACGCTCAATGTCATAAAACCCATCCTGTAGGACCAGACATGAAAAGGCTGAACTTGGAAATAGATACGCTTATTAAATAGCCCATGTTGAAAATTGAAATTCATCCTGCAAAGCAGAAAGAGAAAAGCTAAAATAGAATAACGAGGGTATATTAAGAATGTTGCAGAGTCCCGCCACCTCTATCACTCCTCCACATCGCTCCCTCCCTGTCTCCCCCCATGCCGCGCAGGTTTTCCTTCCATTGTGGCGTGCAAAACTGAGAGTGCCGCTTGCAGCGTCTGGCCAGCGATCCATTCTTCCTGGACAGGTTGATGGAAAACAATCAGCAGACTGTACATCTCGCTCGAGCGCAGCGGGTCACCGCCACTCATCCTGGACACCTGGACCTACATCCTGGGCTATGGGGGCACTGATGTAACGTACCAGAGGACAGGGGTTGGGTGGGAAGTTACTGATGGGAAGTGAGACGCCAGGTTGGGGGGCATATGGAGCTGGCATTAAGTGTGCGGTCTGTGTTCTCACTTAGCTGACATTGTCCATAAACAATAACTCATAGCTGATCAGGGAGGCGGAGGGCTGGCCCTGCATTCCAGTTGAAATTGCTCTGACCCGTTGTTTACAGGGAACATGAAAGAAGGCGCTTACAGTCACCGGTCCAAACAGGTTTAGTAAAAGTGGTCGCGTTCTCGCGGGTGAAAGGTGTGTATGGCCTGTGCCGCACATCCGGTGTGTATTCTTGCATCTCACCGTCCGTTAGGCCCCGGCACCCCCGTCGTCACCCCCGAATGAGAACAGCAAAGCCGCACTCAACCAAAGTCCAGCTAATTGTGCCCGTCCAACACCGTGCAGAAGACCCCCAGATGGTGTTGTCGTGACGATGAGGAAAAACAAGTATATCTCTTTTTCAACCCCATTCCTTTATTTTTTTCCTCATCCAGCTTATGTCATGAATTTGATTTTCAAATAGTGAGACCCTATGTGAATGCTCCCACTGTCACGCTTGCTGAGCATGCTGGGAAAACTGAGCATCCTTCACTGAGAGGAGCTGGTGTGTCTATTCAATTACAGGCAGCATCACAGGCGGCCAAGTAACACATTGGCTGCGAGAGAGCACTTAGTGGGGCCACGTGCTAGACTGTCCAAACACATCAGCGCATTAAGAAAACAAAGCATTGCTCTTGTCGCACACACATAGCCACACACGTCCAAATGTATAGCATCACGCCGAGAGGTGCGCTTTCGAGCTCTTCACGCCTCATTTGAAAAGCAAATTGAGCGCATCTTTTAGGGAGAGTCACGGACCGAATCCGGGAAAACGTTACCCTTTCCTCACTCGCAGCGTGGCGCACACGCAGACACGCACCAAATCCCGCATATGGTAAATATATCTTCATCCTATTTCAGCCGCTTACTATCTCTATCTCTCCGGCCTGCAATTTCCAATGCCAAAAATGTCTGTCATTGCTCTCAGAGAAATAGGACGCTGCTCATTTGGGTCAGATCTGGCAGGCCAAACCCCTTCATTCCGGGACAGAGCAAACATGGACTCAGAAAGCATGAGGGAACATCTGAGAAAGGTCAAGAAGAGTCAAGCAACAATGACCCAGCAGCCCGGAGAGATAAGAGAGGCTTGAAACAGTAGCGCTTTCAGAAAAAAATGCGTGCGCTGTGAAACCAACGTTTTCACTGCAAAGTTATTTGTAAATTGCATTTTATATAACCTAATAAACTGTTTTGTTACCTGTACTCAGCTGGAAAGCATTAACTTAACTACCAATAAATCGCAATAGCAGCTCTGTTCAGTTTATTGGGGAAAGAATTAAAGTGCAACAATGCAACTGACACGAACTGAGCCATTAGAAATGATTATTTCCAGTATGTTACTTAGTTTATCATTACCATAAAAACCCCCCAAAAAACAAACAAACAAACATTCTTTTCCTATCCAACATCACATATTTCGCAAATAAACCCATGTGCGCCTCCAGAGTGATGTGTTAATATTTCTCAAGGTATTTGCAACTGAAAGCGAGGCCCATCGCTGGAGCAGAGAGTGCTCACGGTCTGGATGAGAAAGGAAGCAGCAGCGCTGTTTTAAAGGCTCCTCGACCTCCAAACTCCCTGCTGTCAATCAGCGCACCCGTTCTGTCCCCTGGGGCTGCGCTATCCTCCAACCCTGCAAGGGAAACCATTGCAGGGGGAAAAAAGAACACAACTAAACAGATGCAGGGAGCTGCAGGTCAATGCGCGTGTATATGTGTGTCTCACTTTTGCATGCTCGTGGATTTTTAAGAAACCGCGCATGCGTGCTTCTGCATGCCCATTTACGTAGTATGTGTTACTTTATCCGGGAGGGGGGCAGCTGTAAGTGTGTGTGTGTGTGTGTGTCCTTATACTGCCTGTGTGTGGGGCAGATTTGTGAAGCAGCCAACACCTGAGGGAGGGGAGTTCTGCCTGCATATTGATGAGCCAGCATTGCGGCCTCTTTGCCCCTGAGCCCTGCACAAACACAGCAGCCAACCAGGGCCAGTCCCGTTCAAAGGCTCCCGTAAGATTTAATGTGGCCGTCCACCCTCAAGAGTGCAAAAATGCATTGATTAAAATGAGTCTTCTGAATCACACTCGCAGTAAAATGGGACAGAGAAAAGACGGATGATTGCTTCTGTATTTTGAACAACGTGCAGCAGACCAGGGAGAAAAAAGAAAAAAAAAAAGTTTCTACTCTCTGTTGTGAAACTGGGGAAAAGAAAATAAGGTCCTAGTTTCTGTATGTTTTGGAATTAGATATGAAGGGAATTTAGTCGCCTGTCAGGAAAATTGAGGAGAAATTGTGGAATAATCTGGTAAAAATGACAACAGACATAAATAAAATAGGTAGGGGAAATAACAATGAAGACCTCAGCATGCAGATGTCAGGCTCTACAGCATATACGGCCACGGTTACACGAGATAGATATACTCTAAGTGCATTTCCACCTTATGAAATTGAAACTAAGCTGAGGCGCAGCCAGTAAACCAGATTAGCATCAAATGCAAATGAGAAGGGGGCTAATGGCTGGACAGGTGCAGACTGGGCCTCTAAATCACACACGCACGCACTCACACACACACACATGCGCACACACACACATGTGCACACAAACACGATCATATACACACACACACACACATGCACACACACACAAATGAAAAGAATGAATTAAACATGGGTGGGCTCGGCTTGGGGGGCTGGCAGAGCTGACATAAAGTCAATGACATACATTATTCACTAGCACACGTTAGCCCAGCCAAGGCAACACATGACCTCTCACCCCAGGAAGTGCATCCAAACATAACAACCCAAACAATGAAGGGGGTTCCCCGCGACCGTCTCAGACGAGGAGGGGGGGGGGGGGATGGAGCGAACGGGGAGCGAGGCGCATCGAAAAACAGTTGTTCGAATTCAGTCTTCAAACCTCCGCTGCTCCGAAGTTTGACTGGTGTAAAACTGAACCAGGTTTCCAGTTAAAGCAGGCCAGAGGTGAGCCCGAGCCAGATGCAGCACTGATAGCTACCCACGGTCAGACCATTCCACTGGCTCGCAGAACAGGAAACCATTGGCTATGACATCATCCTCCCCGGGAGGAGTGCTTCCTGCCTGACATTCTTCGCTCAAGAGACGCACACAACACACATTCGACAGGAAATGGCCTCTATCAACACGCACACACTTGCGGGGAAATAACCAACATGGATGCTGGTACACAAGCACCGACACACATGCGAGGAAATGGGCCACATCAACGGCGGGCTGCCGGAGTGTGTGCAAAACACAAACACGCAGGAGCGCGCGTGCGCGCACACACACTCCGAAAGGGGCCATAAACCTGAAACAACAACCGCACGCTTAAACTTGACACCACTCCCCTGCGCCGTGACTGTGGAATCGCTGGGATGCGCGGGGATGTCCAGTGGATGCTTATCTCGGGTCCCAGAGAGTTTCAATCCCTCCCTCCAGAGAACCACCCCCCCCCCCCCACACCCACACACAGACACACACACACCCCACCCTCCCCCCTCTCCTGCCTGGGAGACACCCTGCGGCGCGCCTGGGTCAGCTGGGGCACAGGTGGTGGGAAGCGAGTGGGTGCAGGAGGAGACAGTCGCACTGAACAGGGGCAGGGGTGGGATAAATCAGCATTTAAAGGGAGCCTAAAAGGAGGAGAGATGACTTGGCGAGGAAAGAAAAACAACGGTGGCCCCCGAAACCAGGGAAAATGTGCTTGTGATTTAAGGCCCATCACGGCGCATGATGGACTGACAAGGACCGGTTGCATCTGATTAACCCCCCCCCCCCACGCTAAGCAGGAGCGATGAAGAAGGGTGGAAGTGGAGGTGAGGGGGGAGGTTAAGGGCTGCTCTTGTGCTATCCTGAGTTAAGAGGCCTTTCCCCTGCCCCGTGTCAAGCACAGACACAGACGACATGCCGAGGTCTCCCTAAATTTCACACCCCCCCCCCTTAGAGCAAAACCCGCGTATTAAGTACGCCAGGAGTCGTCTGCAGCGCCCGACTGATGTGGGAGACGGACTTTGAAAAGCGATCTGAGTCAGTCAGAGATAATAATACTACTTGTAAAAACGAATGGCATGAAAAGAGGACAGACTGTGTGAGATGTTTTGTTTGACTGGGAAAATGTTCAAGTTCCTTTTGCTATCATAGCACAAACAAGCGTGCATCATAATTTAGGGTGGTGGTGGTGGTGGTGGTGGGGGGGGGTGGTATGATATAAGTCTCCTTGTAGATGTTTTAAAGTGTCTTTTTTTTTGTTCAAAAGGCGAGGGAAAAAGAAAAGAAAAAAAAAAAAAAAAAAAAAAGAACGGGGTGAGAGACTGAACGAGTACAGTACCCAGAGTGCTGCTGATCCACACTGTACCAGATTTGTTCTCCTAACAGTCAAATAAGTTTCTCATTAGCTGACTTTATTTTCCTCATTCCTGCGGTTTTGCTGCAGTGGCCTGTTTCTCCCATCTTAATGAGAGAGAGCTAATTAGGCAATCAGACCCATTACTCTTCCAGAAGAGTTAGAGCTAGCCCAGCTAATTAGGGCTGTAAAATCTAATCATCTCTGCGAAAACAGCAGAGGGCTAACGAGCCCTTATTTAACGAACTAAATAACTTCAAGGATGGAGAGGGGCTGCTGATGGTATTTCTTTATGAATTTGAAGGAGGGGAACTCATGGTAATTGAGTCAGTTTCACCCTCGCAGTTGTTTGTTTGTTTATGAGTCCCTGATTATTACAACTGCCAAGAATATATTGGTACTAAATGAGCAAGCGGAAAAACCCTCCTCCCTTATTTCCCTTCAGCCCACCTTTAAAACAAGACCCCCCCCCCCTTACACACACACACACCCAAAATGCTCTGCTCTCACCTGACCTATTTTCTTGTCCAGAAGGAGCGTTTGCCGGAGAAAAGTGAGATATTGCTGTTGTTTACCCTCCCCCTGTTCTAATTTGTTGTTCGTTAATGCTGCCCTCACACCTGAGCCGTGGGGCGCCGAGGGAATTACCGCCAGCGAGCGGCCGCAACACATGCTCGGTGTGGGAAAGTCGCACGCGGCTCGGGCTCGGGAACGTCTGCCATCCGCGGCGAACCCGGGGACGAGAGGGAAAAAAGAAAAAAGAAAAAACCTGGAAGCGGCGAAGAAGAGGAGGCGCCGACAGAGTTCAGCGGCGAGAGACTCAACAAGTACACCCGTGTGAGGACAAAAAAAAAAAACAGAAAAAAAACAGAAAGACGGCACGGAGTGATGGGCAGGCGCGTTGTCTGAGGCCACGTGGTGGGGTGCAGCTGGCTCGGGGAGCGCTGAGGTGAGGGCTTCCGCTTCACTGGAGCGGAATGAGGGTGGCGTACGCACCCTCGCGCGCACGCACGCACGCACGCACACACACACACACACACACACTCGTGCACCACACTTTACACAGGTAAAGAGTTGCTTTTGACGGAGCAGTGGCAAAGAAGAGGCCAGCTGTGTTCATCAGATAGCACAGGTCAATGCCTCATTAACTCACAAACACACTCAAATGTGACGAATCCAAATTAGACATCAAACCCAAATAACCTACTTATAGAATAAGCTTAATGTTAAAAAAATACATATAGCAAAAGCAGCTAAAACGTGGTTCTCCTAGAGTCCTGGCACCATTGAGTGCACTTGCACCAACAATTGCGCGAGTGCAAACAAATGAATGATTTCACGCCGCGCGTCCGCCAGGGTGCCACATGCCCGTCGGACTGTAAATCTTCGATGTTTTTTTTTGTTTCCTTTATTCCGAGTGACCGTAAATCGCTGCCGCACGAGCGGTCCGAGTCGGTTTTTCCGGAGCTGCGAGAAAAGGGAAGGGGAAGAAAGCGCGAGGGACGCCCCCTTGGCCGCCGGCGTGCCCCGGGAAGGAGGGGGGGGCCTTCGCCGCGGCTACCGAGCGTTCATCAGCGACGTCGTGAACCCGAACCGCCCTTTGACCACACGTGCGCTGCAGCTCCCCCCCCACACACACACACACACACACACACACCCCCCCCCCCCCCCCTCCCCGGGCCCTCCACTCTGCGATTGCTCCACCGCTTCACACGCATTCCTCTGGATTATTATTTACTGCTGTTTCACACATTTTGCCTACACAATCAATTACGGCTGCTGAGATTTAAACAACCCGCGGGCTGCAGGTTTCATTTTCGTGGCCAAATTGCGTGTCAGTAATAGCATTCATCAGCTTTTACATCTCGACATGTGTTGTTTTTTTGTCCCCCCCCCCCTCTTTCCTATCGACTGTGTTCCTGCGGTGGTTGCAGCTTGTGCATTCCGCGTGCGATTCCTGCTCGCCCGCGCTCCCACGTCAGCAAGGTGTCGCGTCGGCTGATGCGGAAGGGCAAAAGTTCCCTTACCTGTCGATGATGACAGGGTCTGATGGGGTCTCGTTCCTGTTGCCACAACTCTTTTTATCACAGCATCGACTGCGGGGAGGTGAGGGGAGACAAAGGCGCGTTAGTCACAGATATGCGAACAGGAGAGCAGAGAGCTGAGGCACCATGAGACAGAGGAAGTGGGGAGAGCATTACAGGAAAGGAAAGGGGGATTACGAGGGCGTGAGACTTTTGATTTGGATTTCTTTTGGGTCTCTGCAGGTAAGACTAGGGGCTCAAGGGCTACAGTAAGTCAGATCAGGAGGTTGATTTTGGAAGAGGGGGGGCGGAAAAAAAAAAAAGTTTGAAAGAGACGCGCAAAAGCGGGGACTTGGGGCTGCATCCGAACTCGAGTTAGCCTCCAGGGCTCAGGTTAGCTCCATTTCTGTCAGACATCACACAACCAGACATCTTATGTTCTCTATTTTTCCTCAGCGTTCGTCCCCTAGCTCTATCCTGCCTCTCCCTCTCTCCCTCTCTCTCTCTCTCTCCCTCTCTCCCTCTCTCTCTCTCTTTCTCTCTCTCTCTCTCTCTCTCTCAGAAGTGGGTCACAGAGTGGTCCCACTGGACCTGGAGAGTAGTGCATGCTGGGTAGAAGGAGGTTGAATACTGATGTGACGAGTCCTTTCTGAATCATTTGACTGCACTACAATGTAGCAGTGTGTTGTGTACCGTCAACTCAGTGCCCCCCCCCCACCCACCCACCTCCCAGCCCAAAAAAAAAAAAAAAAAGTATCATCGGCCACCTTTTCTTCTCTGTCAGCCTGTCTGGGCGTACAACACACAGGTTTGTATGTGTGTGTGTGTGTGTGTATATATATCTATGTACATGGACTCGATGCGAGTGTGTGTGTGGCGGGAGGTGTACAAAGACACAAAAGCGAGCGAAAGAAAAGGGGTGAGACTGACCCTCCCCCCTTTCTTTCTTGGGTCCCCCAGGACAGGAGGCTTGGAGAGCCAGATCAGATTTCTGATCTCGCCTGTTTCCTGCAGCATATAAAAACAAGTGGTCTAAATTGCCCAGAGTGATAACCAGGAAGTGGCTACACTTAGCCACTAGCCTTTTTTTTTTTTTTTTTTCCACGCATAACACAGCATGCATTTCTAAATGGCAATCACACGCTGCGTGATGCATTTATTGATTGTAAATGCATGCAGTGGGGTATGAGATCCATGTCTGCTTTATTATATTTGACCGTGTGTGTGTGTGCGCGCGTGCGCGGGTGCGAATGTGTGTATATTAAGTGTAATTTGAGTCTGTCCCCCTCTGCACATAGCTCACTGTCAGGACACAGCAAACGGCATGTATTACACAGACTAAGGAGGATGGGTTTGAGTAATGAGCTTTTCCTTGTCCTAATTAGCTGTACATGAGAGGGAGGCATATACACACACAATTTACTCAGACATACACACGCTCTATGAACGGAAATAGGCCAGGGCCCATCGCACCAACCCACTTTGAGGGAAGTGATAAGGTTTCTATTATAATTTAGCGGCGCTCCCCGCGCCTTTCGCCCGGCAGAGACGCCACCAAGGTGAAGGGGAGCGCTCGCCTCCATCCTCGCGCCGGCTGGACCGACGCGGGGCAAGCGCGCCTTCGGGCTTACCTGCACATGATCTCGTGGGTCAGGAGGACTCGACACATCTCCGGGTTCTTGTCCTGGCCCTCATAAACGATCGCCTGCCCGCACAGAGGAAGAAAATGTATCACGGGGAAATGAACAATTATGATCTTTAACGCTCTTTTATTTATTTATTTATTTACTTTTTAAACGTGATACGCTGACAACAGTGGGGGCTGTGTGGCAGGGGCAAATAAAAAGTCGGAAAAATGTGTGTCTTTTATCTGGGAGTATGTTGTCTGTCTGGCAAATGTGTGTATCGTGGGAATCCAGTCCTCCAGAGCAGGAACGCTCTGTTCTGACAGAGTAAGAGGGAAAACATTTCACTCTGCGTGCGCGTGTGCGTGCGTGTGTGCGCGCGCGCGCGGCTGTGTCTGTGCGCGCGTTTCTGCATGTGCATATGTGCATGTATGTTTATATGGTGCGTACAGTGAGCAGTTGGGCTGCCAGACTGGAGTATAGTGCACCATCTGGTTCATACAGCATAGCGTCCAAAAACCCCACTCAACGTGCTCTCCAGGGCTGTGATCACCCTGCACACACACACACACACACACACACGCACACGCACACACGGGCACACACACACGGGCACACACATGGGCACGCGCACTCATGGACGCAATGATAAACATGCAAACACACATGCACATGCATAAACAACGCCGCCTCCTACTCTTTTTCTTTCTAATTCTCTTCAAGCCTAATGGCACTAGAGGCGGAATTGGCAAAAACAAAGGACCTGGTATCAAAACAGCATGGAAACAGCTTATTGTTTGCAGTTATCTAATATATCCAAATGAAGAATTCCCTCGGTCGGTGCCATGCAGCTGACATGCGCCGCTCTGCCTTTCTTTATGTGACTGGATTGGCCGTCGCACACGCGGGGAAAGTTTGCTCTGTTCCACATTGAGGAAATGAGGGTCAAGGTTTTCAAAAAGTGAGCTGGCATGTATCACTGTCTTTCTCCCTCAAACACACAACAGCTTCTGCACCCCAGCAGGACATTCACACACTGCTGGTGCACGCGGTCTCACAGGCTCTCTCGCACACACCTATGAAAACACACACAATCCCTACTTAGAGGCTCCTGTGCAGGGCTAGGACTATAAGGGCACATGTCCTCTACTTTTCAGGGCCTGTAAATGTATTCCACAGGTAAGACAGGTCGTTTATCAAACTGGCTGTGCCGTGTTGAAGTTGAGGGTCTCACACAGGCAGGAGGGGAGAGGGCGGGGGGGGGGGGGGGGTGGTAGGGGGGGAGGGTTACAGTCATTAGAACCAGGGAGAGGAGTGATAGTTGGGCCAGAACTCATGTCCAGAGTAAAGTTTTAAACAGTTTGATGCGATTGAGTCACCTGTTTAGTCATGGAGTCAATGAGACGAACATATAAGTCCTGCTCTGTCCTGATCCCTGCAGACACAGAACGAGAGAGAGAGGGTTACAGCACATCTGCATATTTCCCAGTCTGAGTTTTACCCATTCAGGTTTGGTTTCCCCCTGCTGCTCTTCATGTGACCAAATGAGTCCCAAGTCTCATCGGTGACTTTCATTATTTGTTGCAGCGGTTTTACTTTTTTTTTTTTTTTTCTCACTCAAGGGTCTGCATGCTTATTGGATGCTTATTGATTTTAAGTCATTTTATCATTTAGTAAAACCTGCTTTGTGTGGAAAAATGGTCTGCAGCAGCCAGCTCCTCAATCACAATCAATATAATTAAAAATTTAACACTCCAAGAGAGAAATAATAACAGTAATGCAATAAAAAGAGAATGAGGAGAATCATATGAGAAAGCAATAATAATAATAATAATAATAATAATAATAATAATAATAATAATAATAATAATAATACGTCTTTAGTTTAACAATACATTAAATTAAAAAAACATTTAATTTTGCCTGTGATAGATCTCTCACAGTGGAAGAAATAAAATGAAAATGTAACCTACGATTTATTTATTGTTGTTATTTATTTGTTTCCTCTCCTTGTTTTATCATATCATTCACTCGATGATTTTTTTTTATTCTCTCTTCACACAAATTATTCAAAAAAAAAAAAGGCAAAAAAACTAGACTCACCATTACTGTAGAGGAGCTGAAGCCTATAATGGATCCCATTGTTGGTCTTTTCCCCCATCGTTTCCTATGGAAATTAAACCAAACAGAACAGGTCAGAGCGAACAAACCATCTCCTCCTGGGACTTTTAACTGCGCGTCCACAGCTCGATATTTTTAGACATTCTTTCAAACTGCAATCAAATTTTAATCGTTTCCAATCCGTGGACTCTATTTACTTGCACAACTTTTGCGTGTGTCCTCTCAATAAATGCAGTTGTGCATCGCACAAACTCAGCTTCATCACCAGTCCGACATTAACCGGCTGTGTTTTTCTTCTTCCTCCAAAAAGGTTAACATTTAAACAAGGCCACATTTTAGATTTTTAAAAGTTAAATAGACATTTCTCACAGCGCCATAATGCGTAGCCTAAATTATTCTAAATTAACAGTAGGGCTTAGGCTTAATAAATAATGTACCACACGCTGAACCCTAAAACAAATATTTGGAAATTCGCTTGCATCCACACTGCATTTAATCGTAGTTTGAAACGGTTTTACTTTTTTTTTTTTTTTGATTTCTTGTCTGACGGCACCTGCGGGAATAAAGGCGTCATGCTGGTGCTGCAGTGATATAAAAATGTAAATTATTATTGATAGTGGGGCCATGAAAATTGATCGCTTACTGTTCGAAGTGGGTGAGACTAAAGGTGATTCAGACGATTTTTGGGTGTATTGTAATATTCAGTCACCTGATCAGGAAAGCGCATGCGAAAAACACCATCCTAAAGCAGTCTGGACGCTTCCGTCCACATCAGTGGTGTCGCCTTCACCTTCTTTAAACGACTCTGTAAACGCGTCTGAAATGGGTGAGCGTGTGGTTTTTTTTTTTTTTTTTTTTGGGGGGGGGGGCGAGAAGAGCAAACTCACTTTTTCCTTCTCCACAAAGTCCACGAAGGTGGTTCTCTCTATTTCCACCGGTTGACCCTGTCTGTCGTATAAGGCCAGCACGAAGTGGAAAAAGTTGGACTTGCGGAGGTTGGAGGGCGGCTGTTTCTCGAAGTGTGCGCGGGCGAGCCCCACACCGCTGCGGGCAAAGGCAGAAAAACCAGCACCGTCAGCAAAAAAAAAAAAAAAGAAAAGCCAGTTAAAATTCATGTTTTGACCACTAAAGTGACACAGCACGCATCCTCTTTGTAACCAAAGCACATTCGCGGGAAGTTCGGTCATTAATCCTCAACTATTTAATGAAATTAAAAGCGGGCCGACTTTGATTTAATCGCGCACACATGCACAACAACCCGCAATAAATATAGAAGAACGAAAAATACAAGCTAAATATAATGAGCGCACATCTGGAACGACTAGAACCAAATGACAACCGAGCGTAATTTAACTTTCAGGGCTAGAGCAGCAAAAAGTGACATTTTAGGTGAAATTTGACCCCTTGTCAATTTTACATTTTTGATTCGGCCGAAATAAAAAGAAGACAACGAATCTGCTTCATCATTACCAATCTCCGAATCGCGTACAGCCCATTTCTCCGCACGCCAAAGTTAGTCTGAGTGTAACCCTAAACCTCCCCTGTAACCGCGCTCTCTATCTAGATTTAGGCTCGGGCACTTGCAGCCACGTGCTGGATTTAATCGTGTTAGATTTAGTGCTCTAAACTTCGAAAGCCAGCAGGAATGTGTGGTTATCCAACTACTGCGTCCGGTGGGATCGCACGCTGCCCCAAGTGACAGAGACGCTCCGTCTTTTTAAACGGCGCACATCTCAACGCGTTATTCCAACACCCCCCCCCCCCCAACCCACACACACACACACACACACACACACACGCACACACACTCCCGCCACCGCTGTCAACGCCGCGCCGAGGCCGCCTCGGGCTCACCTCTGGGCGGCTGTGTTGGCGTCCAGCACTCCGGCGCCCTGCATCCATGTCCGAACCGCGTTCATCCCGGCCACCATGGGCTCTTCTTTCATACTACTCCCACTCCTCTGGATGCTGTCGTGGATTCCAAACATCAAAGCGCACCTTTACGCTGCCGCTATCTCTCTCTCTCTCTCTCTCTCTCTCTCTCTCTCTCTCTCTCTCTCTCTCTCTCTCTCTCTCTCTCCTCTCTCGCGGCTCTCTCTCCTTTTTTCTTTTTTTTTTTTTTTTTTCCTCCCTGCCTCCCCTCCTCTTGCGTCTGTTTGATCGCGCTGTCAGAGGAGCAAAGTGGCGTGGTCTGTTTCACTTGGCGTTTAGTTGCCGAGCGCGTTTCTCAAAGTAAACAAAAGATGCGACATGTGGAAGGAAAAAGGGGAGCTGTCAGCATCCGGGGTTAAGTGCGCCTCATGTCACCGACTCCAGAAGGGAAGAAAAAAAAAAAATGGAAAAAAAAAAAAATAAAAATAAGAGGGGGAATCAGCAGCTGTGGAGATGAACAACGCGATGCGCAGGATTAGACGCTGCGCTGAGTTGGCGACAGTCCCGCGGATCAAGGCGCAGCTGACAAAAAAAAAAAAAAAAAAAAACACGAGTAAAATATCACTTTGTGCAACAAAGAGTCCAGCGAGACAGAAAACCAAAGAGAACAAAAAGGTTCCCCTTATGTACAAAGTCTGCCGCTCGGCTCAGAAGAATGAAACGGAAGATTACGCGCAAATCAAGAGGCAGTCCTGCGCAACAGCGGCTCCGCTCCCAGTCAGCGTCTAACCCGGGTGATTTGCGCTCCTCTCTTCCCTGAGGAATCACTTTGGACCATCTCTGGGATGCCGAACAGGAGAGAACTAGTAGGTGGGGGAGGCGTGGACTACTCGGCGAGCGGAGACGCCCCCAAAACACAGTTAATAACGCGGACAATCAGCTGGTCCACCAACCCCGACCAGCACGCTTTACCGCCCGCCCGCCTGCTGTCCCCGCCTCGTCCCCACGCGGTGTCCCGCCCCAGCCACTTAACTTACCGTGTGCGTGTTTGGATTTGTCAATTAATATATTCGCGACCATCAAACACCAGCTCGGGGGAGAGGACATTAACAGTTTGCCCAGACTACGGCGCGCCGAGGTCGCCACACATGCGCTCCACTAAATCTGCATCCGCCCGCAAATGAAAAGGGAACAGGATCACAATTTTAACACGAGCGTCAGATTAAACTAATATTTGACCCGGCAAAAACCAGCAGCAGCGCACAGAGGAAACCATCCGAGTAATGCGTGCGCACGTTTGATTTGCGTCAAATGAAATCAGCGCAAGGAAAAAAAAAAAAGTCCGTTTTTTTTTTTTTTACTTCCTAGAAGTGGAGTTATCATGAATTTGTACTTTTTTTGGTGAAAACTTGGCTTTGTGGGAATAAATCATGCGCGTCAACTCTGGCAAATTATGATCTTTAAAAAAAAAAAAAGAAAGTTTCGGCGCATTGAGCGCTGATGAGGTGCGTTTCATAAATCTTGCGAGACTAAATGCTGAATCCAACATGAAATATGAGGCTTACAGTAGAGGCGCGATGGGGGTCAGTGGTTCACAACCACGGAAACGTCGTAACACAACTGCTAAGAAACAATGACAAGTAAAGCAAAAAAAAAAAAAAAAAGAAAAAAAAAAAGTGAAGTAAAAATATTTTGCATAATTGCGCACAGGACCGTGAAAGTGCACCGTGAACGTCTCACATGCACAGCCAAGGATCACAGTCCCCTTCCCCACCAGTTCCCCCTTCCATCATTACACAGTCATCTCTAATTGGTCAAATTGAATTGTCCCGGGGCCATCTGTTCAATGATCATATTATAATGAAATGGAAAGAATGGCTCTTTTTCTTTTATCACTGCGCATCTTCGAAAAATCCAGATTTTTATCAAGAGCTGGTGAAATAAAACTGACCGAATAATAGGCGAATAATTAAGATGCAATTGACGCTGATGGTATTTTTGGCGGGTTTTGAGAATTAAAGCGATTTTGGTTGAACTTGATAAATAATGCAACGTGGGGGAGTTGTTCCGAATTGCACACAGAGCGCATGCACATCCATTTTAAAGCGTAATAAATTTCATAAACGGTCAAGGTTTGACACGACACTCCCGCAATCTTCTCATCATTGTCTCGAGCTGTTTATTTATGTCCCCCTGCTGTGGAGGAGAACTGTGAGGGCTCCAACACATCAGAACACACGCACGCACGCACACACACACACACACGCACACACACACACACACACACACACACACACACACACACACACACACGTTCAAAGCTATCCTTCAGCACATTTCTTTGATTGTGGCTGGCCCTCTCGCCACGATCCGTCTGCCTTGGTCGGCATGCGGGCGGGCCAGTGCGGCCGACACTCCAGGCCCCTGAGGTGGCATGTATTTATATCACCCCCCACCCACCCACCCCTCAGCACCAGCACACGCTGGTCCAAAGATCAGCCGCCCGGTATCCAAAAACACAGTTGTCAGTCAGGTCTCGCACGTCCAGCCATGTTAACTCCATGGCACCCAACATGAAAGGTTTGCGCAATATCTCTGTCCGTTACGCACAGACAGGAATGCGCGCCCCCTCACCTAAACGATCGGAGGGACGCGCGTGTGCGTGCGGGTGCCACTCCTGTTCAAGTGTTCACATATGGGGAAGCTATTAAAAATTCACATTATAACTCTATCAGGCACTTTGAGACATACCGCTCAGAAATGAATCGTACAAACACGCAATCGCGCCATATGTTGCCATTAATCAAAGGGTTCAGTAAATGATAATAATGGCCCGACTGGCTTTAAGACTCATAAAAATGAAAATTGTTTAAAAAATAAATACAAATGCAGACATATGCTTGTGAAATTGGACCTCATGTCTGGCAGTATGTTCCTCGGTAGACATAAAAGAAGACAAATGGAGAGTTGTCTAGTTGTTAAATATGAAAACAAGGTACCGGCAGAACGTGATGTCCTTGATAGACCGATAAACAGATTTTTTAAATCAAAGTCAAATCAAGCCAGTTGTTTCTCACGCCCGCAAGAGCAGGTTCATCCTGTACCGAACTGCAAATTAAATAAATAAGCAAAGGCAAAGTCATTGCCGCCGAAAATTCAATGTGCCTCCCTGTTCGAAATAAATCGAGCACGCCTTTTGTGCGGGATATTGATGGGAGTGATTGATCACGCCGGATCGCCCGCGTGGAGGAAAGCGCGCGTCTGTGTTTAAATGCTGCCATCTAGCGGCGTTAATGTCACATTACAGGAGACGTCCACATGGGCTTCATGGCCCTTTTTCTCAAGCGCAGCAAATCCAGACAAAAATGAAAAAAAAAAAAAATGCAGACAATAAAATATGCATAGAATTTCACTCATTTAATTGTTTTCAATACTGATACTCAAGACGCATTCGTACCCGGCTGATTATTTCTACAAATTTCTATCAGGAGTAAAAATACATTCGATACTTAGGTTATTTAGACAAAAAAAAAAGTGAAAACGGAGAAACGTCTTCAATATCCTTTACTCAAGCCACAATGTTAATAATGTTCGTGTTAAATGTTGAAATCGGAAGACAATAATTCACACATATTAACATACTCTTGTGGAATCAGTTGTTTTTGGTAGATGGCGCTACTCTGCAGGCGACACAGAGGAGCCCACACCACATTCTCTCTCACGGAAGACAATAAAACACACATTCGCTTTTGGTTTTTTTCGCCCCCTCGTTCTGGTGATGTAAAACATGATTCTGCGATCGACATGTTGCACAAATGAAATGATTCAAATTCAGGCTGAAATTGAAGTAATGCTCAATTTGATACCTTTTGAAAAGTGTGGTAAAACTTGTTGAGGTGGTCAGATCTAAACGGTTGTTGCATTCTGTGTGGAGACTTTTGCCACCGTGTCACATGGCAGGACTTGCCAGTAGATGATGTCATCTCGCCTTTCATGTTCTAAGTGGAAGTGGACCCAATTGGACACATTTCCCATCATTTTGTCAAATTCAACTACGTAACATTAAGCCAGTAAGGATGATTGAAAGGTCAGAGGTGTCCGAGGCATTCTTGTGTTGTCCTCTGAAAGTGATTAAATCCCTTTAAGCTCTTCTGCATTTTAACGGGGAAGTGAATGTTCACCACAAACTCATGACCGTATGCTGCACATCAATAATGGAAAGATCACCATCATGTTGTTGTCAGTCTGGGCTTTTACATAACATGAGATGAGACTTTATTTATTTCACATCAGGAATTTTTGTGTTATTACAGTAGCAGATAAAAGGGCAACATGACATAATCAGATTCTTACATGTATCAACAGTGCAATAACAAAAAAGGAAGACTGATGTTGAAAGCATATAATAGTAAAATAAATATATTCATATATATATAAAAAACAACATATATATATATATATATATATATATATATATATATATATATATATATATATATATATATATTACAACACTTTATATTTCAACTGAAACACAAAGACAAAGCTTTTGTTGAAATGTTACATTATAAAGACACAAAAAGTGTGATGTCGGGGGGGTCAGTACTGGTCTTTTGCTCTGTTGTAAGAAACTGCACATGAAGCACGGGACTTGATTTGTCCCTTGAGGGAATGAAAGGAGACACTTCCCGTCAGATGAAAAGGTCACCGGCCCTCACGGACGAGCGGCTTCCGTCGTTATCAGTAATCAGTTGGGCCGCTGGATCACGAAAGCTCGCTCACGGAGGATCTCCTCCACGTGTTCCCACGCCACAGCTGGAGTCCAAAGATCTGTTGGGATCTGCGGGCACAGGGGCCCCGGAGGAGGGCGACGTACGGAGGAAATGCCGCGCGCGCCTCGCCTATGACGACGGGATCGCGGAAGCGGAAAAGTTTCCGCGGCGTCACCCAACCGGTTTGGGAAAAGCTGACTGGCTGCGATGAGCCGTGGACACGGTTCATCTTCGCGCCTGCTGCGGCAACAGAAACGACTTCTGAGGTTTCTGTCGCCGGAGGGGCCCGACGCCGCTGCAGCGGCTCATCGGCGGACGCGTTCTGGGAGAAGGCATTGCACAAAAATTTCCATCACGGGGACGTTCCTGTTCCCATTTCTGATTATGACTGAGTGAAGGCGGCTGCGGCGGAATGTGAAACAAAAGGCCGCCTGGAGTCACATGTTTGTGACAGCGCGGCGGAAGCCTCTGGCGAGGGCTCAGGAGAAGGACTTCAGCCGCGCGGGCTCTTCTGTTTGATGCGCTTCTTGTGCGCCCGCCGGTCCTTTTTGCCTCTCCTCAATCTGCAACGTCACGAAGACAGAAAGGGCCGGTTAGCCTTTGGGGGGGGTTAGATTCTGAGAAAGTACGTAAAGAAACGACAAACATCAAATCTCCCTACAAGGGTCAGCAGTATTGTTCTGACAAGCACTTTATATCGAATGTGTTCAGATTAAAAAACTTTAAAAAAAGTCAATATTTACCTACGCCCCCCAGAGACCCTGAAATATGTAAGTGAACGATGAATAAGGTGTGTTCCCCTACGATGTCTGGGGTCGACTTCTGTGTTCCGGCCAAAGTTAACGTCTTTGGCTGCCACGTCACACCGCTGACCTGAGGAAGCTCCACTCGCCCCACGGGGAGTCGCAGAGGGCGTCCTTGGCTCGGACACACACGGCCTTTACCTTCTGCTTCACTTGAAGCTGGCAGATTTCAGGAGAGCTGACGGTCCTCGTCTGCCCGCGACAAACAAAGAAAAAAAAAAGTCCTGCTGACTTTTCTGTCTCTCGTGTCCCCCCCCCCCCCCCCCCACCCCCCCGCCCTCACCTTCGCGGCCCCGATGTGAGCGCAGGGGTCGTCGCGGGTTTTGCAGGCCTTCTTCAGCAGCGCGATCTCGAACGTAAGCGGGAAGTAGGAGGAGGGGCCGTTCCAGGAGCTGGGGTAGCTCCACGCCACCGTCGTGGCGTTGACCTTCCTGACGCCGACCTTGTCCGGTTTCACTGCGAGACGTCGGCAAGGTCAGCGGGAGGCTTTGCGGCTTTGCGGAACGGGACGCCCGGCGGTCTCACCGATGTCGGACAGGAAGAAGCGGCTGGGGTAGCTCTCCACCAGGAAGTGCTTGGACCTGAGGTGGACGTCGACGAGGAGGGGGTGGATCTCCTCGGCGTGAGGGCAGCGCTGCTCCTCGCGGCACGAGATCCCGCTGTGGTCGCCGTCCACCGAGCACGTGACCCGGCCCCGGGCCGAGGAGCAGGACCAGAGGGTCCCGCTGGGGTCCACCGAGCAGGCGGGGAGGCCGCTCACGGTGGCTCTGCTCCAGGAGGAACGGTGGGGGGGACGGGGTCGGCTCAAGTTCACGGACAGCGAGTTCAACTTCGTCGGAGTCCACCTACCTCTGAGCTTCGACGAACGCCACTTTCCCGACGCGGCTCGGGTGCCAGGACCAAGAGCAGTGAAAGTCGCCGTTGAAATTCTTCGCCGAGCAACTCACGTGTTGACCTGGCGGGCGAGGACGCGGAGAGCTCACGAAATCGGGAAAGCGCGAGCTCCGGCTTCGCCGCGGCGCAAAAGATCCAAACCCACCTCGGTCGCCTTCGACCAGGACCTTCCTCTCGGCGACCGCCACCTCTTCGATGAGGACCACGGTGTAATTGAGGAGCGTCCCGCTCCGGCTGTGGCAGGTGTAGTTGCCCCCGCCCAGGCTTTCCTCCAGATGCACCGCGTACAGGTTGCCCGTCTGCGCTTCCATCAGCCCGTTGTGCATCCAGAAGACGCCCTCGTTCTCCACGCTCCCTCCCGCGGGCTCCCCCTCCGGGGTGGGGCTCAGGCAGCTCAGCGGGAGTCGGCCCCAGGTACCGTCCACCTGCACCACCAAAACTGCCGAAGGGGACCCACAGCAAGGGAAACGGGTTCAGAAGAACGTGTCTGGCGCTCGGAGCCTCTAAGGTGCTTGAAAAGCAGACATACTGTGCGGCAGCAAGGTCCTGACCCCCACAGGGTTGTGGTCACTGCCTCTTAACAATATACAGAAGATGGTGAGGATAAACACCTAATGAACACAGAACACGGGAGGTGGTGGGGGGGGGTATAAGCAGAAATATTAGCTGTTACATTTATGTGGTAACTGAGATAACGCGAATAAAAAAAGCAGCTGTCCAGCAAGTCTGTTAAAAGGCAAAACTTACCTTGACCTTAATCTCCATGACTGATGGAGGCTCTGAGGCTGTGCGTCTTTTATACAAGTGACAAGGAGGAAAAGAAAAAATTAAAAAAACAAACAAAAAAAAAAAAACCCTCCAGCTGTCAGTGAGGAAGTTCATTGAAGGCCTCCACATCCGGGATAGTGTGAGTTACCGTCTTGAGGATCCTGAAAAGTCAAAGGTACCATCAGAATGGTTGTAAAGGTTAAGGTTAACCGTGGCCTTTATTCTTCAATCGATAGACAAAGCCCACATGTTATTAGTTATTGAGTTTCAAAACAGCTTCCTAGTTTTGTTGTTATTTTAGAAACATTTTCAGTACCTGTTTAAAGTCGTGTCTGTGGAAAGTTGCAAAGCTTGTTTGAACAGTCCCTGATGTATTCTGGGAATTTCCAGTCATTATGAATATGAATGTTACTTATTATTGTTGTCTTTCTCCTTTAAACCAAATGCTGAGATTATTCTTGTAAAATCATAACAATACTTTTGACAAATGAAAGTATTTTATTATTATTATTATTATTATTATTATTATTATTATTATTATTATTATTATTAGACTCACCAGAGCGGCACATGTTAGCAAATAACTATGTAGGTATTTCATTCATTCCTTGACCTTATCTAGGAGGAAGTCACTCCTGCTCAGGTGATTTGTGGTTTATTTGTGGTAAGGACACTTCCCTTGTGTTTTTGGCGGATAAAGTACATTGGAATTATATTTCTATCTATATTTCAATCTCTGTATGCCTTTCCAAAACATTGCAATGACAGAAGTTTGGAATGAAGGATGATACATCCTAGACTGAATTTGTTAAAGCGACCCCGCTTGACTGCCAGACAGGCATAAGCTGCCCTTACTTCAATAACCTTTCAGGTGACTGATAGGACTCTGGGAAAAAGGCTGTAACATGAACAAAATGCTGCCTTTATTCAGTGGTTATTATTTACCATTTAGGACATGGTAGCTTTGGGACGATGGAACAATACTTACTTACTTTATACTTACTTAGAAGGATTTGTGTTCTTGCGATTCACATGTTTTTCTGGGACTTTTCTAACTGGAGTGAGTCACTGTGAGTCAGTGGTCTGGCCTGCGACGAACCAAACAAAGCTGGATGGATGGATCATGTGCAATAACCACTACTTACACTAGGTGTCAGAAAAGATATTCTAACCCCAAAGATATTCCTACAGCCCCGCTTGTAGTGAATGACCGCGCTCTTTGCCTTCTTTCACATTTAACACCTCAGACAGATCACAAAACTCTGACTGTAAGGTCTATACATGATTTAATATAGAATTTACATAGATAAAAACATGCACAGTTATGCAATCCAATTTATGATTCTGCAGCAACCTGAAAATTACGCCTTCAAGGTTTGCACCCTTGGATAAAAGACAACGAATACATATATAACATATCCATCAAACTCATGTATTCTATTTTGCACAATTACAACTGTATGTACAATGCGAGTAATGAAGAGTATACAGGGCAGACTTTATGGAATAAATGTCCATCACGCAAGAAAATGCGTATTTTCATCTGTCCACGAGATGTCTCCAAAGAGTAACATAAATTGTGAGTAGCTTAAATAAAAAAAAATTAAAGCAAAAGCAAAAGAGTTCTAATTCTTCGATTCTCCTCGCACAATCAATTAAGTAGCACATGTGTCTTTACTTTGTTGGCTTGGCTTGAAGATGCTTTTTTAATTAGGGCTGGTGTCCTTGCTGGAGTGTCAACTTGAAGTTCCGCAGCTGCTTTGAAAAAGATCTGAGGTTTTCTTCTGGAATGTCTTCCAGATGCCCCCTCCAACAGCTGGAATGGAGTCGGTGCCATGATCTCATCTGTGTGAGGGAACATGCAGGGGAAACAAAGGAGACACAGAGAAGGCAGCGATGATGTAAAGGCGCGCAGAGAGGAGGGGAGCGAGAGGAGGAAATCTGGGCTGGAGATACGCCGGAGTCCCGGACCCTGCCCCCTGAGCCACAGCTGTCAGAGCGCACTCTGAGCAGCACCAGATTTAAGAGACATCTTTGGCCTCTCGCTCGCTTCGCAAGTTCTTTTCGGAATCATATTTATCCCCGTGTCAGTGTTCATATAGCTTCTGCTTCAATCTCTGTTTAGTCACAGATGGAGGGAGCTTTCTCTGAACATGCTTTCAGTAAAATCATACCCAGCAATAAAGGCTGGAAGGTGAAAATAGAACACCAGAAGATGCACACTGGAGGGCGATTATTCATTGATTTATCTGGATTTCCAAATTGACACAAATGGGGGGAGGGGGGGGACTTAAATCATAAGTTCAGTGAGTTCAATAAGTTGTAATTAGGCTGTCTCGGCAGAGGGAGACTTGTTAATGAAGCCAGCATCCTGCGCTCCCCTATCGGCCTCCCCCAGGAGCACGACAGCCGCCGCGCGCCCTGTTTATCGGCCGCTCTCAGGAGCAGCAGGGTCGCTGAGGGGCAGCCTGCTGCGACGGGAGGCCAGGTGGAGGTGAGGAGGCATTCTCTCGCGCGCCGGCGAAGACTTTGTCTCACTGAAATGAAAAAGGAAAAGACAAACCCAGATAACACTGGGGATGTGGCGCAGCACTTCCTCCGAGATCAATGTAAGATGGGGCTGATGTAATTTCGCTAAAGAGGCCCTTTTTTTGTTGCCAGGATCCTAAAGCAGAAGTGATGGTTTTCTGAATCGAAAGGCAGAAGGGAGCAGCCACTTGTGTAACACCAGAAAGTGTTCGTTGCATTGATTTTCCTATTGTGCACCGCGGAGGAGGGCATTATTGAGAACATTGAGACCCGTCTGGTCTGGCCGCGGTGGGAAGTTATTCATGCTGACTGATCCCAGATAATAACCCTTTTTGATTCGGTCAGATCGCGGAGGGCAAGGCGTGATGGTTAGTCTCATCGCACGCCTGCGCTTTTTTTTATGCGCTTTCCTCGATTCGGAGCGTCGAATAGAGTCGAGCCGGCACCGGTCCGTGGGTGGCTCTCGAATAGAAATTCACTGTGTTGTTGTTTCTGTCTGGTGTTTTCATACTGTCTCGCGGGGTCAGCTCTGTCTGCGTGTGGGTGCATGAAGAGAACGCTTAAACTAATAGAGGACAAATATGCGCAGCCGATCGCTTCCCTCTCCGTGTTATTTTCAGCATCTGGCTCTAACAGTGGCTTCAGCTTCCCTAGAACACTCTGAATCTACTTCAAGTGAATCGACCTCTGATCTGCCCCCCCCGCTCTTATCAGTGAGCATTCGGCACGCCTCTGTGCACCGTATTAAATGAAACGCGTACTTTTTTTTTTTTTAATAGCTATTTTCTGTCTTACCATTCGGATGTCCTCCAAGTGGCACAAGGCAAATAGCTGGATTCTCTAAGGGGGTCCAGCCAGGAGGCCTTTGTCTGTTGAAAAAAAAAAAGACAAAATAATCGTTCCCAATCTGCATCAGTGTGGCATCCATCAGTCTGAGCAG
Organism: Lagocephalus sceleratus; assembly: GCA_911728415.1. Lineage (NCBI taxonomy): Eukaryota > Metazoa > Chordata > Actinopteri > Tetraodontiformes > Tetraodontidae > Lagocephalus > Lagocephalus sceleratus. Next base: position 2,844,959 of record CAJVRN010000211.1, on the reverse strand, counting down.
GTGACTTCATAACTATGAGGGCTGGTAAACGAAGGAGAGCGCAAGTGCCCTGTCCTTTACACGGAAAACAGCCTTTTTTAACCTGCGATGCAGCTGTTTTAAATCTAAGGAAATCTCCTCTGGAGCCCCGGATCACTCTGCATTCTTTGTGGTGTAATCACGCACACAGACCCACACTTGTCCACACGCAGAAATACATTCGCTTCAAACAGGGCAAACGGAGAAAAATCAGCTCAGTCTGCGTCCTTCCATCTTCCTGGGGTACTGGAGTAAACCACGGCGAAGAAAAGGTCAGAAACATAGATTACCTGCTGCACATGGTTTATCCGAAGACCAGGCGCAGAAGCTCTTTTTCCACATTTTTTTTCAGCGAGTGTATCAGTGCACACGTCAGTTATGTCTACTTTAATGCTTTCGCCATGGCAACGTTAATCCAAACCCGATCGGCTGATGCGCGCTCTCCGTCGACGCAACGTTCAAAGAATTACCAGCTACATATCTGAGGCAAAAAAAATAAACATCGTGGATCAGGAGGTACAGAAGTGTGGATAACACGAACATGTACAAACAGGAACCACGATTAAAGCCCGCAACATGTCCTGTCAATCAAGTGTGTTAGTTCCGCTGCACAGAGGAAGAGAGAATAAGGAGACTGCCTGTGCACCTGAGGGAAGCGTGGTCAATCCGAGAAGCAGGTTCAGGGTGATGTTGGTAGTTTAACCGATGTAACGGACCATTTCGGTCTGGTTCCGTTGCGCTATCAACACACTTATGACTGGAGGGAGCGCATATGGTATGTCAGATGATCAGCATTTATTTTCTGTTTGTTTGCTTCTCCCCCGTTCCGCGTGCACATAAAATTCCCTCGCTCCGCACAGCGGGGCCTGCAAGAAACGCGGCATTGTCTGTGTCCATGTGCTCAGGAGGGAAAAGAAAAAGAAAAGAAAAGAAAACAACCATAGAAGATTAGATAATTATGACGCTGATCATCAGATAATCCTGATGATTTACAACTCCACCATCAATCACCAACATCTGCCACCTTTGAGTTGCACCATGGTGCTGTCAAAAAAATGAAACACAGGAAAAAAAAAAAAAAAAACCCTCAAAAAAAACACTTCCTGCACACATAAAACAAAGCTGAGTGAAAAATGTTTGCTCTCCTTTAAGTGATGAAGGGCGAAACAGCTGCTTTGTGTCAAAATCCGCCACGCACTACTGTGGGTTATAAAGCATCTGCCAAGTCTGGAACCGTTACCGAGCGAATCCGCGCCGTCTTCGCTGACCTGACGACTGAATTACGTAACTAATTTGCGGTCCAAGCGCGCCAGCTTCGGAAAGATTAGAGGTGCTGAGGCTGGTTGTGGGTAGAAAATGCACATTTGAGCGCGGACGTCCCGCAAGCGCGCCTCTGCTGTGTGTGAGCACCGAGCTGTTGCAGATCCTGCAAATGGTCACGGTCAATGGAGGAAGAAACCACATGATCATATCATCAGACCTGATGATCTCATTACACAGATCTCATTACACAGCCAGCTCCTTTATGAATTTTCACAGCGGGGTAAACAAAAGTATTTGAAAAGAAAGGATGGCTTTTCTTTTCAAAAGGTTGCGATGCCTTTTCCCCAATTGGAACCCTGAAGTCAACAACAAAAAGCAAAAAAAAAAATGTTCCCATGGCCATAACTCAGCCAGGACTTTAAGAGTTCGCCTCAAATTATTTTGTCCTTGTTTGTTGTTTCAAGTGTGTTTTTTTTTTCTCATGTCTTTGTTTGTTTTTTCCCGTCTTTCATCCCCACATTTTTCACAGCTCCCCCCCTCACTCCACCGCCTTCAGTAGGTGACTCTAGTTCTATTTGTGGGGAGTTCCGAGCTCTATGTGGTCTCACTGGAGGTCAACATTTGACCCCAGTCCCTGAACTATCACCCATCCTTCTGTCTGACCCGCCACCCATCTTCAGAGCACTGAGGCATCAGCATAACAGTCACATCTAGCATTAATAGCTCCTATGATAACATCAAGACCACACAGAAGGTTAGTCCACTGTTGGTTACAGCAACTAATGGGTTAAACTTGATTAACTTGACTCCTTGCGCAAAGGTCTTTGACTCTGTGCCCGAGTTCGAAAACCCCTTGCTGTCACCGTTTACGTACGAGGAACATCGGGTTTGCGTTAGGACATTACCGGTGACACGTTCTCTGAACTGGAACGTAAACTCTGGTCTCCCGGGTCGGCCGTGGCTTCCATCAGCAGGAATACTGCTGACGTAACGGCCTTGGCCGGTTCTGCTCGCCGTCCCGTTTAAGACAGGATGTGAAATATTGTTTGGTTTTCGTCTAAGCCCCGTGTAAGACCTGCGCACATTCCTGGAGCCTGACTGCGAATGTTTAAGGCGAGCTCTGGTGTCACCGCGAGGCCACGTATGACACATAACATATCAGGTGACCCACTTTTGTGGAGTTACGCGGTTCAGTCCCTCATGGCCTTCCTCCATCATCAGGACCTGCTTCCTATAGAGACTGAAGCACCTGTTATTATAATTTCATAGACTCTAGGCAATATTCAGATGATAAATCCAATTGATTTCATCCACTTCAGAATATGGATGACATTATATAAAAGCTCTTATCTAAATATAATTATATACACTCAAATGTGGAGCGATTTTCGATTCTTCCATCCTTTTTACAGCGACGTTTGCCCTAGTTGTCTTCCTGTGATATTGCGGCTGTCGCGGCTGACATCAGGGAGAGGCTTCCTGTTTAATCTGTGCTATTTATTTAGCGCGGGCTTTGAAGAATCCTCCACCCAAAAACACATTTAATCACTTGTCTCCAGCAGTCTCTGGCGACGGTTATAGAATAATGCGCGAGTGTTCAGAAAACAAAACTGTTTAAAATGGAAATTGCCTCAGCATCATTGTGATGTGAATGCTGATGATTAGGCGGGCAGCGAAAATGAAATGTGCGGGGGGCAAAAGTAAAAGGCCTTGAACATTCAAGCTCTTTATCATCACTCCCACTCCTGGCTTCGGTGGGATTTGGTTTTGTCTAAATATTCCCATTGATATGCAGGTGAGAGTGCAGGTGGGTGGTAGCCAATTATCCATTTGATTTGCATTTCGTAAACAATACGTCAGAGACGGCGGCGACGACGGTGAGCAATCAGATTTTCTAATTATATTGCCTCTCTTCCAGAACACAGTGCTTATAGACGAGATTTTGCAAATGCATCTTTCAGTTAAATTCAGGATATTTAAAGCTGCATTATTCATCACTCCCCATCTTCGGGCAGAGCCGAGGAAATGGGGCTCCATCACTTCCATCCATTTGTAGCTATAGCGGGTTTTGAACTTAGTCCTCATGTATTTGTTGCACTTTGTGCAAAGAGCAAAACCAAAAAAACTTAAAATTCCAATATTGAACAAATTGGACTGGATGAAGAAAGTAGATAAAAAAAAAACCCAAAACCCTTGTTTCATTGACGTGCCTGTGAAGGTTTTGCCAGGATTTTAGCCCTTTTAACTTTTTTTTCATCGTGGTAATTGTTCTGTCGTAGAACGCTTCATCGGTTCTGTTTAGTTTAGTCATGTAGCCTCTGCTTGTCTTGCTTCCTCCTGCCCTTTTGTGCTAGAATGGCTGGCCGAAGTGTCAGCGTTGCAGTGTTTCCTTGTTTCTGTTCCGCGTTCAAACTCTTTGCTGATTGTTCTCTTTGTGAGGCTTGCTTCATGTTTTGCTTCGTGTTGTCTTTATGATTTATTTCTTTTGTCTAAAAGATGAAGTGAGAAGACGTGTTTGAAAAACACTTCATTTTCGATCATTTCTAAAGCTGCTCACTCTCTTTATGACTAAATTAGTGGCCTGAGAAGTTACTAGTTTAACTGAATTCCAGAGAGGAGAAGGAAGAACACAGTGAGGAGGGAGAATGAATGAGTCTGGTTGACTGTTTTAATACCAGAGAAGCCAGAGAAGTTATACAGTTGGACAAACAGTTTTCTCAACACCAGAAACTGTGAGCTGGCACCATTTACTAACATCCAATGTGTTATGTTTAAAATCTCCTTGGGCCTTTTGTCTTTGTTGACACTTGCCCGTATTTAGATGGTGCCAACTCGTACAGAAATTAAAACTATATCAACAACTGAGAAGCATGGACGGGCGAGAGGAACCATCTTGAAGATAAGCCAGGAAGACATTGCCACAGATCTATGCAAAACTGACTGAAGAGAAGAGAGTTATTGTACCCAATCTGGGAAATGGAGAAAAGGAGAGCAGTGGTCAGTGTAAGAACTATTTGGAGGAGTGGTTTGTTGGCGACTCCTTTGTTCTGGTGATGTGAGTTTACTCATTATGTCATGTCCTGTAATATACTGTACATAAATCTGTATTTAAAAGCTTTTGGTGAGGTGTTATAAAAATGGTTGGATATTCATTAACCTTTATTTCTACATACATTCTACATCATTCATCTCTTTGTTGAGTGGTTTTAATGAAATATATGGAGTGGTTTTGCTGTCATTTGCCTGAAGCACGCAAGCTCACACAACTAAACATTCTGGAGGTCAACAGCAAGCAGAATGAAGGTGCATCCTGTTCTCTTACCAAAGCCAGGTCTCATAATTTTACCTCTCTTTTGAAAGAGGCCACATTTGTCTTCTCGAGGAGTCTTTAATCATAGCTGAACCTTTTAAGACATCCCGTAATGAACAGGGCCGGGGCATGTCTTAGCCTTAGCCTCTGCTCTCTGCGTGCATCCAGGTGGGCATGGCAACTGAGCAGGAGAGTGATGCAGGAGAGCAACAAAGAAAAGACTGAGTCATCCTCATCCACAGCCCAAAGTGCAAATCAATTTAAGGAAAAGAAAAGCATGAAGAAGTGCGCATTTCTCCCTACAAAACAGCCATGTTTGATCAGAACAGGTTCAGACGACTTTACAGAGAGCGGACATCAATGTAGAGGTAAAATAGTATTGCAATAATGATAATAGAGTGTAAGTAATAATGTAGAGTGTAAAAAAGGGTATTAGTTGTAAAATTACATGTTATGCAGGACATGACGAAGACTGAAAAACACAATACCAAACTGTGGAAATGATGTCATAAGAGTCTGCATAAGTAATAAAAAGAAATGAATCTCTACATAATGAAGATCTTAGTATATCTCACGAGACAAATGACAGAAAAGAGGTTACAAAACCAAATTGGAGCTCAGCTGCTTCTTTCATGTCTTTATTTACCGTCCTCTCCTTTGACCTGCACCATTTTAACTTGCGTTTATCACGGATCAGAAACCACACACACAGGTAACTTCCCACTCCTAAAAGGACAATTAGCAGAAAATGAGGGTTCACAGTGAGGACAGCACTTTTACCAAGGAGGAATGTACATTTGTCTTTTTCATGGCATCTGTGTGAGAGGAGTGTTGTGCTGAGGTGTAGGCTGTAATTCACTGAAGTCAAGACAGGCGGTTGATCTGATAAACTTCGCGCTAGACAAAACCAAGTTCATAGCATGCTTGAGCTCGAAGCTTGTTCAAACTTGCACAAAAGCTCACAATCCTGTCGGCGACTCCCTCGGCTATAACCAGCAACGTCCTTGCTTGAAGGGAAGGCCGTTTCACAAGAGGTGTGAATGTGTTTTCAATAGATTTGTCCACAGCCATTCACATACCACTGACACTTGGCTATCGGTCACAGATTCCATGGCAGCAGTCTTTCTTTACACTTAGCAACAATCGACAGGTATGTGAGTGATACGGCTCCCTATCACAAGAGAGTGGCGCCCATAATGGTCTTTTTTTTTGCCACTGCACACTAATGACAACCATGTGAAAGCGACTTAATGCTTAATTATTTCGATTGCATTGATCACATTAATGGCATGGAATTCTTGAACAAAACAAAAGAGAATGATGGTGCAGCAGATTCTTATACCCTTTTTATTTCAGAGACCCCAAAGTTGTCTGTGTTTGCACTCATTACCGGTTAACTATGCCACTAAATGCATACAGAAAACAGCGGGGAACGAGGCTGATTCCCATCATTAACGATCACTTTGAAGAATTGGGGAGAAAACCTGGGCATTGGAAAATAATACACACCGCCCACAGTCAACCAGCTTTGCGAATCATATCTAAAGCACTGATGAGGATAAACCTCGTCCCACAAAGTTTAGAGGATTTCAAAAGTTCTTCTTGCTGCAAATGTCTCAACTTTGCTCATTACGGACAGAAAGAAATATGAAGTAGGAATGTGAGTCATCTTTGGCTGCGTTTGCTCAGCACCTGCAGGAAGTGAGATAGCATGAAGAGCATCTCCAAATGTAATTACCGGAGCACTCTGCAATTTTGGGGAGCACCACTCATGCATACATATTTTTAGTTTGGCATTTAGAAAGTTTTACTATCAAAATCATAGGTCAGAGTGCTACTGTGCTCAAACTTTCTTCCAGCGTACTCACAGCCACGTACCTCCGGTGCACTGTTTTGGCTGCTCACAGTGCTGTTGTCACACAGCTCCAGTCAGCCAGAAAGACCTGTTCACGTCTTTGTATTCCTGCCCGCTGGCCTTTCACATAGCGTTCTCGGTCGTCATTAAACCTCGAGTGGTGCTCACAGGTGGTGCCGGTGACTGACACATATATTTCTGTCAACAGGACGCAGTTGTGAAAGCGCTCCAGTGCGACAGCTCCTGTTGGGGAGAAGATGCTTTTGAAGACTGAGAGGTGTTAGGAAAACAGCTGAAGGATCTGTATTTATTTTAGACCTTGGATGACACCATAAAATGTAGAGCTCCAATGAGGATTAAGATCCATTCTTTAGGTGCCTCAGTTGGATGGAAAGTGGAGAATAAGTTGTATATCATACTGTGTCTAGACAAGGGTGGAAGTTTGTCAATAATTTTCATTTATGTTATAATTGCAAATTATAATTCATAATGACAATCTTCTGTGCCTAATAATCTTAATTCCAGATAGCATGCAATAACACAATATATATTTGGACTATTTCTTCCCTCATACACTGCCAGGAAAAGGAATGGAGAGGGCTGGACCTTGCCATGGTAGGAGCTTACCACGGTAGTCTGAGACCAAAACAAGAAGAACCTGTGAAACGGCACGTCGACACAACTGAAAATCAGTGATGAACCACCACCAGGGAAGGGGTCGAGGCCTTGAGCTCCCAGCACCCTTCCACAGGAAGAGAACTTAAGGACAACAATTTAAAATAGTGTCACTGAATAATCAGAATTAAATATGCGTATTTATAGACACAATCGCACAAATATGAAATGCAAAATAAACATAGGGAGAAACCCAACTGCATAAAATTGCATCAAGACTGTTATGCAACGACGTGGATGTCTGGACCCAAATGCAGGCACAGGGTGACGTGGGGAGAACAAAGGTTTATTTTCAGGGGTTAAACACAAAACGCTCCATGACGGGAGGGAACAAGGGCTCTCGGGCCAACACAAAACCACCCGCACGGGGAAAAGTCACAACCAACGAACCTTTACCTCCCCACGAACCGGGATGTCCGGGGAACGGACAAGCGGGGGATCCGGGTAGACGGGCACGGGGTTCTGGACGGGAGTCCAACGGGGAACAGACCAGCCAGACGAGAAAGCCAGGCGAAGACGACGGTAACCATACGCTGTGGTCCAAACAGCTTCCACTGTCGGACCCAGGCCCTAAGAAGGGGAGGTAATTGGGGGATGCAGCTCAGGTGCGCGACCTCCTGCTGGCCCCATGTCAGGGTCTGGCGCCCCCTATGGGGAAGGAGGTGCCCAGACCCTAACAAAGACACCCCAGCCTTTTGCAGGCATTACCATGAGATGTGGGCTCCAGCCCACAAAGAGCCCAACCTCAGTCAGTGGACCAGACCCAAAACAGTAGTGCAATCTGGGAGAGAGTGGACCCCACCAACGTAGGATTATCAGGAGCGCTGCAGCCTCTGCCTGTTTTCAAACATATGCAGGCCCAACAGCACCCAGACAGGCTGCCACAGGCACCCATCCAACTGCACCAGCAGACCACCCCGCTGTTACACTGTGAGCGTGCGCCTTGACGGCAAACGCGCCGCGCTGTGACCCAGCAGACTACCCCACCGTCGGCGAGAAAGACCGCATCGCCATACTGCACATGGCCCCTTAATTAAAGGGGCGTGCGGAAGCATGCGTTTCCTGTTGCCCTGTGGGGAGAAAATGTGCACCTTGCCTGCAAACAGCGCCACACAGTGACCCAGCAGAGACAAACCACAGCTCCACACATCAAGTCACCAAACGGGCTGAACCAAAAGGACGAGGGCAGAGACGAGGAACGTCCTCGCTAATTTATTGAGGTGCATGGCCCCGCCCAGCGGCCAGTGCACTGTGGAGTGTGCACTGGCTACGATATTTAACATGAATAGTACATGTGCGTACTAAAGAGCCACAATTAACGTCAGCGTCATTATTGCTATCATGTGCTAACAGGGGAAGCTGACTATAATATAAATAGTCCTGCAGTAATTTTGACTCGTGCTCTGCCAGTGTGAACAGCCAAATGCCAGGAACACCCAGAGGTACAAGGTTACATGAATTCATGTCTGCTATTGGCAAAGTGGCACCTTGTGTGCAATGAAAACTGAGTCTCTGTACAGTGCAGCTGAATAGATCCTAGAGACATAATAGAATGTGATAAGTTTCTGTTTATTTGTTGAAAATCTCTCCTTGTCCCTTAAGCTAGCCCTAAAACTATACAGCCGTGTGATCACAGTACATTTACCAACGTACAAATTCTTCATTGTTGCACGACTTGAAGGCATCTGTACTTGATGTTGGCGTGATAAGTCATATGCTATTGGTGAGAGAATTAAGAGAATATACTGTACTGTTTCGTTAACTCTGACTCGTGGTGTTTTCCTCTCTAAGAATGTCATTGTTCTTTTGAACCCGCAGAATCGGCCAAATGGCTTCTGTAAACAAGTGATAAATAAGTGAAATCAAAAAAGCAAATAAAACGCGACAAATGAATTAAGATTAGGTGCTGGAATTAGTGGAGAAGCAGCAAATGTAAGACTTGGTAAAAATCACCTTCAAACCTGTAAATGCACATTTCAGACTTATCTCCCATCCTTTGTAAAGTTTCTCTCCTTTTCCCCAGCAAAGATAAACAATCGTGATTCCCTACATAAAACTGAAGCCAAAATGCTTCAGAGTGTCAGCCCCCACATGCTTGCTGTCATGTACAGGTTCGCCATAACAGCCTCAAGTCCCTCGGTGAAGGCTCAGCAGGTATGCTAGAGGAAACCATATATCTTTTCTTTACAAGGTCTTTATGTTCTGCTGATGATGCACAGCCGCGAGGAACTGGCGTCATGGAGGGACCAGGTGAAGTATTCAAGGGCCAGTCGAGCACTTCTGTTGCCAGGACTGTTGTGATAATTATATCACCAGCGGGGACAATCTGGAAGGGCCATTTCCATCTGTTTTAAAGCTTCTAACCGTATTTCCTTTTTGGTGTTTGGGAGGAAAAAAAGATACGAGAGCAAAGTGGTGGGGGTGGGGCAAAATACAGAACCATGCACTGGTATGCTGCTGCTACCAGGAAGCCAGTCCTGAATGTGTCTGCTGTTCCCTTCCCTCCTCTGGGAAGGTAACAGCAGCAGACACATTCACATGAAAATTAACAAATAATTAAATATATATAATATATGCGTGATAGAAATGTGCACTTGCTTGTGCTTGTACCCAGGTACACATACCATAGGGTTTAAAGATACTCACAGTCACAACATCAACATCTAGACTGGGTTATTTCCTAGTACATCAACTATGGACCTTTAACAACATATAAGCATCTTTGTTTTAATGGTGATTTTTTATTTAAAGCAAGTTTAGCTTCTTTTTAATCCAAAATAACATCAGCTAAAATTAAGTTGCTATCAAAGGTATTGATTGGGTGTTTCTTACGTCCTTGTCAATCACCAAGCTGTGGCATTTAATGGGAACCATATGAAAAGGTTAACGATATGCCAAACAAATTGTGCCATACCTGGAGGAGCGGGGGGGGGGCATCCGAAAGTTTCCCCTCATTAGCGGTGACCAGGTCAGTCATTCAAATGCATCAGGTTGATGAGCAGCAGTGTAGAATCTCACATCACTGTAGATCTTTATTTATTTTTTACTTATGCATTCTTCTTCTCAGGTGTATCTGTTATAACATTGCTCATTCAGTATCCAACAAATATACGTTACAGCAAATGGGTAATTCATTATAAGCGCCTGTAGACAGGAGATACTTTATGCATCTTTGACTGCACATACTGTTTATTTTAAAATAAGGTCTACGAAAGCTTGTTTCATGCTTCATCTGAGCCACTAAACTTGCCTCTGCGTCTTTACCTCAAAATCACTCAGTTTAAATGGACCCATGGTTCATCAGAGACTCTGTTGCCTGTGGAAAATGGTTGCATTTGCCTTGGATGAAATGAGCCTTGAAACTCAGCATTAGAATAAAAAAAACGTTCAATTACAAGTTTTTTGTTTGTTTATGGAGTTTTGGTAACATGAAATATTCTTTTTAATGTTGTAATCTATTACTATTTTATTGTTTTAAATATGTGCAAAAGCTCGAGTATTTCCCTCTCCCTCTGTCTGAAAGGAACGCAAAGCTATAGGTTTCCAAAAATAAGTGCTATGCAAAATCAGCTATAACACGATACTGAGTTGGTACTTGGTGACATTTGCATGTGCACAGTGGAACATCTGCTTGCTTTTAAACATTTTTTCCACAGTTCTCCCTGTATGTTTCAGGTCTGTGTCTGCTGCATTGAGATCAGCTGCAGTGAGATCAGGTGCAGCCCTGATATTGGAAGCCCGAGTTGATGCGAGAGTCATTATGTGCTGCTGTTGGTGTTATGATGTGACTTTGGTGTTTCCGAGGTTCGAGATCAATGCTCTGAAGTCCAAACACCATGTGTTGGTAATGAGAAAAGATGAGTTTTGTAACAGGGTAGGAGAGTTTGAAAGGCCACGGTATCTGATCCGTGGGCAGGAGTCGTATTATAGCTACTTCATGGCTTATTGATCAGAAAGGTAATGATTTCCTACTGAGGAAAAATAATATGATTTAAAATTCCTTTCAAGTCAAAGCTAGACCTCTCTACCATCTGTGTAACTGCAAATGTGACGATGAAGACTGAATACAGGATACACATCCAGTTTGTCTTCATTTAAATCACCTTTCTATTTTAAAAAGACTCTAATTAACATGGAAGTAAGAAGTCTAATCCGAATATTGAATCCTTCCTGACCCCCCGCATTTTTTTTAATGCATTCCATTAACAGAGGCAGATGCACATGCTAGTATTCATGTTCTCACTTTAACTCACCGACTATAGTCGGTGCTCAGCAGACTCATGCCTCTGGATGCAGCAACTCCTGACACATCGAATATGGCTGCCTCCGTAACCTCAGGATCAGACCCGTTAATGCACGGCACAGGTCCTGCTGGAGCAGCGGGTGTAACCTTTCTATAAACAAGATGAGGGTGACATCAAGGCAGCCGCCCACGTTTACGATTCGAATGATCACTGTGCAACATGAAACATGACCCCCCGACCTTTTAAGAGAGCATCTGCTTACTGAAAACTGAAAACGCAGCAGCCATTATAATAATGATGACGGTGTTCTATGCGACACTTCTCTTCCATTGGAGCATTTTATACTTGCAGGAGGATTTACAACTCTTGTGTGTCTTGGCAGATGCATGCTCATGTGTGAATACTTCAGATTCTTGGATGCGTCGCAGTTGTATTTTACTGCCCTTCTAAATGAGGTCTCCAATTACCCTGGCTGTTGGCTACAGAAATCTGCAGGTCAGGATAAACCCAGTCTAACTCCAAACAAGGGAAACAATCAGGGCTGCAGGCGATGTGTAAGACAGAAATGAGATAGGCGGAAGAATGCAGAAAAAGTATGGTGGTAAAGTGCAGGATGAACTTTAAACAATGTTTATTGAGCCGTGACTGAAAAATGTCTGCTATTCACAACTCCCTTTTCATTTCATATGCTGCGTGTAAATATATACAAGCTTAATACTACCTGTCAAATTAACCTTGTTCATTTTCTGTAAATACAGAAATGCCTTTATGGGTTTTAAAGCATGTTAGTATCCAGGATGTCACTGCTGGTTGGACTGGTTCCATCACAGACAATAAGTATTATGATGAACAGAAGATTAATGGACTAGATGTTTTTTCTTTTTTATAGCACATTTATATGTATATGAATCATATGTGTTCTTATACAGTTATTTTTATATTAAGTGAAAGCAGCAGCAGATGCCAAATGGCTGTAGATTCAAAGCCGCCAGGCCGACGATCGTTTAGATGGGAGCCATGCGCGAGCACATCAGTGCGAGATTAACTGAACCCCAGGCTTTGCACACAGATTCCCTTCACCTTTAAGAGCTCTTAAGGAACACAACACATCACCAGCTACAAGAACACAGTCCTCTCTTTAAGCCTGGACTTTAAAGGAAGTCACACTCATGTGATCAGAGGATAGGCGCTATTGATTGAAGAAGAAGAATTCTCCTTTTGTCACAGCAATGTCTGCTTTAGCTCCACGATGATGTACTCAGTCTGTTCAATAAGTCCATTTTATGCTGATACTTAGGCCTCACCTTAATCAGAGGCACAGGTAAGTAGCGTGCACAGGAAATGCATAGAAATACATCCAAAATAGATAACTAATTCATTCACTTATGTTATTCCTGCTCTCAAAATTATTGGAATATAGATTTTTCTTGGGTGATGATCGCTTTGTTTTGGCACACAATCATTTATTCTTTATATGAATGGAATCGAGATGTTTATTTTGGCTCAAGGTCGGCAGCTTGTGAATGTCAGACTTCAAATATTTATATTATTGTCCAGTCTATTTGACAGTGTGTAGTCCTAATATGTCTGTGACCTGTGTTTGTTATGATAAATCGTTCCATGCCGGCCCTGGGTCTAAGATGTTGGACAAAAGACGGGGTTAGTGGCAAAAGCCAAGCAAAAGCAGCAAGTCACTGACCTCATTTATGGTTCCTAAGCTGTGATGTAACCTCAATTTTCCTTTTCCCTCTGTGCGGCATCAGATAATTGCCGAACAGTGTGTCTTTTGGCAGCGGAAAAGAGGAACAAGAAACAAGGGTCAAGGAAAATCATATTAGCCCTTCCATTCAAGCAGTTTAGCAGCCCGAGATTAGCGATCAACACTTCTGTAGTGTGTTTTAAAAGAGGAGAGAGAATTCACACATGTGGTAGCTTAGGAAACCTTCTTACACTGCCGCTTGTGAATGTGTTTAAAATGGATGAATAAAAGCGGTGTGTCAGAAAATGAGCCACGACCCCTCCGTGACCTGACGGATAAAGGAATACAGTGAGGACATATGGCAAGGACATTAACGTTTTCTCTGAATTTATGCCATGTTCGCCTGTTTCTGTTGGGTAATAAATGGAGCGATTGGAGGTTTACCTTCCTTGTTTTGGCTTAGCATCTTTACAGAGTTTGCACCAGCACTGACCGGGGTTCAGCCGGAACATGGCTGGAATATTTACCCATTTGTAATCATCCGCCATACTTACAAAAACACAGTTTGATTCAATTTAGGCCTAATCAGAACTAATTTATTGGGTGGCTGTGACGTGTCACCTTTTATAACCTGTCACTGTGACTCATATTTGCTAATTTTTCTCTAATATTACAGACACATTTCCTTCTCTTGGACCGTCTGTGTTTGCATGCTCCTGTTTGTTTGCCTGTAAAAGTGGGTCAGAGATTGATTGATAGTGTCTGAGAGAGAACACAGAGAGCTTTTCTTTTACCTGACAAGGAAATGAGTGGGAGAAAAAAAAATCTGCTCTCCTTCCTGACAGGAAATCTAAAAATGCTTTTCATGAATTGATGATTACACCAATGCAAGAAAAAAGAGCAAAAATGACATAAACTCTGTCTGTAAAGACATTATTGCAATAATGGCCTATAATTAGCTTCTTCCTGCTTCAAACTTATACTTCCGTGTTGAACCTCCACAGTGTTGGTAGGTCAGACATCTGTGTTGTACTTTATATAGTTTACTTCCATACATGCACTGTTGCTGCCCAGTGCTAATGAGGGCCAGGGTCAAGAGGCCATTCACAGGACACACACATATACACAGACATATACACACACACACACACACACTATTTACATCACCCTCATGTTCAGGCTCTGTGAGCCGGAATCAAACTTGCCTTCACTGTGCTCACATTTCAGTTCATTTAGAGTGGGGGAAGGTTAGTTCCTTCACATTTTGCAGGCAGGAATACTAAAGAAGAAGGCCTTTAATGCAAACCTGGATCCTCAAACAGGCTGAGGTGATCCGGGTTGATCACAGAGCTCACACACACACACACACACACACACACACACACACACACACACACACACACACACACACACACACACACACACACACACACAAAATCATCTAAATCTAAAAATTAAAAAGTAAAGAGATTGTGTTTTCATGATTTTAGTCAAACTGGCAACCCTACTTGCCCTCAGCATGCTCTGAGTTTCTGTTGGTACTGTGCATTAATAGCATATTTAAGATTCGGGTTTGGGATCACCTCAGGCTTTATTGCATATGTCTACACAAAAGCAGCCACATTTATTCAACTGTCCTTTGCCATCATAAACAACAGTTTAAGAATATGTGCAAGAACATAACCCTTTGTTTCAATCCCACTGCAAGACTGGAGCGCGACTCCCTGGCAGCAGTGGCTCATTATGCTAAAGACAAAGTGGAAACAGTGGCTTAATGGCAAAATTGCCGTTAATGGCTACTGTTCAGGTCTGGTTGCCTCCCAGGACTCGGCGGCACTGTTCCTCTGGATGTTCACCTACAAATGTCCACATAACAATGCTGAAACACTCTCACATTTGTTCAGACATCTGCACAATTGCTTGTCTGTCTCTGAGTTGTTTTTTTTTTTTTTCAGCTGCTCACCCTTCTTAAAAAAAACATTTTGTTTTTTGTCATTCACAACCTTCCTTTCAAGAAGAAAAATGTTTTCGTGCATTTCATGCGCTTATGTTTGGATGGCTTGGCAAGTGTTTATGTTGATTTTTTAAGAGATTAAAATGTAACTGTTGAACATAATGCAACGGAAGCCATTTTTATATCTAGCTCCTTGTAACAGATGCAATTAATATGATTAACTTGGATGATTAACTTCCCTAGCATCTAATTTGAAGCTGTGTTGTCAAATTATTAAAAAAAAGCTTATCTTTGCTTGGTATATAAATGCAAATAAATGCAGATGATTGAAGTAAGGGTGGAACATGACTGATGCTCAACACAATAGTCACAGTGTCAGAGAGTCAAGACATTTATAGTAACCATCTCTTATCTGACACCAACTGTATTCCCATTTCTTTTGAAACACTGCAGAGCAAATGAGTGGATTCATTCAGTTCAGCTCATTTCAGTCTTTGCAGCACAAAACTGTCTGATTCATTGTAAGTATGAATTGACTTCTGATAAGAGGGAATTATAGGGACCCCATTTGCCTATCAGGAGACGACATTATAAAATATGTAAATAAGAAAAAAAGGGGTCTCGTAAGAACTTTAAATAGTAACTTCAAATAAAAGACATCAAAAATAACTTGACAGCAAAAAACGTAACCTGATGAACCTATTAAACCGACTGTGGCATGCAGTGCACACATGCATACAAAAAACGTCCACAAAAAAAAATTAAAATATGTGCTGTGGCCCAGAGGTCATCTGGTCAATGAATCAAATCAAATATTTTTATCTTCTTGACTTATCTATGTCCAAAAAAACAAAGAGTCTTGTTGTAAATCACAAATTATATATTATTGGCAGGGCTAAAGTTTGGTCTATTGTTATGGTCTCTATTTTCAGTGAATCTTCAAATATTTCCAGTCTGGTTCAAAGCAGGACCAGACCATCGCATTCTTTTATTTCCCATCCGGCTTTTCTGGTCTGTCCTGCTCATCTAGAAATCATTTGCACACCAACCTGGAGTTTGTCTATCCGGCTGCTTGACCAGGAACTGTTGAGTCGAGTCAGCCCTATGTGTGTCGTGCTGGTCAAGCATCTGCAATGGAGTTTGTCAGTGTGCGTGAGGCAGCACCCTCTGGATGGCTGATGAGCTTTTGTGTATCACTCACAAAAAGAAAGACAAGACTGAGATTCATCAAGATTAAAATGACTATAGGTGAAATGTTGTAGAAAGTTAAAGGGACACAGTAGAAATGCAAAAAAAAAAGGAAAATCTATCTTGAAAATAAAAATAAACCTTTTCTATGTTCTATTTCAGGGACCCAACTAGACGTCAAGACTTTGCCTTAACATAAGCAATACATATTTGAAAAAAGGAAAAAAAAAACATTCCAGTGAATTTATATACCATAAGTCAATTTAACATAACAAGAGCCTCCATCGCTTTTTACAGGGAAAGTGTTGGTCTCTGACGTGTTCAAACAGTAATGGTTCACATAAGATATATGTTAGATTTATGGCAATGGAGACGCTCACTACAAATCTGTGTCTTATCTGGCTTTAAAGTCTTCCCCCCTGTGCTCTGCACTTTCTCACTGTAATGCAGGTTCAAAATTGACAGAGTGGGCCTGCAGTTGTGCAGAGTTGCTTCCTTAAGTGGTCAAGAGAAAGAAATCAGCACACACCCTGTTCATTCATCGCTGTGGAGGAGAACAAAGAGCAGACCAAAGGCCTGTTTTGCCCTCAGTTCCCAAATCACCTTGAAGGAATTGTTGCATTTCTCCAAGCACCTAATTTATTAAAACCCAAATTCAGAAACCTAAATTCCCGAGGAAGGATAGATGTCTTTCCTCTAGGATGAAGAGGAATGAGTGTGTCGATATGGATTCAGAAAGGGATTGTTAATTTATTTATAACTCAATTTACTTTATAGCATCACCAATATTCACCACAGTCACCAACCATTAAATATAAATGGTAAAATCTGTATTTGTGTCTTTAATTATTAATTTTTTTTAACCATATATAACTCTGCTTTGTGCTCAGTGGGACTGTTTATATTGAGTAAACCACAACAAGGATACATTGCTCCTGTATTGTACAATAAATTTCTTTTAAGAATGCATGTTTGACACTACATTTTTGCTTTTCGCTGTTGCAGCAGTTAACCTCCTCAGACACATCTTTTAAATTGTCCATCCTTTTTTCTTTCCTTTTTTTAAGACGGATGATTGACTCCCAGGCGTCAGTTTTTAGTTGTTAAAAAAAAAAATGTATTTCCGTGGGTCTTCTTTCCATCACTGACTTCAGCAGGGTGGACTGAGAAACAACGTTATAGTTTTCATTAAAGTATTAGAGGCAGAAGATTGTGGTTGCACAGTAAGGAAATTCCTTCTTGGAAGTGTGTTGTGTGAGCGAAACTAACCTAAAGCCTCAAACTTTCCTCTAAAACATGGGAGTAGGATAATTAAGGGTATTAATATATCTGTTGTGCAGTGTATGAGCTCCATCAGGAGACCACACCCAAAATGGCAAATAATTCAATAAAGTGTTTTCCAACCTCTTCCTCCTGGATTCAGACCAACAGCTCAAGTCTGTGTACTGCTTGACCCGATCTATTCCTGGGAAATAAGGTTGCCCTAATGTTTCTGTTTATCTGATCCACACATTAGCTACTCCCATTCCACAAGTATACGCTCTGTTCCCGTAGTTGTGCTGTGGCACAGATATGGAAGGACTTTTGGTCCTTGACAGCCATGAATCCATTTGTTTTGGGAGGACCTCACCCTCAGTCCCCCGAGAGCCTTTAACCTAGAAGCAATTAGTGGTTCAAGCTTTAGATTAATCCTGAGGGGAGTGTCATTGTTCCTTTCAATAATGTAAGGGTATGATTGGCCCACACCATTATTCCCTAAAACAGAGTGTGGATGGATTGGACGTGGACACAAGACAAAGGTGAATATTCTTTCTTTTTTTTATGCTTCTGTTGGTCAGACATGGTAAAATGATGTCTTATGAAATGCTCACAGGATGTAATAACAACGGCAGCACATCTGCTAATGTTTGCAGGCCAATTTCTGATAAAATCATTTGACTTGTCATTTCTGTGAAAAAAATAGAAAGTGTTGCTCCCTGTTGTTGTGTGTATGCTATTGATTATTGTCCTGCTCATTCCCACACACTTCCTTGCTGTTTTGATAAATATTCTTTATTTTAAATTTGTAACACATGTAGATCAGTCTGCCTTGGCTTCATACTCTTTTCTCTATCTCATTTAAAGTAACATCTGACTGAGGTAGATCAGTCACCAGATTATTCACAGTTTTTAATGAGTATTACATCTGATACCGGGTGATATCTTTAGACTTGAAACAATTTAAGGCTGGATGTTAATTTTTGGGGCCCTAACCATCCCTCTGCTCTTAAAATGCACATTGGTGTTCAGTCTCTAGTACATAAACTGTTTTTAGATTTCAATTTGTGCCATGTATGTTATATTTCCCACATGTTTTTCTACAAAACATCAACATTCATAATATATAATATTGTTTTAACCAACACGCTGTATATGACAGCGAAAAAGAAGAAGGGGAGCTGGAATGTAACCAACTCTGGTGTGTAGGGAGAGATTTATGGTTATTATTACAGTTCTGGATGAACCAGCATTAAGTTTTAAGTGGAGTCAGGAGTGTGAATGTGAGCTGGCTCTACTCCGGGACTGACAGGATACAGGAAGACCAATGTCACAGTGTGAGGAAACCAGTGGTGATTAATTCAACATACAATCTCCCACTTTCCAAAACAAAGCGATGAGCAAAAAGTAGTGTTGTCAGTGTAGCTAGCTAGTAGTAGAAGACAAACAAATGCAATACAGGTTTTTGTGTGTACAAAAAAATAAAAATCAAATACATATGTTAGTGGTTTATCCAAGTAATCCTGCTCTGAATCTTGATTCTTATCTGTTCGAAAATTTTAACTTGTGTTTTTAATATGTCTTTGATGTATTGCATATAAAATGATAAAATAAAACCTGGTTTAGCTTCAAGTGTGGGTGGACACTCACAACACAGTGGCCCTTTTCATGTCTAAGTGGCTCATCTGGAACGAAAATAAACAGAAAGGGCTTGTCTTGTAAGTTGCACAAAAGATCATGGCTGCAGGAGTATCATGAGCCAATTCAACTGGGAATTCCACTCAGCAGATCTCATGTTTAGCCTAGGTGCAGTGTTGACATTTATCCCCCAGAGAGCACAAATGTGTTATCTCAATTTCAGTACAATATGTACGTAAGGTTTTGACATTCCTCTGGCTCACAAGTGCAAATTCCAAACCAGTGGTAGTGCTGCAAGAGAGGTCAGACCATCAAAACATTTGCATTCATTCTGAGATCATGGCTGTCTATGTTCATGTAAACTGCCAACATTGTAATGGAAGACCATGTTGACTAAACCTTAGGGCTCATTGGGTCCAAATAGTCATGTGGCTTCTTCAGTCAGGCATCATGGATGTCAAGACCACATTCTGCATCACATTTTCCCCTAATTATAATTTAAAGGCGAGCTGACTCAAATTACAGTACAAAAAAAAAAAAAAAAAAAAAAAAGAAGAATCACAAATATTATTTCAATTTCAGCTTTATTGTCTGTGATCCACAATATCAGCTTCACACAGATCCAAGCGTGTGGATCGACCTTGTCAAATTAGATTTAGCCATATGAGCTTTGACGAAAAAGCTCCTTGGCAGTGATACACTGCAGTGTACATGGTGTCATTAAGTCAGAGCTGCATGAAAGTGTCATTACTCATCACCTCCCTTGGTAAATTTACGTGCACATTTTTGAGCAACCGCAGCAAAAAAGGGAAAAAAAAATTAAATAAAATTTAAAAACATTAAGAGAACACCATGCATGTCTAAACACCATGATTATATTTCATGCCTTATTACAATAGTTATTCCCAAACTCTGAATGACTATCAAAAACAAAAAAAAATGCCTTCCTCCAGTCACTGGCATGTTTTTTTTTTTTGCTATTGAAGACAGATGTGTGACAGAGCATTGATCCTTTTGCTGCAGTAATATTAGTTAAGTGTGACAAAGGACAAATTCCCAGGCTGGATCAGCCAAACACAGACACTGTAGCCATGCTTGGGTCAAATATGCATTAAATATTGAGTAACAAAAAAAGAGAAAACACTCGTACCCCCCTCCTCCAATGTATCTCCATGTACCTTCACAGCACAAATTCACTGAATACCTTAATTTGTTCCAGTCTGGAAGGACTTCTCTCTCTCTCGCTCACTCTGAAACCTGCTTTCCCTTTCTTTAAACACAATTAACTTTTGATTCAAGGGAACTTTTGTTTACTTGCACCTATGATTTCAGCCTTTTAGTCTTACAGTGTTCTGCTTTGTCATTTCAAACAGGGCTGAGCCACGAACCAGAGCAGAGATAAAACGTCTCCGCCCGCTTTAGGTAATATATTCTCTTTGACTGTGCAGAGCTCCATTTGTTCATAGCTGTTAAGGTTGTTACAAAAAAAAGAAGAAATTGGGTCCATTAAGAAGAGCTGAAACAATCCTAATAAATCAAAGAGTAAGTCTTTCAAGTTTACCGACAAAACCCCTGAGAAATATTTCAGAGGTAAGCATTCCCCTTTTCCATGCTCCAAACTTCGAAATGAAACCTTTTTTGACCCCCTCTGCAATTTCCAGCGTTAGTCTCATGCTCGTCGTGCTGCAGGGAGAGCGTGTTTAAATCCTCTGAAGCTGATTGGCTGAGCACCGACCATGATGTCATCACTGCATGTATAAGGGCTCTTACAAATAGCCTGGGAGACACATTAGGAGAAAACACAGCTCAACTGAGAGAGAGAGACAGAACAACAGGCAGCAGAAAGAAAAAAAAAAAAGGACTTGCCGTGGTGACTTCTAAGGAAATACTTTAAAAAAAAAAAAAAAAAAAAAGCATTTCTGATTTGTATGGGAGCCAGGACACGAGAGAACTACCTGTGGAGGTTTGTAGTATAGTTCATTTGTTTGTTCGCCTGTTAACAGACTGTACTGTCTTAAGCCTGGACAGCGGTTGAGCTCGCTTCCCCTTTTTTTTTTTTATTTGCAAACTAACATAATGTGTTGTTTATTCATTTATCTGGTTTTTCTTCTTTACTGGTCAGACTCTATTTAGACTTCAGACTCTGTCACACATGTAGTGTGTGACTGCGTGTTCATTTCTGCCTGTTTCTCATGTGTCGTTGCATGCGTTCTCCACGTGTGGTGACTTCAGATGGGAAGTCCAGCCCCCACAGGGTACCTCAATGCAAGCTCGGAGAAGATCCCCGCATCAGACCCAGCCGAGCAAGAAGAGGGTTACAGTGAGGTAACGATGATCCTGCTGGGCATGGTCATGTCCTTCTTGGTTTTGTGCATCGTCTTTGGCAACATCCTCGTCATCACAGCGATTGCCCGCTTTCAGCGTCTCCAAAATGTCACCAACTGCTTCGTGACTTCGCTGGCTTGTGCCGACCTGGTCATGGGTCTCGTCGTGGTCCCCTTCGGTGCCTGTTACATCATATTTAAGACTTGGCACTTTGGTAGCTTCTGGTGTGAGTTCTGGACGGCGACCGACGTGCTGTGCGTGACCGCAAGCATCGAGACCCTGTGCGTGATCGCTATAGACCGCTACTTGGCCATCACTTCTCCTTTCCGCTACCAGTCCATGCTGACCAAGTGCCGGGCTCGCATCGTGGTGGTGCTGGTGTGGGTGATCGCTGCTCTGATATCGTTCCTGCCCATCCACATGAAGTGGTGGATATCAGACGACGAGGAAGCCAAGAGGTGCATCGAGGACAGCAGCTGCTGCGAGTTCTACACCAACATGGCCTACGCCATCACCTCCTCCATCATCTCCTTCTACATCCCGCTGGTCATCATGGTGTTTGTCTACAGCCGCGTTTTCCAAGAGGCCAAGCGGCAGCTGAAGAAGATCGACCAAAGCGTCGGACGGTTCCACAACAACGACGACACCAACCTCAAATCTCTGGACGCCAACAGCACTCGCAGCCAGAAAAAGGCCAAATTTTGCCTAAGGGAGCACAAGGCACTAAAGACTCTGGGCATTATCATGGGGACCTTCACTCTGTGCTGGCTGCCCTTTTTCCTGCTCAACGTGGTGGTGGCCATATGGAAGGAACAGCACAATGACCTTACCTTCAGGATACTCAACTGGATAGGCTACGCCAACTCTGCGTTCAACCCCCTCATTTACTGCCGCAGCCCCGAGTTCAGGTACGCCTTCAAGGAAATCCTCTGCATGAAGAGGACCCGCCTGACCAACCCAGGACCCGTGAACGGATACGTCTACAGCAGGCACAGCTGGCAGAGCGAGCAGCAAGGGAGGAGTAAATTCAGCCTGGAAGACAGCGAAGCTAATGAGACCTGTCTCGGGAAGGGGACTGGGGTGTGCACTGTGATGGACAAGGCAGTGGACCCCAACGGGAATTGCAACAAAAGCCTGACAACTGTAACGACTGTGTTATGAAAAAAAAAGGGGGGGGTTCCACAGATGTTTACACTGATACAAACTTTTTCTTGGTGTTGTTTTAAATGCAGGTAAGACCAGTCGCATGACTGGATGAGACTACTTTAAAGAAAAAAACAACAAAAAAACAAAAAGAAAAATACTTCAGCTGAGGAAAAATACTTCTCTTGTGTTTTAGCACAGTGAATGACTACTGTAGCTACTTGTCCATTCTCCGTGTTTATCAAACCTAATTTCCATCTACCTCATCACATTTTCATTCATGTTTGCTTTTTGCCTATCAAACAGCTTTTGTCCACATGAGCTACACTATTGTTGCTGTTTGAATGACTATGCACTAATATTTATCCCGCTCAAGTTTTTCCCAACATTTTCTTTAAAAAAAAAAAAAAGTAGAAAGAAAATGCCATAACCGGAAAACACAAGTACAGACGGTCAAATCAGATGCTTTTCTTTCCTTTTTGGACAGAATACATTCCTAATCGTGCAGAAGTCTAATTCAGCCTCTTCGCTGCCATTGTTTTTTTTTTTGTTGTTTTCTTTTTTTTTTTTTGGTTTCCGAGAGGGACAGACGATCAGCGTCAGGTGTGACAGAGAATGCCTCTTTCATCAGCTCTGCGCTGTCTTAAGGTCTGTTGCGCGAGCGTTTCTGCTGTCGGCAGATAACGCAGCGAAGAAGTTATCTGCATTCCAGTGGTTTGAGCTGAGAAACGCCTGGGGCCATCCTGTGTTGGTCATATGCCTAAAACTGTCAGTTTGTGGACTTGCACATTTCATTGGCACCCTTGGAACGTTTATCAAAGTATTTACCATTACCATTGCCAATGCATTGTGGGTTTTTATTCAGATGTGTTTAAATTCAACGTTGCAATGGTGCGTAAACAGCCACCTGTGTTTGTGAAACAAATAAACCCATGTTAGGCACATTATTATGTAACTGTTAAATCACAACTGTTACTTACATGTAGCAGCTTTTTTCTTTTTTTTTTTCTTTTTTTACACAAAGCAATTTTGCTCTTCACACATGATTCATGTGTGATTGTGCACCATCCAGTGGAATTAAAGAGGCCGATTCCACGAGGTGAAGATGCACCTGTAATAATAAAGGCAGTACCAGAACAGTTAGGTGACTGTGAAAGAAAGTTTAGGGCACCAGGCGTAGTGATTAAAAAGCTGAAAATGAGAAATCCGTCCTATGCACACTCACCGCGGCTCCCCGACGTTTCCCCAACCCTCACTGTAAGCAGATCTTTATAAAATCAGCCAATAATCTGGATAAGAAACTCCCCCGATCAGTTCCTCAGCTGTCACGCTTGTGTCGGTCCGTCTGCTTTGGTCGCCTCTTGTTGTGCATTCTCCAGGAAATCCACTCGAGCCCAGCCCAATAAACACAAGTAAATCTATCATCTCTGCTGTTTAGCTGGAGGGTCTGATTAAAAATGCACCACAAAACCCCCCCAAGAAAACATTGAAAAACACATCGGCCTAGATGAAAAGTGTACATGTGGTCGAGTTGAAATACGAATCTGTCTTATCAATTATTGAAAGTTTTGTTTTGTTTTTTTTGCACTTTCGCATATGTGCTTAGTGGATTTGAGGTTTTTGACCCCTGCCCCCACCCAAACCGACTATGTTGTAATATCATTAAGTGAAAACACACTAAACGTAGGAACTAAAACCAGGAGGGGTTTTGGGTTTGTGACCTGTGTTTTAGTGCAAACATCGCCGCCTCAGGTCGGCCGACAATGCCAAAACTGTGAACCTTGATCCCGCGGAGGAATCCCATATGTACTGTATCATTACGTTTGTTCAGCGCTGTTGTCAGTGACCTTAGGAACAGACATAACCGCACCGTTATCGTACGTCACTGTCATGTCAGAAAAAAAACAAGCTTTCCAAGTTGTATTGAACCTCTTTGTTTTTCTTTTCCCTAGATTTACAGCAGAGTAAATGTAAAGGTTGAATGTCATGAAAATGTTCTCCAGGGATATTTATTTCCACTCCAGCATTAAAAATACAAGACCAGTACTCTGCGTCCATTTGCTCAGAATTAATATGTTGTGATTAATTATCTTTTTTTAAAGGTTTCTAACACATCTGTCACTTTTCTAAGCACTTTCTGAGTTTGTTTTTTTTTTTTTTTTTTGCATGCCTGATATAAAACCGCGGTATTGTGGTTATGGACTGTGGAGCCAATTCAGTTTCAAATGATCTTCTGTTGTCAAGAGTGGAGCAGGTCGTGGGCTGTATATCCACACTGCTCCCTCCTGGCAGCAATGTCTCCTCACACCTCAGCTGTCTCCACAGTCCACCTTGTGTACACAAAGTCATTTACGTTGACAAGTCCAATACGGATCCGAAAGAGCAAACATTCCAGGTACAGTTGTCGGTTCAGGCCCATGAAAAGACAGGGACCCTATACAATGCAACCCACCCGCATGTGTGTTCAGTATTTTTAAGGATTACGAAGTCTTACAGAAGAATTTTCAAAGCATTTCATCAATTCCCATGAGACCATCTTAGTCCCATATTCCTTCGACACTTTCAAGATACAGATGTGGGTTTTTGTTTTTTTTGATATCAACTTTATGACCTACAGTAAAAAGATTTCATGGCTGGTGAGCTTCTCTTTGGAACCCAAATGTTTTCTTTTGGCAGTTCCGTTTCCTGTTTGAGTGGCTACTTAAATTTCACGAGGAAAGGTCAAAGATGGATGAATGGATTGCTGCACAATCTCAGCACAGGCAGATTTTTATTTTTTTTGACATTAGTTGGTGTTTGTAAATGTGAATTCTGCATTTATATATTTGAAGAAAAAAAAAAAGAGTCAGATTTACCTGCGGTATGAATAGGTGTCATATTACACGTGAACCTCCTTTTGTCGCCCGAGCGACGAAGAAGTCGTCGCTCGTGCAGTTGTTTACTATAAATGTCAGTGAGCAATTTTTGTGAAGCTTGTTATGGCGTGTGTTGTCCTGTGGTATTTATAAGACAAAAAAAAAAAAGCAAGTGTATGTGCTGTGAGATTTGTATTTGAAATAAATTATGATTATGTTGCATTTACTGTCTCCTGCCTCGCGTTTTTTTACGACGCCGTGAAGCGACTTGGACGGCGCTGCTCTACTAATCTGATGATGACGAGGCATAAAAACCAGGGCTGACAACAAGGGCTGTTTTATTCGGTTTTCCAGTCCACTGGCCTAAAAAAACAGTCATCGTGCAGATAATGCACAAACTTTGTTTTTTACCAGTTCACTCAGAGGAAGGAAAAGCACAAAAAAAAAGAGAGAGACACAGAGACCTCGTAAAAATGACTTAATATTTGGCTCAAACTTAGAATCTCATTTACAAGGCACCTTTTGAAGACAAAATATGTTCATCTGTATAATTCTAAAAAAAAACCTTAAATAGATGTCATACATTTTAAAAACAGATCTGGTCATCTTCATTTGACGGGGTGCAGAAAAAGGTCGGATTAGTGACATAAATATTATGACAAGTGTTGTAAATGGCTTCGCGGAACATACAGTGTGTTATGTAAGAAATGTTTGCTGCTGATTTTTCGGTCTCCTTCTTCACTCGCTGCTCTCTGGTTTTGTTTAGCCGGGCTCCAGCTTACAGATGTGCAGATGCAGAGAGGTGACATAAAGCATCTGTCAGCGAGGCGCACGAATATGCTGGCCCGTCCGCCGAAGCTATCGTCCGCGTAGAAGTCACCTTCCAGCCTTATGCTGTATGCAGACATCAGGGCTCCCACGCGTTTTGCTGAAGGATGCAGAACATTATGGGGCCTCCTTTAAGATTGACTCCATAAACGCTACCATAGGTGCCGTCATCTTCATGCGCTTTGCGTGAGTCGATGTCCAGAGTCAATTAACAGGGCCAATCCATCTCCACAAATTATTCACTTATTTCTGCCTACAAAAAAAAAAAAAAAAAAAAAGGCAACAAAAGCCGTCCTCGCCTCAAAAATCCACTTATTTTTCTCCCACAGATGTTGGACTGACTTGGATGTTGGCTCCTGCCCCCCCCCCTCCAAACGTGCTTGCGTGTTGCTGAAAAAAGGAAAGCGATTCTCTCCGTCCGAGGCCTCGAAAAGCCCGTATCCGTATGCCACCGTGTTTGCCGTCCATCCCACGGCTCTGCCCGCACAACTGATTTGATCTCGCCAGACCGAGCCCTTCACGGGAAAACGTTCGCAGGCTTCGCGCATGCTGGTGTGTGTGTGTTGTGGCCTGAGATCATGTTAAATCGAACGCTAAATGTGTTTGTCAGCTGTTTGGTGTGCAGACAGAAAAAAGAAAACAATACAAAACGGCCATATCCTGTCGGATCCCTTTCCAATCCTTGGGGAAAGGCTGTATAAACGTCTTTTTGGTGCCATGCATGGGAACATCTATCATCAGAGAAAGTTACATAAAAAGGCAATTTTCCCATAACCTGACCAAGCACAAGTGAGTCAGTTGTGAGCAGTTTGCGGAAAAAAAAAAAAAAAAAAAAAAGAGGGAAAGTTTTCCTGGTTGACTGGTTTTCTCAGATATCTTAATCATGGCGGCGGACATGCCGCACACAGAGTGTGTCCTCCGCAGATCGATAAGTCCCCTGGCACCCCCGGGAGCTCGGTGACCGCGGCACCACCATGTCTGCCACCACCTAACCCCCCCCTTCCCCCCTCCCCCTCTCCTCTCTCCCCCCTGGGGGTTGAGGAGCGTGCGTGTGCGCGATTCTGCCTGTGTGCTTGGGTGGAGGCGCGTCTCCAAACCCGGGCCTGACGTTATGAAAGCAAACATGAACCCAAGACGTGCTTTATCACGTTAGGGACTCCAGAGAAAACACGCCTCGGACCAAAGTATTTCATTTCGCGAGCATCCCGCGAACACGCCCCCCCCCCCCCCTGCTCATTTTGCACACAAATGTGCTCATTTGTCACTCCATCATGCTGTCATCTTAAAATGTATTACAGTATTTCCTCTGACAGGTGATTTATGTGCCGCTCTGCAGGGGGGGTGGGGGATGGGGGGGGGGGTTGGTGGATCTGGATTCTGCCGCGTCAGCGTTTTCCTCCCCCGCTGACAGTGACATAGATCATAGTTAGAGACACAAATCCATGTTCAGACAACAACCGGCGTGGATCAATTGGCAGCCCGCCAAGCCGGGACCGCGTGAGGCCAGGCCCCGACGCTGGCGACCGATAACGGTCAAAGATCACCTCTGTAATAAACAATACGTTGACAGCTCATATGTGCTACATCCAGATGTGTCCTTCAGACATAAGGCGATCCTACATTCCACTTTACGCTAAGCTACAGAGATTGCGCAATGTTAAAGCAACCACCAGCTGTAGGATTCTGTTAACATGACTGAACTACATTACATGCTGCTATCTGTGGCAAACACCTTATATCTTTCATACTAATGAGCACAGCTTCAGTTGTAAAGGGAATGGCTCTTATTTGAGTGTGTGTGTGTGTGTGTGTGAGTGGTGTGACTGCAAGCATTAGTGTATTCTGGGCCTGTCTGGATTCTTGTTGTTGTGGGATATTTAATCCAATTGCTATAGATCTCCTCGCGGGCCCACGTCACCCCTGCGTCACGGCCACGCAGCCGGGAGGCGCGGCAAATCCCAAATCCCAAATTGCGAAAGAGCCGAATGAATAAAAGGCGAAAACGCCGCGCGCCATCAATCGGGGGACGGTATCAGCTCTGCTGCCTCGTCTCATTACGCCAAGGAAAATAAAATATTGCGGTCTGCTGGTCTGAATGCGCGCCCACCTTTCATTTGTCAGCAGGTGCTTGTCAATTATGTTTCCTCTGTCAGTTATTTATAGAAAAATAAAATAAAGCAAGCCTGCACTTGGCATGCTGATAAATGGGATCCATTTTCTGTCAGAGTAGATATTGCAAAATATTTTCATTGATAGACTGCAACAGAAACAGCAATGCTCGTGGGAGTTTTATGAGCGTTATTGCTGACATATTATTGTGCCTGCTTTAATCTTTACCATTTCAATGGCTTCGCTTAGCTTTGGACCAATCAGAGGAGATTAACACAGCACATACAAATATATCCCTTAATTCAATGTGGTTCTTTTTTTTTTTCCTGTGCTTTTGCTTGACAGGATGTCAACACCGTCATTTATTAAGCCTAACATTATGAAGTGGGCACGGAATTGCACCTAATTTGTCGCCCTCGTTTATAATTGCCTTCGCACAATCGCTCGCGTATCCCTTCGATTTGACTAAACTGCAGTTTCAGGGCCTTTTCTCCCCAAATGGTCCAATTATCTCTGAGAAACTAACAGGTCTAATTTGTTTCCACCAGTTTTTCAGCCGGTTCTACCAAATTGCATTCTACCTGGGAAGTGATTGTGTTTGACTTGCGTTTTCAACACATCTGAGGCTCTATATGCTGCTGTAATCCTGTCAAAACACACACACACACACACACACTAATTGTGTTTCATGCACCAACATTTATTGACGTCGATTAGTGCACTCATTTGTTTTACCACAGCTGAGAGCTGTGGCAGAGCAGGCGAAGTGGGTTCCACTCACTCGTATGTCACCATCCTCTTTCCAAATAACTGGGAATCGGGATTTTGATCACCCAAATATCCGAACCCAGGCAAGGGGTTGCTTGTGTGTCCAATCAGGTTTGGAAATTCCACTTTGACCTGTCGTGACTGAGCGCGTCCGGCCCGAGTCCCTGATCTCTATCCTGCAGCCCAACAATCTCCTCCAGCCTTCGCTGAGCGCGAGCCGCTCGCTGTTTACCAAATGAGAGACAGAGATACTGTCATTTAACGAGCTGATGCCTAATAAGGGTCTACAGATGAGATACCAGCATGGCTGAAATGAGCGTGTGTGTTTGTGTCCACAGGCAGGGGAATGCGCGTGTTTTGGTTCACGTCCTGTGGCGAAGGCATATTAAAGGTAAAGTCGGACTCCAGAGACGAGTGAGGAGAAGCTGTATTTACATTATTTTTTGCAAACGCTTACTTTTATTAAGGACATCATTTGACCTCAGAACAGGGCCACGCAGTAAAACACCAAGGCCACCATAGCAACGCTTCAGATGCACGATTAATCAACCAGTCGACAGAGCAGCTTCTCTCAGCAGGCAGCGAGACTTGTCTCCTCATCCACACTTTTCCCCTCCTGCTTTGCTTTCATTAATGCGATGATGAGCAGGGTAGAATATATACAAATTTTGGATGTAAGGTTCATCCTGTGATATCTCTTTTTGTACAGTTTTTGGGTTGAATCTGTGAATAAAATATTTGACAGTCAAACCCTTTCAAACTTTTATCATGTTTTGTTTTTTTTTACTCTGTTTTCTTTTTATGTGATGCATAATCTATTATTATCCAACCTTTCAAACCATGCTCAATAAATAAAAATTCTGAATCATTGCACCCCCAGGGTTTTGCATGGTGTTTGGTGGTTTGTTCAAATGAGGTGATTCAACCTTGTATTTTCCTCATGTTTATATTAATGAACTTAGTATACTATATGTCAGTATTGAATGCAACAAAGTGTGTGAATTAATTATGCGGATGCACCCAAAGTTCATTTGAAAGTATCCCTGGGAATACTTAAAAAGGAAGAACAATTCAGTGCTTGTTTTGGCACACTGTTGAAATACTAAACTCAACACTGCCTGTGGGGGAAGGAAGTGAAAGGAAGTCCTGCAGCACTTTTCACGATGCAGACCATTAATGCAAACATTGTTTTTCTCATCGCCTCACAGTATTCTGTTGCTGGCTCTGTCATTGATTTCATTATTAGTTATTTTTCCAAGTTCATGTCGTGCAGTTGCAATTTTGTTGTGGTTGTTTGTTTTTTTTAAAGAAGTAGGAATTCAAAATATACTGGAAACACTTACTATTCTTGAGTTGCATCAAATAGCACTCACACTGGTTTAACTTAATACCTTAAAAGGTAATTATTTTATTTGTATTTATTTTTACTTTCTGCACGAATGTTATCACCATTGAATGGCAGACACATGTGACGAAGAGCATACTGTCAACACAGTAATATAGAGCTTTGCAATTGCAAAAAGGACTATTTAGTTAAAATTCTTTAATTGCCCCAAGGGTAAAAATAAAGCGGGAGTTAAATTGAATGGAATTGAATGCCACTGTTTGGCATTGTATTTTACTGCCCACTAGCGGTGAAACTGGGTACAACACTCTCATAATGGCTGTTTAAAGAGTATGGGGAAGATAGCGGTAGCTCCCTCTGGTGGCTCTTTGAAGACATGACATGTATATGTTGGCTTCTGGTGTTTGACGTGTCTGAGATTCAAAACACAAAAACAGAAAGCAATAGGCAAACCGAAAAGCATCAAGAAAATGCAAAATCAAACTATAATTAAATACAAATCACCCTCTCTCTGTGGAATATAATATGGGAAGCCAAGGTCAACTGAGCACTACGTACACTAAACAAAAAATATATTTATTTGTGTTTGCATCACATCTCCCAGAGACAATAAAATACATTTATAAACTTCATATAAGCACAATATACAATAGTAAACACATTTTTTAATGTTTGTTTGAATACATCTTGTATTACAATAAGTGCTGGAACGTGGGAGTGTTCAATCTGACTGAGTAATGGTAAACATTAGGAGTGTGTGAAAAAGGTCCTTCATTTATCTTTCTCAGTGAGAGTTACAGTTTTACATCAAAAGCCTCTGCGTTGTCGGCGTGAGCGTCGTTCTCGTCTTCATGTACTTGAGCTGTGTCATTGTTCGGTGTGGTTTGATCCTCCTGTGCATCAGACTCTGTCCTTGGAGTGCATGTGTGACCTGTGACGTCACCTGGAATAGGAGCTACGTGACCCGACAGGCTGTGGCCATTCCCAAAGTCTTTTTCATCTGCGCGACTGCGATCGGTTTGCAGAGTGTCCGAGGAGCTGCACGAGTCTGAGATCTGCTCTTTTGCCGTGTCAAAGGATGCTGTCAAAATACTGTCGCTGTGAGACCGACTTCCAGTTGTGTCTGTCTCAGACACAGAGGCTTCACAGTGACCATCTGATCTTACATCTACGTTGTTAGCGTCTGAGCATGCATCCTCAGTGCTTTTCTGCATTTCGCAAGTCCTTGGAAACGAGGCGTCCTTAAATTCATCCGCAGATGGGAAGGGGATGTTGCTACATTCCACATCAGGACTGGAGTTATCGCTCTCTGCGCAGGACTTGTTTTCCTCTCCAGCAGCAGCACTTCCCTCTCCAGCCAGAACTCTCTTCAGACTCTGGGCTCTGGCCCTGTAAACTTGGCACAGCTGAGCGTCGGGCATGTGGTTGCCGTGGATCTCGGCCAGCTTCATGTACACCACATAGAGCGCCTCGGGGTTCGCTCGGTCCTCCGTGGCTGCTGCCAGAGCCAGATGGAAGTAACCCACCGCATCAAAAGCGTCCTGGTGGGGAACGAACAAAGCAGAGGTCAGACCAGACCTCATCTGAATCAAGCACAGTTTTGATCTTCTCTCCTTGACATCAGATAAAAGAAAGAATAACGCTGCTGCATCTTAACGATAATCTAAGGCCAATTTGTAGCAAGAGGAACATTAATCCCCAGCAGTCCTTGCTAAAAGGATGACACATTTTTCAACCCTGAGTGAATGAATGTGGAAGGGGGGGGCAATCTCAATATTAATAAGTCTACCTTCAGGTTATGTAGGGTTAGATTTCCCAGTCTGCAGTAGATCTTGGTGTAGTAGCGCACTTCCATGGGGTGCTGCAGAACAGGCGGGCAGAGGGACAGCGACTTGAGGTAGTAGTTTTCTGCCATTTCATACTGCTGCAGGCTGTAGTAGATACTAGCCAGCCGGTGGTAGGCTGTCCTCTCATTCACCTGCACTCCTGAGGGGAGGGGGAGAAAAAGAAAAAGAGAAGCCTTTACCCATTGTAACGGCAGTCAGATAACAGGGGCGTCATTCTGACAGGTACCTGTCTTCCCCGCGATCTGAACAGCTAGGGTTGCGTACTGCAGAGCCTCCTCCTTTTCCCCGTGCTTCATTAAAAGCTCTGTCAGTTTGCTCAGCAGACGGAACTCCGAACGGGTGTCCTTGATGCTCCGTGCGAACGGGAGGCTGCCATCCTGGAAGAGCAGGTCATACAGCACAAAATGCAGTGGTGCTAAACTGAGAAAAAAAAAAAAAAAAAAAAAAAAAAAAAAAACCCTCTTTTGTTGCTCCTCAAATGGGAAAGTCTGACGTAATGTAAGAGCGTAGACAAGAAGAGAAGAAGTTTATTGTTCGCTACCCTGTAGAAAGGAAGGGAAGCCATGTGGTTCCGGTGGCCTTTGAAGTACACGTCGCCCGCCTCCTCATAGATGCTCATGGCGAAGTGAGGATCGTTCATCCTCAGCGCCGTCTTCACGGCTGCCTGCCAGGTCAAGTACGAGCTCAATTAAGATCACTCGGATGTGGGAATGTGACGTGTCTCTTCGCGGGATGGAAGTATTTAGACGGTTTGTTAGCGCAAAGGGGGAAAAGCGGAGATTCCGTCCGTCTTCCTCACCTGCAGATACATGTCAGCCAGCTCGTCCTCCTGGATCAGGTAATAGATGCGTCCCACCTGGAGCCAGGTCTCTGACTCTTCTTCCCTTTTGCCCAGATCAATAGAAATCCTCAGACTCTGCTTCGTGTAATCCAGGGATTTACGAGACGATCTGCAATTGAGCGTAGTGATATATACCACATATATATTTATACGCGTTATTTTAATTTTAAAAAATGACACGAGAAAGAAGGAGGCATCAACTCACTTCTCAGTGTTGAGAGAGAGGTAGAGGGTACTGAGGATTTCCAGATATTCCCCCTCCAGCCTCTTGTCCTTCAGCTCTCTGGATACTGACACACAGTGTTCGTGGTAAACGATACTCTGTCCATACAGCATCATGTCTGCGTAATGCCGACTCAGCGCCTTGGCCACCACCATCTGACCTACAGCAGGAAAGCATAACAAAAAAAAAAAAATGCTCTTCACTGCTTCTGACACAAAACAGGCCCAGATGTACGCAGGGATGATGACTGTTATCCACCAAAGACTAGGAGCTTACATAGAGCCGATGAAATGTGTCTTGATTGAATTCTGGTTTCTTTCTAAGGCTTGGGTGACTTTTACTCACTGTGTAAGTTGCGAGCATGCAGTGCGATTAGCATCCCCATTTCATAGCAGGCTCTGATCTCGTGTCTTCTTCCCCTTTGCTTGTAGCTCCGTCCGAGCCAGAGGTAGGTCTGAACGTGTTCCTCGTCTGTAGGACTTTCCCACAGCTCCAGGAAAAGCTGCAAGGCCCTGGCGAGGCAATTATCCGAACCGTCAAAAGACCATTATCGCGTGGGGGGGGGGTACGACCTTCCGCGAGGGAATGGCTCGAACAGCAGCGTCTCTGACCTGACCAGGAAGCGCTCCGCAACCCAGGACGCCCCCGCGTCCAGCGCCAAGCAACCCAGGTTGGCCAGGGCCAGGGCCTGGTTCCTTCGGTTCCCGCTTTCACTGGAGATCGTCAAGGCGGACTGGAGGTGACCGCCCGCCTCCGAAATGCGACCCTGCTGCCTCAGACACAGCGCCAAGAGGTTGTGGATGACCCCTCGCTGAGTGGGACTGTCGGTACCCTGAGGAGAGGAGAGAGGCCGACACAACATTCAACCATAACATATCAAAAAAAAGCATCGTGAACGCAACAGCAGGTTGTGTGTTAGTTGGTAGGTGGTGTTACCGCCTGATCATTGCCGTGGTAACACGACAAAGGTATGACAAAGACGTCCCAGTTCTGGCCAATCGAGTAACAGGCTTTTAATTATCCTGGTCCCTTGAGAAGAGGAAAGCCGGAGCAGCCGGAGCGCTGCACAGCCGTTACCTGCAGCGACGCGAGCAGCGGTCGCAGGACGCCCTGGGCCCTCTCGGCCCGGCCCGTCTGCACCAGGAGCCACCCGAGAAGCACCGAGGCCTCGAAGCTGTCCTCCTCGCTGATGTGGCCGCCGGTCTCCACCGCCCGCCGGGCGCAGCGCACGGCTTTGTCGAGAGCGCCGTACTGCTGGTAGAGCGAGGCCAGGCCCTGGCACAGGTCCCGCTGGGTCCTCAGGTCCTCCCCGCGCTCGGCCACGGCCAGAGCCTGCTGCAGGTAGATGACGATCTGGGCGGGGAGCGGGGAGGTCCCTTCCCTCCAGCACGGGTTCAGGCGGACAGAGTTCTTGATGAACAGGTCGATCCGCTTGAACGCATCGTGGAGGGAGTGATCGCGCCTCGTGTCCAGGCTCAGAGAGGCCAGGGCCAAGTAAGGCATGTATTTGCGGTGGTAGAGCCAGCTCAAAAGCCAGTTGAGGTCCACGGGAGCTATGGGGCGGCCCTCGGCGGCGCCGCTGAGGGTCGCCGAGAGGAACTGGAGCCGTTCGACGAAGGGCAGGGCGTCGTCCATCTTGCCGAGGCGCAGGAAGAGGCTGGAGACGAGGTAGCAGACGCGGGCCTCCAGGTGCTTGTCGGCCATCACCAGCGACCTCCTCAGGAGCAGCCTCAGGAGCTCAAATTCGTCGGTGGAGGTGAAAGCGTGGCAGGGCAGGCAGAGGAGCAGGGCGCCGGCTTTCTCCAGCGTCTGCGGCAGCTTGTCGGCCATGCGCTGCTTCAGGTAGATGGCGGTGAGATTCGTGAAGAGGGCGACGAGGAGCGGCGTGTCGGCGAAACTGTCCACGCAGACGTTGAGAGCTTCCTCGTAGTAGACGCGAGCCTGAGGGGAGGAGCAAAAACTGATGGATCCAACAAGGAAAGAAGCTATATTTTGTATCTATAAGCTGTACCCCCCCCAGTGGGTTTATATCTGTACATGCACTTTCACACCAAATACAGGTACTGCGAAATAACGTCCAAACCTGGGAGAACTTTAACTTTTTGGCGCAGAGTCTCCCCAGGAGGAAGCATGCCCGCCGATGTGCCCAGCGCATGCCCATCCGCTTGGCGCTCTCTCGGACGTTTTCTAGCTGCCCTGATAACTCCTCCTCTGTTTTCCCACAGAAGGTCACCCACAGGAAGGTGTACTGCAGATCGTACAGGGGCAGGAAGTTCTCCTGGGGAGAAAAAAAAAATACAAATACAAATACAAAGAAACCCAAACTTACTTTTTATATACAGCTGAGGCTCTGGCTATGTCCTGGGCCTGGAGTCCAAATATGCCAGTTGGTTGGACCGTTCATTGTCTGGGATTTTTCTTTAAACAGCAGGAAAATAACATCTGATAATCACATCACATCTGTTAAGTTTGGTCCTGGAAACTTAGCAAGGCCAAAATGTTGACTGAAACAAGAGGGACGGTGCCTCTGGAGCTGCAGTGAATACGCATGCAGGGACACTAAAAACCCTGCTGTCATCTGGTGATAAAGACAATGTGGCTGCAAGTCACATTGTCAGGTTTTTTTTTTTTTTTTTTTCCATATTTGTCATTTGTATGATTGATCTAGGAAGAACAGGAAGTCTGTCACTTTTTCCTTATTCAGGGAAGACAGAAAGCACTGACCTGAAAGTGGCTGCAGTTCAGCAGGGTGAGGGTGGGGTCACTGTGTTCAGAGTCCTCCCCCTCCCAGCTGTTCTCCTCCAAGAAAAGCGGGGGGTCCTCCTGGAACTCGTCCAGTTCTCTGAACGTGTCGTCCAGGCTGAACGAGAGGCGCTCCCCGTCCGGCGGCGCGGCGCTCTGGGAGTGGTAGTGCGGCAGGCGAGGATGGGACTGAGACAGAGAGGGCCGGGGGGAGGAGTGGTACGGGGGCGTGCCCCCGCTCCTCTCTGACATGACGCTCTGGCGGGCGCTCGAAGGCACATTTTGATCTGAAGGGAGAGCACGGCCCGTGAGGGTTGCGGATATCTGCGCGCTTATCTGCTGCAGCAGTTGCATTCGCGAAGGGGAAAACGCTTTGTTTTTCAACGCAAACTAAAGCTCTTTACCGTGTTTGGGCCGATTCCTGATGTACATGAAGTCGGTCTCATCGAGTCTGTCTGGAAACACACACGTTAAATCAATTAAAGCATTCGCTTTCCATTCAGTGACTTAGATGGTCGCATTTTCCATCTAATCCATGGACATTTCTGGTCCAATATGGCTCCCTGTGACTGCTTGTGTCTTACCCAGCCTGTACACTGAGCTGATGTTGGTGGAGAAGAGCCTGTCCAGCAGGCTGCCGTCACTTGGCTCTGAGCTGCATGGATTAACTTGAGCCAGGCCGGCTCTCTCCTGCTCGGTCAGAAAGACCAATTGTCCCTCTCTGTGTGCAAGAAACAAAGACGGTATTTTCTGTTTTTTTGCTGTCCCCACACAACCCACCCATCCCACTGCAGACAGACTGAAAAGAATTTCATCCCAACACCAGCATGCTTGCCCTTTGTCCAAATGGAACTTACAGGGGTGAGGCGTCCAGAGGCCTGACGTGGGCCTTGTGGACAAATCCAGTGCGACCTGTGGAAGCGTGGCTTCCTATGAGCACGCCCAGGCCTCGGAGCAGGAGACCCTGGATCTCCACGACATCGCCGCGGCTCAGCTGAAGCTCGTCGAGGCCCGAAGGACTGTAGTCCACCACTGCTACACACGATCCTGTCACTGAGAAGCGTCATCAGCAAACATCAGCACACCGCATCACTAGAACAGACTGAGGTATCCTTACTGAATCTAAAAAAAAAAAGTCCAGTTGACTTTATCAGGTGAATCGTAACATATCTCTCCGACCATACTGGTCCACCCTGGGCCTCTAACCCCCAAATAATATATACTGCTACTTCAAAAGCCTTGAATGGAC
Source organism: Lagocephalus sceleratus (assembly GCA_911728415.1). Lineage (NCBI taxonomy): Eukaryota > Metazoa > Chordata > Actinopteri > Tetraodontiformes > Tetraodontidae > Lagocephalus > Lagocephalus sceleratus. The sequence goes on along the minus strand of CAJVRN010000211.1, from coordinate 2,807,583 downwards.
CTGTTCCATGTTGAAGGAATCTACATCACACCTTTTGTAAAAATGTAAATTACTTTTTTCATATTTTTCCCAGTATTTGTAAAGCTTGTATAACAACATAAAACTGTTTCAAGTACCACAGTCCTGGAAATCCAAACAGTTTAGTATGTAAGTATGTGTAAAACACAGTTATAAACATATTGATTTTTTTTTTTACCGATCGCATGTCCAAATGATTCCTTTTCTGTTGGTAAGCATCCGGTATTGCATGGGTACTTCCTCAGGAACCACCTGACCAAAATGTATAGTTTGGTTACACATAGATCGTTTAAGGAAAGAAAGATTCAAATGTGTTTCAACACCATGTGAGTCTTGGAGCTGCTACAAGCGTGCGGCCATGTCGGCTGGAGGGCTGACTCACTGATAGAACGGGTAAGGCAGCGGCTGCATGGCGCTGACTGGAACCAGGCCGTGGCTTCCCGAGGCCAGCATGGTGCCCTCCCACGTCTCCCCGGGTCCGGTGTCCCTCACCATCAGCAGGTCGTTCTTCTTGAAGAAGAGCTGCTCTTCGTCTTCCTCGTCCTCCTCGTTTCGGGTGAAGAGGGCCTTGGCAAAGAAGGATCCTGTGGGAGGGAACGGTTCATGTGCGTGTAATCCAGCTTCTGTTGGTCAGCATTGCACCTCCAGCTACCACACTTAAATTAAAGATCAGCAAGCGTGCACTACCTCGGAAACATGACAGCAGAGCCGCACACACACACACACACACACACACACATATTACGTTAATGCACTTCTCATAAATTTTTGCCTGCGCAGCGAGCTGTAAAGCTTTCTGCCTCAGAAATATTCAGGAAAATATCTCTGCGCAGATCACGACAGAGGAAATCAATATGCATTCCTGAATGGATGTATTATCATACTTTTGCTTTATCGCTCACTTGCGAAATGCACAGGAAATTGTACATTCCCAATATGAAAGTCTACCACAGGTGACACTTTGACGGAGCCCGGCAACACACAAGGATGATGTTGAATGTATCAAAATCCACGCATGTAAGAAGACTCATTAATCTCGTAGAGTGTTGATTGGGGTGAGGGAGGTAAATTAAAATAATGGGATTAAACAGCTGAGCGGTCACAAAATGACTTTGGCATAATTGGGTTACTGACCCTCCTGGAGTAAAAGTCCCAGGTACAGAGTGGCCAGATGTTCCTCATTCACAGTTACATTAATCTCCAGGTCACTGAGCAGCTCTGCGTCCAGCCAGAAGGACTGATCGCATAGAAAGTTCTCCAAACATCGGGCCACGTAGCCTAGAACCAAACACAGGTAATCAGGCAATGGTCTTTCATGAACCTTAGTATCACACGGGTAAAAAAGTGTGCGACAGCCCAAGGTTACGATGGACCGTAGCTCTCACCCAACGCCAGATAAGTTGAAAACTTCCAGATTTCCTCCACAGTCTTGAATGTGAGTACAAAGCTGTCCTTCTCAGCGTGGACAGAGACCAGACGGGCAGACAGGTCCTGCCCCCACAAGGGTTCACCCGTTAAGCCAAAAAACGAGGCTGAAGACGTGCTCGGGGAAGTCCCCGCGCGCCGCCGCTCACCTTGAACAGCTGGATGACATCCTGGCTGTTGCTCTCCACCACTCGGAGTCGGGTGCGCAGCGCCTCCTGTAGGGCCCGGTCAGGATCCACGCTCGAACGCCTCCGACCAGTGAACAGCAGCACAATTTCTGGGTTTTTTTTAAAAAAAAAAAAAAAACAGAAAAAAAAAAAGGACAGCCAAAGAAAACCCTTAAAATTCCATTAACTTATGCAACATCCTGGGAGGTAAACAAACCCAATGCAAACACGTAGGAAATCATTTTAAAGCCTTTTACTTGGTTTAATTCACCACAGTGAGGCAAATACGTGGTTTCTTCCCGGTTTTAGTCCCTAACTACTAAAACAGAAGCCACGAAGACGTGCAATGCCTGTTGTTGAAAGTAGGACAGACGAAAACTTGGAAGAGTTCATTAAAGATTTCCTGCAGGAGTTCATGTTTCAGTGCTTGTGCTTTGTGTGCACAATGTTGGTCCCGCAGGAATGCCAGGGCTATTAGGGCCTCTTATTGGACACTCAGTGAAGCCGTCTGAGTCCATGTCGGAGGTAGAACTTCGGGAGACGTGATGGAGGGAGCAAAAATGCTGATTGGTAAGACATTAGCAGACGGGGGGGGGGACGTGGTCCATCAGTATACACAAACAGAATGTATTTGCAGAGGAAGAACCGGGAGGTTGAGAGATGCTAATGTGAGAGCAAGCCTTCCAAGGACCGCGCTAAAAGTCTGAGAGAGCACCATTAACTCTACCTGAGGAGAATTTCTCTCCCAGAGACACAGTGCTTCCTCTGAGGAAGGCGTCTTTTTTCTTCCAGTAGCTGTCGGCCTCGGCCTCGCCTTCTCCTGACTCCACCGTCGGACCATCCTCTTCCTCGCCTTCAGACAAAAGGGAGGGAAAGAGAGAGAAAGAGAGAGAAAGAGACTGCTGGATCACGTTTAAACCGTCGCTTTTCTGAGGCACCGCCAATACGCGAGCAAACACGAGCAGGCTGGGAAACTGCATGCTCATGTTTCATTTACTCTGGCAGGGATCTTCTCCCACTCAGACAGATTTTTACATTTTTCCGTCCCGGTTTGTGACAGGCCAGTCACAACTGTTTATCTAATCACGAACCACACACTTCGCTTATTTCACTGGATGTCGATCCATCCATCGGGGTCCAGCCTGTCGGTTCTGTCCAGGTTCCCCGAATGAATCGATTGAGAAATATTTTCCAGCACAGTAAAATTTGTATTTGTAATTTGGGATTGTTTTTGAACGTCGAAGTAAAATACGACAGAAGCGTTGCATATTCTTTCCGGACAATGTCAGCCTGGCACGATCATTTAAGCCACGAGGAAGGTCAAACGCCACAGCGCAGCGAGAGGTAACTTGTATTGTCAAAACAGTTTCACCGGGGGATTCATCAAGATATCCGTTTCACCAAATCCGTTGATGCAATGGGAAACTCGGACTGTTTACAGATGTAACTGAAAATGTTCCCAGTAGATGCAAGATGGTAATCACGGATTTGTGGTTTATGGTACAGATGTTAAGGCTGAACTTGTGAACTTTAGTGCACGGACAGTCAGGTGAACGCTGTAATTAATTAACCCTAAAGTTTACGACCAGGACTTAAATACTGCACTTGGTTACTTTGCTGCCGAAGAACTAGCACTCTTTTTTCATCTTTGGTTTGCGTGCTGAGAACGAACACACTACCTGCACATTATCTGTAACCCTAATGTCCAAAATCTCAATAATAAATACTCAAATCCCTGTCACCTTGCATCAAATCTACAGTTCAAATCATTTGCCAAACTGCACAGAGTTAACTTGACTCTGAGTTGTTTTGGAGATTTGTTTTATCTGACTTTTCAAGCCTAAAAATATCAGCCCTGTGGATGTATAAGAGCTGGGGTCTGAGGGTGATGGGATTCCCCTGGTATGTTCCATTGTGCGGAGAGGATGTCCAAAATTGCTTCCTCTGGTTGGGCCACACAGACAGTTCCAGTTTCAAACATACCTAGGACTTCAAATGTAGCAGTTCATCTTTATTAAAATGTTCTTTTTGTGTTTATTTACCTTGAGTCATGATGTCATTTCCTGAGAAATGTTCATTTGCTCCCCCAAACGTGTAGGGCGGTTCCCTCCAAAGAGCATCCAGCTCAGCTGGAGAGATGTCTGGAGGGAAAAAAAATAGTTTAATAATGGACAGTGTGATTAACATTTATAGAACCCTCACACCTCTAAGGTAAAATCTAGCAGGAGGAAATGTCTGGTGCAGTTATCAGCATAAAACTTGAAGCAGGCTAAACTGCTGCTTTCGTTTTTGACAAAAATAATCTGCTTTGAGGAAATGAAACCCATAAATAAGGGTTTCTTATCACAAAGGTGTTTCCACAACGATTCATTAGTTCCCAGGATTATTATGCACTAAACTTATTCTTGGTTTAAACCAGATGAGTGAATATTCATAAAGCCACAGGTAAATGGGACAAAGTTAGTCCAGGAAGGTTATCCATAACATAGTTATTTTTATGGAAATATGTATCTGCTTGGATTCAAAGAAAGATAATAAATACCAAAGTTAAGTTAATAATCATCCAGTCGATACATAAATCAACAGTTCTTGTGAGGATCCAGGCAAACAGAGGTTAATTCTCTCTTCAACTAACCAAAATGACAACTATTATAAGTAACTGGAATTCTACAGTACAAGGGTGAGGGGTGGGATATGTTACGGAGGAAATAAAATGCCAAGTTCAAGCATGGGTTAGTCTGGGGAGTTGACTTCGGGGGTCTTCTGATGACAGCAAATACACATGTAGACAGCCAGTCCCTCATCCGGTCCCTCTTGTTTTCAGACAAACATTTAAAATTAAGGTGTTAAACCAGAACAACAAGAAAACCCTCTCTTGTGGCGACGCCATTGTTTTAATTCAACAACACAAGAACAACATGAGGCAGAGCAACGCAGTGGAACATGACATTAGGCTGAAAAGGGACAAAAAGCCTATTATTTACCAACACAGAGCTCAGTTAGCACCAGTGGGACTGCTGGAGTCGACACAAGCACAGTCATGCTGCTACAGTACACAAAACACACCATGCTGTGGTTACCTTCTTGGCTAAGTGTGTTACCCATGTTGTGTATAGCCCTACTATGCTGCTGTCTACCTGAACGCCGAGATCATGACGGCACAGAGAGCGCAGGGCAGGGACAGACCTGTGAAGGTGGAGAGGCACACTTTGATGAACGCTCTGCAGCAGGACGAGTGGAGCAGCGGTCTGCAGCAACAAGACGCCATCTGGCTCACGAGCCGGCAGCTCCCAGTGATCAATTCCATTCCATCAGTTTTCCCCCCAAGCCTCTTTAACTCACTGTCTTCCTCCCTGCTGGACAAAAGCCCTGCTTCCTATGTCTGTGTTCACTTTCCTGTTTTGCTGTCACCCACTTTCCTCTCTTGCTACGGTTACACTTTAATGGATGTGGCTGGTGTATCCCACTGTTATCTATCCTACTACTATCTTTGTAATCCTCTGTGTCTTACTGTCTCCATCTCTCTCTCTTTCTCTCTCTGTCTCTCTCTCTCTCCTCCCACCAGTCTCTCTCTCTTTTTCTCTCTCCCTCTCCCTCTCCCCAGTAGCTGCCCAATCAATGCACAATACACCCTCTAGGATTGGTATGTTTATGTGTGCATGTGTGTGTGTGTAGGTGTGTGTGTGTGTGCGTGCGTGTGTGTGTGTGTAGGGGGAGTCATGATGTGTGTCTAGGCCACTGAAAATATGCACAGCATGTATGTCACAAAGACAATGTATGCATGTGTTTGTGTGTGTATGTGTGTGTGTGTGTATCTTTTGTGTGTACTGCTGAGCCAATGTAAGGCAAAGCCACCCAGGGACGGGCTACAAGGTCAGGGTGAGGGAGAGAGGGCGCGCTACCTTCGGGCTTGGATCAAGGATCACTTCTCTGCATTCTGCTGTCAGACACGGTGACAGACAGATGATATAACACGAGCTCATCTGGAAAACGTCCACTGATAGGAAAAGGTGACATTAAAATGGTAGGGGGACCTTACCGAGAGGTGCCACTTGCCAAGTGGGATTGTAAAATTTGAACGATTGTGTGAAATCATATGTAAAATCATACGATAAAAGCATAAAACCCTGTCCACAATAGACTTCAATAGACTGTCATGCTAAATTAAAATATGTGTTAAAAAAAAAAAAATAGATGTAAAAAAATGTTCACGCTGAAAAAATGAACAAGAATTATGTGTTTTATGCAAAAAATGTCCAGAAGACACAGATGTCCTTGTTTGTTTTTTGGGTACATGAGAGTAAATGATGGTCACTACTGGGGCTGTCCCATTTAGATCAGCCTCCCAACACCACCACGGCATAGTCATCACTGGTTCGAATGGATTTGATTTCTTGCCAGGACTAAACCACAACTGCTGTAACTTTAGATTATTTTGCTGTCTTCTTCTTTTTTTTTCTTTAAAAAAAAAAAGCCATTTTTTGTTGGTGCACAGTAAAGTTTTTACTTTAGTCTGATTTAGTCACACTGCGCAATCACTTGACAGGAGATCTGATTAAAGCATAACCAACATCAACAATCCAACAGTGCATTAGTCTTGGCTCATGATCTCTTATCATCCACATGATAGAGCGTGGTGAGTAAAAAGACAGAAAGCGTTCGAAAATATGAACAAGGATTTCTTGATTACAAATCTACTTCAACTCCCTGATGTGCAGTAACAAATTTCTTATACATCAGAGAATATACGACATTAGAATTCTATGAGCGATAACTCACTCAAATTATTTTATAAAATGCTGCCTATTACAGATAAAATTGTATGATTTAATGATTTAAATTGAAATATACTGTAAACTGCTTCAGAAAAATAGTTTAAGAATAAAACAATGTATTTATCGGTAAGTGTATTTTAAAGTAAATCAATGAGCAACTCATGCAATGAGCTTCACAAGGTGTGTGTGTATGTAAGTGTGTGTGTGTGTGTGTGTGGGACACCTTGAAAACCCTGATTTGTTTAGTTCCCACAATGCAACTTGATGGCCTACCCACACAACTCCCAGAAACCGTCGCAGCACGCCAGGCCGGGGCGAGAGGCGCCGTCCTACTTGTGTGAAAAGAGTCGGCAAAAGGGCTCCTGAACTCACAACTCTCAACTTTTAAGCCGCCCGTTTTTACCGACGTTCGAACGTTGCACATTGCTATTCCTCCGCAGAGCGCGAGGAGAGCAAAGAAAAAAGAAGAAGGAAAAAGAAAGAGCTCCACTGATGTGGTTTGGGGGAAAACATTCAAACGAGCCCGTTACCGATTAATTAGCGTCAGAGCTCAATAACAAATGCCTCTTCCCTTCTGCAGCTCATTCCTCTGCTTTAAATACCCTGTTTGTTTTCATTTTATCTCCTTCTTTATCTCATTTCTGTCTGTGCCCGTGCATCATGAGGACCAGAAATTCGGTCTAATCTAATAAACCTTCAAAGCCTCGGTCAGAAAGAAGGCCTTTGTCAGCCAACGCAGCCTTGAAAGGACATCTGATGGCTCCACTTTATATGATACAGATAATGTGAAGAGAAAACAGTGTTGCGAGGACCCAGCTGGGGCGTCGAGGCGCCTCCTGAGCCCCGTCGAATCCCACCAATGTGTTTGATTAAAGACGCGTCAGGGGGCGCGCACCGCATGTGTTTCCCAGCGAGGAACCATATGGCGCTCAGCGCGCTCGGCAACCGGGTGGTGGTGGTGGTGGTGGGGGGGGTCGTGACCCCCTCAGCGGGCTGTGACAACAGCGGCGGACCCGCTCAGCAACAACGGGCTCTCGGACCAAAGTCCAGGTGCTCGTTCGGGCGAGATCTGGAGTTTGTGGAGCCGGGAGAATGCTGTGCGGGAGTTTGTGGACAGTAATATGAGACAGGAGTTACGCTCTCCAACTTTAGACTAACCCCCCCACCACCACCCCCCCAGTTTGCTCACTCACATGCCTGCGTGTCTACGACAGAACGCCCTGCAGGGGAGACCCCCCCCCTACAAATATAACCTTTGCGTCCACGCTCGGACATTCTTTCTCTTATTAAAAAAAAAAAAAGAAGAAGAAGAAGTGAGTTGAACTTTGGAGTCTTCTCTCGTACAGGAACGCTGTAGAGTACCGAAGAAGGAACCGCAATCACTGCTGCCCAGTCAAAGTCGCACAGCGCGCAAACTTTATGGCTCCGCGACGACGCGCAAAGGACGGCGGCTCCAAGCGCCTCGAACAGCGCGACAAAGTCGGGAGACTCGAACACGAAACCAGAAGGGAAGTCTTACCTCTGCCTTGGTGCCAGCTCTCAATTCATTCCTCATCGAGGTGCCACAATGTCTGTATCCATGTATGTCTCACTCCCTTTCTCTGTGAGCGTGTGTGTGTGTGTCTGTGTGAGAGAGAGAGAGAGTGTGGGAGAGTGTGTGTGTGTGTGTTAAGGGTTCACCATTTAGCTGGTGATTTGCATCTCATGACAGCTGCTCGGGCTGTCAGACGAAAAGCACAGGAAAGGGAAATGCGGAGAAAGCGAGTGTGTGAAGTCAGCAAGTGTGTGAGAATATGCGTGCGTGTGTGCGTGTGTGTTCGTATCTGAGTGCAGTTGAGGCTAACTCCGTCAGCATGTCACTGAGAGAGGACGCTTTTCCTTTTTTTTTAATGTTATTACTGTTGACTCCTCCCATCACACACAACCACACACACACACACACGCACAAACACACGTACACTTCATAGAATATTTAACCGGGGAAAAGAGGTCGGGCTATGACTATTTCGTGATCTTCATAGCTATAAAAAGCTGCTGACTCAGTGACCCCCCCCCCCCTCTCTCTTCTCCAGGTGGCATTTATTTCCTCATTCCACAGCACCAGTCGCACCAGTTTGGCCTGACACACCCCCCCCAGTCACATTATAGCAACAGCTGATTGCAAATGCTCATACCTGGCCCAGTGCCTGTCCCCCTTCACACACACACACACACACACACACACGTTGTAGCACAGTTGTACCTTCATGGTGCATGACAATGCAGAATGTGACCTGTTATCGGTGGCACTTTTCCCACTTTCTGCTTTTATCTGCTGCACAAAAAAAGAGATAAACGATCTGCAGCCAAGCCCCGGTTCCTTTCTCCTTTTACCCTGACTTGGTTAAATATCAACCCCTGGACTGGCTGTGCCCCCCCCCCACAAAGTCACCCTGAACACAGACTATAAGCTCCGTCTGCACAGCTCATGTGATCCTACAATTGGCTACGCGAGGCTGCAGGACACAGACCATTTATTCTGCTCTGTTTGCAAAACCGCTATAGTGTGTGCGTGTGCATGTGTGTGCGCGTGTGTGTGTGTGAGCCTGGGCGTACCTTCGGAGAAACCCAGGGAATGCACGAGTAGTACATGACAACAAATTAAAAGGAGGCAGGAAGGGGTGGAGATAGCGCCGCGCCGCCGCATAACAGTGTGGACGCCCGCTTGACGTGACATGAGCGTGTGTCTTTGCGCCTGTGCGCGTGTGTGTGTGTGTGTGTGTGTGTGTGTGCTTTCCCCCCCGCAGGTCATGTGGTTGGACAAAGGACAAGGATTGTGAGGGTTAGTGGAGAATGCAGCATATTGCTGATCAGTGCAGCTGATAATGACGATGGAGCCAGAGCCAGGGCCAGAGTGGGCCCGGTACCAGGCAACAGGCACACACACCGCCTTGAACAAAAAAAAAAAGTTCAAGCACGATCAAGCGTATTCGATTCGATTCTTTAAAACTGTACTTATATATCACCTGCCACATACACGGTTGTCTCAGGGCCTTTCAACAGGAGGAAACCTTGAGAAGGACCCTCCTGCTCCCAGGGCCCCATTGCTCCGCCCCCATCGTGTCTTCATCAGCTCATTAAAAATCCTAATCTGTGCGCAGTCCAGTTTTTCTGAAGGCACCACGGCGATATCAACGGCATGTCGTCGTCTTGCTTTTTGAGGTTACGGGGGGGGGGGCTGCGCTGAGAGCGACAGCAGCACGTGGACTCGACGCCCTCCCGACCTGCGGGGTCATTGGCGCGCAGGAAGGCCAGCTTCCTGTTTTTCCCTGTTTGCCCGTCGGCTTTGGAGAACGAGGGGAAAAAAAGAAGGTTTGGTGAACGAGAAAAAAAAACAACAAAAAAAAAACAAACCCACAAGCGCAGGCTCGACACGGACACGGAATCTGCAGCCGAAGCATGTCGGGCTGACAGCGCTCCGACCTCAAGTACCAGACACCCCAGACACCCACGGTGCGTTCAAGGAACCCATTACGGGGTGGTGCAGATTGAAAATGTTCTAGATTTCATTATAATCCATCTTTCAGGAAAATTAAAAACATGAGTTTTGACAGGAATAGTGTGTGTGTGTGTGTGTGTGTGTGTGGGGGGGGTTAGAGTACAACAGATAAAGGACAGAAGTAAAACATCCCCCAGAACTACAGTAATAAGACCACAAGAGGGAGAGAGGCGCCACTTACATCCCGCCATTGTCCAGCTTCCTCCACAACCATGGCTTCCTCAGGACATGGCGCAATAAGACGGGCACACACACACACACACACACACACACACACACGTGCGCGCGCGCAGATCTCCGAACCTTCCTCGGTCGAGAACGAAGGTCGAAAGAAAGCAGACCCGGCCCGGCGCGTCAGCCAGGTCCCCCCCATGAGGGTGGGGGGGGCAGGTCTGATGGCCGGGCCCCCGTGTGCACAGCAAAGGTACCGTCCCCGAGAAGGCCCACCATCACAACCGTCCTCTGCCCCCCCCCCCCCACCTTTTGATTTTTGATGTTTGTCCTCCCACCTGCTCCTCCTCCCTTTCATCCCCCTCCCTGCCATTGGGCAGCTTCTGCTGCTTCACATTGAAGGTCGTTTGATTTTATTTTACAGAGGGGGGGGGGGGTTGAAAAGAGCCGCCGAGCACAAACGCCCCGGCGTCTGCCGTCGAACGCCGCGTCTGCACCCGTCCAAGCGCGCACCTCAATGACCGCTGCAAGACAAGGCTGATCCCACAGCCTCCGTGTCAACTCTCCCTCTCTCTCTCTCTCTCTCTCTCTCTCTCTCTCTCTCTCTCTCTCTTCCTCTAAATCAACCTTTCATCCTGCATCGTAAATAATCCAATTAACTAATTTGCTTACGTAGACTTTCCAGAAGAGGGCGGTGTCATAACAGTTTTAGCAATAATCCCTGCCCAACGCTGCAAAAACAAGCCCTCCCAGAAAGAGAGAGAGAGAGAGAGAGAGAGAGAGAGAGAGAGAGAGAGAGAGAGAGAGAGAGAGAGAGAGAGGTCCTTCTGTCTTGGAGCAAATTTTTCGATCGGCTATAATTTCTAATTTTCTCAAAAGGAGACAGTAATAACATTATTGTGATTGCTCCGCTGGTCGAGTCTCTCGGCGGCGCGCTGGATTTGGGAGGATTTGTGCGGTCGAATAAAAGAAGGTGGGGGGGGGGGGGCGAAAGCGAGCAGCGTGCGCCCGGAGCCTTGCGGCCGTGTGATGGAGGCTCCTGTCCCCGGAGCGATCACAGCAGCCCGGGGGTGACGTCGCCTCACCCACGGGTGGGGGGGGGGGGGGCGTCGAGCCGCGCACACACGGAGAGCCGGGCCGGAAGTACCACAAAAGCTTTCTTTCAGTCTAAAATCACTTTTTCGTCTGACATCGGCGTCTCCTACAGCGCCCTGATGTTGTTGTGGGGAGTGGGTTAAAGGCGTAAAACAGCTTTATTCTCAGCACGTCTTTGATGGTTACTTTTTTAAACAAGTCATCTATAAACTCACCGGAGGGTCTGGCTTGGGTAGTGTTTTGGTTTAATGATGAATATTTACAACCCCAACTGATTTAGGGTTGTGTGCGTACCTTAAAATCATGTGAATCATTTAAACTATTGAACTAAGGGGGGGTATATAAGAGTTCTCAAATTGTAACATACATTCAAAACATTTACTTTTTTTTTAATAGGCTAGTTTACCCAAAACAGCATTTGTGACATTTTTAGTTGGAGAACAAACTGAAAAAAAAAAAAATCCATACAGGCATGCAGGCCTGCACACACACACACACACACACACACACACACACACACACACACACACACACAAAAAGGCAAAGGTTAAAACTCATCCATGTTGATGACTGTATGTTTGCGGCAAATTCATGATTTTGTCTATATACCATCGAATAACTAATTTAGCCAATACTCAATATCCTCTTTCTGTGGTGAACTTTCAGAAACTATGATCAGGATATCTTATCTGGCAAAGAAACAACTCAAACTGTTATTTGCTGGACTCCCAGATCTTGTAGGGTGTTTATGAAATGATATGTTGGAATAATAATTTACATTTGTTTTAAAAAAAATATTTTGTGCTAAAATATTAATGTTCTACAATATAATTACAGTATTCTGTTGTATATAAGTCATTCTTTCTTTGTGTTTTGAATGGTTGCCTACTGTTTGAAAAATAAATTAGTATTGAGAAAACTTCATGGTTGGTTCTTCAAGCTTGTTTAATGTCAGTCTATGATTAAATTTTATTATATTTAGTGACAACAACAACAACAACAACAACACAGCACAACCATAAAAGTAGTGTCAGACTACAAAGAAGCGCTTGCTTCGTTTATTTCCCCGTTTTTTTTATTTTGAAAGTACAAACCGGAATAGGTACGCTGTGACGTCCCGGAGAATATTTGCGGCGCGCACGGTGACAGCAGCAGCAGCAGCAGCAGAGCGCGAGGGAGCGCGTGGCTGAGCTGGAATCAGCCACGAGCGCCAACGTGAAGGTGTGATCAGGAGCCGCGCTGAACAAACAAACAAAACAAAACAAACAAACAAACAAACAACAACACCCCCCGCACACCGAGAACCGGAGCTTCCTTTGGGATTCCCTCCCCGTTGGAAATATTTCCACCTTTAATTTTTATAATTATTTTTTTTCCGCCCCTCCTCCCGGCTGTGGTCACCTTGTCCACACACTGAGTGGAGAGCCTGGTCGGGAAGAGTCCGGAGCATCGCTTGTTTGTTTGTTTGTTTGTTTGTTTTTTTTTATTTCTTTTTTTTTTAAATGACACAACCTGGAGGACTAATCTGCTTTATGGGATTGTTGTCGACGAGGGCGCTTTGTTTGAGATAAGAGCATCATGAGTTCCAGCGGTAAGTCCACCCTGCGCGCTTTTATCGCTCCGTTTGAAGTGCAAGGGCAAAAATAAATAAATAAATAAATAAATCAAATCAAACGCACACACACAAATATCCGACGGTGACAGACAACTAGTGCATGCAACAGAAGATGACTGAGCGTGTTCTTTGCATACGCCTGAGATCGGAATCCGACCCAGCAACTTAATGCTCGCGAAATGTAGAGAATAAATGGTCATGGAATTGCGTTGCATGTTCGGTTCGAGCGGAGCTGAGACTTTGGGCAGGTTCTTCTGTTTATATCTGGAGGTCACGGTGGCGTTTGCAGGCAGTCCATCTTCACGCATGCATTTTTTTTTTTTTTTTTTTGGGGGGGGGGTGATTCCTTATCCAGTCCTGGGAACAGCTGTTGCTCCAACCCTCCCAATGTGTCCCATCTCCTTTTTTTTTTTTTTTTTTTTTTTTCTCCCCCCCACACTCCTTTTCCCTGACACCACCTCAGCGACTACCGTTTGACCTTTTCCCAAGGAACAAGACCACCCGGACCCTCCAGCTGTCACCTCCACTAAAACTCCACCTGTCCCCTGTCACGACGGCGGAGGGGCAACCCTCTGCAGAACCACGGAAGATTATTCCTCTTTTTTTTAAAATTATTTTTCTCCTCTGACCCTGGCCCCGAGTTTTCGGGCAGTTTGGCTCGATGCTGCATGTGAGGAATAAGTGCGACAGCCTCCCCGGGGGGGGGTGGGTGGGTTGGGGGGGTGCCAAAGCCCGGCCCTGGGGCTGCCACGATGAGCTGACCTTGTGTCAGCTGATCCTCTGTCCGCTGAATCAGGTCTTTCCCCCCCCCCCCCCTCCGGGGCTGGCTCTGTTACAGTATGTTTACAAGTTATCACCAGTTGATTCGGGCTGTTCGAGGTCTGCGAGCAGGTGCACTTATGCCACGTGGTTCCAGGTGGGACGGTTCTGGCCTCGCAGAGGTGACGGGCTGCGATCTGGTTGTTCCGCCCCTAAACGGTGTTTCCTCCACGTGCCGAGGAAGAGGGGGCGCAGACGAACTCACCCCCGGCCCCCCCTTTCTGCCCGTGACGGATCTCTGTTTTTATCCTAGCACCAGTCCTTCAGGGTCATTGTTTCGTCGTTCCGTGTGGAAGTGAACGCATCGCGGTTCAGTTCAAACCCCCCCCAAAAAAAAAGCTCAGAACTGGGGCGAATGTGCTCGGGTCAAACCGAGACCCCTGGGTGCCATGTACTCCCAGCCCCCGCCCCTCCTTGCTTGTCCTCAGCGTCTACAGGAGGTACCTGCACCGGTGCATCATTTATAAACGACCCCCCCCCCTCGCCCCCCCCCACCCCGCCCTTCCCGTCGTTGCGTGTCTCTACATTATTCATCCGGCCGGGAGCGGCGTCGAGGAGAAAACGCGTCGGATTCTTTTGTTGAGCTTTAAAAACGCTCCTCTCAGCTGACAGCGAGGAGGAGGGGTTGGGGGGCTGGGGGGGGGGTTGGGGGGCTGGGTGGGGGGGGGGCGGCGTGTGCAGAGCTGTCACGGGCTCTTGCGATTTAAAAGCATGCGCTGGTGGGTGAGAAACGCAGCGCCCTCGTCCTCGCTCGCACGCTTTCTGGTTTGGGCTCAGAAACGGGAAGCATCAGGGCAAACATGGGAGGGGGGGGGTTGGGGGGGTTGGCGCTCAAGGTACCGGACACGTTCTCCGCCGCGTTGCCCCCCCCCCGTCTACCCAGAGGCCGTCCACATGCACGATGCTCGGAGGCTGTGTTGTCACCTGGGCCTTCTCTTTCCTTCCAGTCAACAGGGTTTCAATGGATGTGTGTGTGTGTGTGTGTTTGTGTGTGTGTGTGTGTGTGCTGTTTTTCTCCTCAAAGGGGGGGGTCATTTTGGAGTCTAACAAGATGAAAACAGCGCTGTGTCACAGTTCCATCAGAGGAAATGTGCAGTTCCAATCCGGGGAGCAGTCAAACTCCTGGTGTCCGGCGTATTGATTCTTGGTCTCAGGAAGTAGAGGCCACCTCCGTCAAAGTGGGAGCCTTGACGCTCCAGACAAAACGCTGGGGTTTTTTTTTTTCTTCCAGTTTTGTTTGCCACCCCCATCCGAAAGAGTACACGTTCGGCTTTTCTGCGCCGGCGTTTTCGGGAAGTGGCTGCGGGATTAGCGGCAAATCGGCAGAAAATTCACTGGATGGTGTGAACGCTGCACGGCTGCAGCCCCGAGCGCGCTGTGTCACAGGCCTCTGCAGGAGAGCGAGAGAGAGAGAGAGAGAGAGAGAGAGAGAGAGAGAGAGAGAGAGAGAGCACAGAGACACATGGAAAAGCATGTGAAAACCACAGATGCTCATTCATCAGTTAACACATAAATAATGACGCTGCTCTTCCAAAGTAGGTGTGATCCATGCTGCCTGCTCCCGTGTGCATACCTTTGCACCGCTTTGCTTTGCGTTGCGCTTCAACATTGGCCTACTTGACACAGTCATTGGCCCATTGGATCAAATATTGAGGTATTAATTATACACACATGTTTTTCCGTATTGTGTAAAAATGATTAGATGCCGTCATCTGTGAGCCATCTTCTGAGAGAAAACATGGAACAGGGATCGTAGAATGAGAGGTCTTATGGTATGAAGTGTAACAAACGGTGAATTAGCAGTCGAATTGGTTGAAAAAGGCACGGTTTAAAGATATTTAAGAGAGCCTTCTCGATGGTTTAGCCTAATTCTGAAATGATCAGCGCGCACAGACGGAATACTTTGAAAAGATAGCTGCGAGGGGAACAAAAAAAAAAAAAGGTTACCCCAGTTCTGAAACGGGATGAAAGTGGCAGTCGTGATGACTTCAGCTGGGCGTGAATGGGCAGAATGATCTCTGAGTTTGGACTGAGGCGAAAACCATGATCAAGGGACAATTCCTTCTGCCGTACTCGATACCCAGTTTCTTGTTTTTCTGTTTTGTTTTTTTTTTTCGTTTTTTTTCTTTCCCCCTCGCTCCCCGTCCCAATGATCGAGAACAAGTGTTCTTATTTATGATTCCAACTCCTCTGCCTCATCTGATGGGCTGTCCAGCCCAGAGCCAATCACCATTCATCACTCCTGGCACCCGCCTGGACACTTTAGTCTCATAAAACCAGAGAACAAAGGTGGGGGGGGGGGGACAGCACAGGCGCTGGTGTTGCTCACAGTCTCGCACAGCTGGAGAGCAGCTGCAATCATATCTCCCGCTTCCAGCGACCGATTTGCGTCATTATCGACGAAAACACTGATTCCCCTTACTTCAGGTGATCCTCCGCGCCGCGGCGTCCTCGAGGGTCTCCCGTCTCCGCGACCTTGGCTCCTGGCGGGATCGAGCGATCATTCAGGCCGCCAGTAGCCGCCTGACCTTTCTGTCCCTCCGTAGGGCGGCGGCGTGCTAGGCGATAACGCCGGACTGTATCGCCGCGCTGACGGATGCCCGCGGTCAAGGTCCTGACAGAGACGGAGGGAGATAAAAAAAAAAAAAAAAAAGGGGAGAGGGCAGGGATGGACGACTCACACGCCGCTCTGGGTTACAGAAGAGGAAAACGCCTCTTGGACTGTACACAGTGCTGATTCTGTGGACCTCCGGAGAGCGCGTTATCATCTTATCCAAATATATCTTGAAGCGTGTTTATATCAGATATACACAGCTTCTTTTTTTTTTTTTTTGTATTGCTCACCCGAATGCGGAAATGTGCTCCGTCTGAGAGCTTGTTGACTTGACGCATACAGCCAGTCCCCGCTGCGCTTCGGCTGCGAGACAGCCCTGGCTGCTCCGTCCAAGTTTTTTTTTTCTCCTTATTGATGAGTCAGTTATTTTCCGAGGAAAATTACTGCGTATACGATCTTTTTTTTTTTTTTTTTTTTTGCGGCCTGGTCGTATTTGACCGCGGAGGGCTCATTCTGGTCCACGTGCCCTTTTTTCGAAACCATGGTACCATTACGGGCGCAAGCTCAGTCCCCTGCTTTCCCCATCAAGCGTGGCTGGAAAGATACGTAGAGATCGCACGCAAGGCAAGGAAGTATTATAATTAAAAGGGGGGGTGGAACTATCAGATGTGGGAACATTAGGATGTGGATGCTTTCGCCGTTTGAGCTAACGTTTGATGTGTGACTTTGAAATCCGGACAATTCCTTTCAATTGTTCCCCCCCAACCCCCCCTCTCCATTTCCATTGTCTTTGTATTCCCTTTGATTTATTGCCTTACTCTTCAGTCAGCCATCATTACCGATCTCCCAGCATCCCTTGTGACTGCGCATGCAGGTCCCAGGGGGCAGTCAGGCCAGGGGCAGAAATAGCTTCAGTCTCTGGGGTCTGCAACCCCCCCCTACCCCCCCGCAATCACTGGTGCTGTTCTCATCACCTGTCTACCAGAGGCTGTGTTCTCCCGGGGTGGACTCCACTCATGTGAAGTCAGAGGATTGCACCTGTAGTCCGGAGCTCTGTGGAAATGTTCAGAGCCGCTCGTGTTCAGACTCGACGCTTTGACACACACCACTTGCAGTTACGTAATGCCACAGTCTCTCTGCAGAGATGCACCTGAAGCGTCATTGGATGCCGACTGAATCCCCTGCACTTGTTTGGGATGTGCATCCAAAGATTTTTCTTCGTAAGTACGTTGACATATTCGTATCGGACCAACACTTCTTTTGTTTGGCTGCGCAGAATCTCCCATATAAAACACCTGTCTGACCTTGACCTCTGCCGCGGTGTTGCACTTTTCGTATAAATTGATGTAGTTACCTCATGCCGGAAAATGGGTCAAAAACTCAGCGTTGATAACTTCGCTCATAGACAGGTGGCTAGCGGAGACGTTATTAGGGCAAGATGGCGGCACTCATTTCCTCTGCACAGGAATGAATTGTCATTCATGATGCTGGTAACAGTGACACATCCAACACACGCTTTCTTTCTTCATCCCTGTCTTCACCATCGACCGGTTGTGTGACACAGAGAGAAAAAAACCTCTTATATGCACCTCAAACCTCTGAACGTACACTTTTACTATTGTAAATACATATCTTCTGGGGTCAGGTCTCCCTGTCTCTCTCATTCCTTTGCTCTCTCTCTCTCTTTCTCTCTCTCTCTCTCTCTCTCGCACACACCCACATACACATGCAAAAGCAGGGTAGAGGTTTCCAGTCGTGCTGCCAGCATTGTGAGGAGCACAATGAAGTAACTTGTGAGACATTGGGAGTATGAATTAATGATGCTTTCATATTTTCCCTCTTGTTCCAAACAGGAAAATAAACAATCGTAGCCGTGCACGCTTTTCTGCCTCTGCACCGGCGCTTGCGTGTGCGCTGAATCTCAGCATGTATTTCGCTGAGTATTGCCCAATATAATACCGCTGTTAAATTTTTAGTGTGCAGCGGGAGCTCGGGCTTATGAAGCGTGCAAAAGTGCCAGACTTTTTAAGTACCGCGCGTCCTTCAGGACTCATCCAGCAAAATGGAGCGAGCGGCTCTGTCACGCCAGCACGCGCGGTGGGGCTGCTCCCACCGAAGTCACGGAATCCCGTAGGCAGCTTTCCAGGTAGGGCCGCGTGGCCTTTCCACCCGTTAAACACAGTTTCTGCTTCCCTCGAGGAGTGCCAGGCATGAGCGACTTTGACCCCAGATGTTCAGGCGGCATGCATATTGTGGCCTTTCGTTTTCTTTTGCTTGATGATGAAAGGCAGCCTCTCTGCTGCCAAGAGCAGTTGATACATGTTGTAACAGCGTTTATTAACCCGTGAAATAGTTGCTCACTTTGTGTGTGTGTGTGTGTGTGTGTGTGGGTGGGTGGGTGTGTGTGTGTATGTGTGTGTGAGAGAGGAAGAGAAAGTGGGAGAGTGAGAGGTTACTTCATTGTGTAGACAAGACTGCACATCTATATGTTGTCACTTACATTTCGCAGGTAAACTTATATTTTGCTTTGATCACGACTGATGCAGCGTTTCAAACATTTCACCTTTGTATCAGCATCCTACCTTATAACAAAAAAAGACATGCTCAACGCAGTCTTGAGTATTATGTTTCTAAGATTTCTGTTTTGACATAAAATACGTTATATATTCCTTGCTTATTAGAAGCTGGCAATGTTAACCGTCCAATTAAGTGAAAACAACGATGTTGTATCACTCTTGTCCAAAACACGCCATTTCTTTCTGGACTGTGCATCATCACCGATTCTCTAACAATGGAGACCTTGACAACAGTCACTGAGGCAAAGGGAACAGTAAATCAGTCCTGTGTGCATTCATTAGAATACTAACTGTGTATCTTTGCATTCATCAGCCTCATCAGCTCACCATGGCTCTGGTGGCGGTGAAAGGACTTCGGGACCAATCCGGTGCCAGAGGTGTCGGGAAGTCTGCAAAGGGGAGGTGGTGCGGGTACAAGAAACACACTTTCACGTCAAGTGCTTCACTTGTGCTGGTAAGGCCTTGCAAGCATGATCCATACCGATTCCTGCTGGCAATCTCAAATAAAGTTAAATAGGGCAGATTTGAGTATTTTTGATATAAACATTTACCCTCAACACTGCCCTCACTCACCCTGGCAGATATAAACAGTTCATCCTCTTTCTACTACACATGCTGAGAGCTACTCTTAGCCCGTGGTGGGGATTGGAAAGGATCAGAGCTGCCTTGCAGGGGACTTAGGCTCCCGCGGCTTGTTATTGCACTGCCAACTTGGATTTTGCTGTGGTTATACGCTATGGTCTAATGAGACTATCACAGGTGAATTTGTGGCGCTGCAGCACAGCACCGCTGACCTATAAAACTTACATAATCTCACCTCCTCTTACATCATAAAGAGTTTAGTTTTTGTTTACTATATCACTTTAAGTGAATGGGCTTCCCTTTTAACTTCTCATCAGACTGTGTACAGATCAACAGGAACAAATCCTGCCATCTGTAAAATCGTATCATTACCATTATCTACCAACTCTGCTATCCTCCTATCAGTTAAAGCAAGCACCTAAAACTAATTTATTAGGTAGTTCCAGAAGAAACATCACTGGAAATGTTTTTTTTACTGGGGCCTCCAGCTGCTGGAGTTGCTGCATGTTGCTGATTGGAAGGTTATTTTGAGGAGGGTTTTTATTATATGTTCCCAACATTCACATACAGTACAAACTTGCACTCATACACATGAGCATCTATACATGGGCGCTCGCTAGCTGTGGTTGTGAGCGGTTGCTGTGGCAACGGTGTGAGGGGGCTCTGGGGCCCTGGTTGGTGGATATTCTCAGCATCTCTATGGTGCTATTAACCAATGGGAAGGTACTACTCTGTGCCCCAGAGGAAAAAGGGGGGGTGAACACAGGAAGCAAGCAGATAAAGAGACAAAGTGGGGGGATGGGGGTGTTGTATGTGTCGCTGAAACATTACATCATAACTCAGTACCAGTCCCCAACAGCTGACTAGAAAGCTGTCATCCATGACATCATGTTATATAGTAGACACACTTCCATTCTCATGTTCCAGAGAGTTTTCCCCATCCCATGAGGCATCGGGGCACCATTGTGCGGCTAGACTCAGCCACATCTCTGACCATAATATGCTCTCTCGTACGGCCCTCTGCACAGCCAGCAGTTTTGTAAAGCCGTCATTGTCCACTGCCTAAGCCTCTTCAAACACAAACATGTTGCATGTTCTTTTGAACGTTATAAACTCCATTTGCTCTCCATTGTGCTTCTGTTTTGTGCGTTCGATCACCCTCATTGTGTGTTTCTAGTAAGATACGTGAGCGGGGTTTAAGCAAAAATCTATCCTTCAAAACACGGTTGGTTTTCAATTGGTTTTCCCTTTTTAATGCTGAAAGACTTTTTCTCCTGAAGACTGTTGTCTTTACTGTGAGAAGTCGGGATGATATATATATATATATATATATATATATATATATATATATATACACACATATATATACATATACATATACATATATGTATATATATATAACATATTTTAACTTTTATTATTTCCTGTGCCAATACCCACTACAGTTTTGACATATGATTGCTGTCATTTCTCAGTTTTGAGGTAAAAAGGATATTGTCCCTTTTTTAGATACAGACATACACCAGACAGAGAAAGCACATGCTCTGCCTGTCTGTGCCCACACACTTTATCACACCACACTACTGTCAAGACTCCACATTATCATAATTGCATTCTCATGCATTAGTCAGTTGAAAATTCCCCTAATCATGTGCATTTAACCTCTTATTTGAACCTTTTTAACACGAGTGGATAATTGCATGAAGAATCCAACGATCATCTTGAGAAAGAAATCCCTGGAAAACGCTGAAGCCTTAACCAGACATACTGATACATCAGCTCCAAATACAGAGACAAGTGCAGAGTTGTATTTGTATGTATTTATATGAGTGGATTGTGTGGGTTCAGTGGCACTTCTCGTCACTGCGGTGTATAGTATGGACCATGTGGTGTTGTGTTACTGCCAGATGAGCAGACTGGTGCAACTGGCCTAATGACACAGTGACCACATTCATCTGTGCTTGGAAGCATAATTGGGGCTCTTGAAAAAAAAAAAAAAGAAAAAAGAAAAGTGAAGGCGGCACACACACATAAATCATATGCAATGGCACAATGAAGGAACAGAGATGTTTACACAGAACAATATTTACACACGTTAAGCTGCTCCCAGGAATTCATCGCATTAAAAAAAAGATTTTGCTTATAATATCTCTTTCATAGAATATTATTTGCACATAGCGGTACACAACAACGACTCTTCATTTCCACCAATCTGGTTGCAAGACTGCAGCATCTTTGTATTGTTCTCCGCAGACCCATTTCAGGCAGTTAAACCTCCCTTTGGATACCATGAGCCCCATATGTTAATTATATCTCTGCCACTGTTCTGGTTTCTGATGAGAGCGTGAGGACGGCGAAAGAGAAGGAGGAGATAAAACCAAAACAGCAGGAGGACGGAAGAAAAACAAAGAAAGGTGATGAGGAGAAACATAAAAAGACATAGACAGCAAAAGGTAGTGTTGATGGGGTGTGTGTGTGTGTGTGTTGGGGGGGGGTGTTCTGGAAAGGGGAGCTTCCTGTAGCTATGGCAACCACTGGCACACTGGTCCAATCACCACGCCAATGCCTGGTTGCTAGGGAGAGATTTGGGCAGCGAGAGAAGGCAGCGCGGCAGGCAGCAGCAGTTTTCCCCCATCGACTCACCGGGATCTGGGATAGATGACAGGGATTATTCCTACACTTGTCCTGCTCAAGCATCACCCTCCAGAGGGATTTTTTTTACACTCCTTGTCTATCGTCTGTAAGTGTGTGTGTGTGTGTGTGTGTGTGTGTGTGTGTGTGCGTGTGTGTGTGGAGAGAGGTGAAGGTTTTCATAAGTCCTACTGGAAGTGCTTTTTTTTTTTGAATATTTAAAGAGCATCATTAAGTGATAAACCACAAAGATGAAGGATGCATCTGTGTGGACAGCATTATCCCTCCAGTTTCTGTGATCCCACTGACACCTAGTTCTTCTTCTCAGCTGAGTGTCTCATCTAGCCTTTGAGGTTTAAGAGCCACGGGCCTCAGCACCAGAGCTGGTGCTGCTATGAGGGGACTCCAGTGGGCAGCCAGCTGTCTAAACTACTGGCGCCAAATGCTCAGGGGATCGTGTCACTCTCGCATGATTTCTCTCTGAATTGGCATTTTACCATAGTTTAGCTCATATGCTCCTCTTTGATCCTCCTTGTATTTCCTTTTTTCTTGTGACCTCACCATATCGCACCTCAGTAAACAAGCTATGCAATTGTGTAATCACGGAAACTAAGAGGAAAAGTACATCAGCACAGGACAACAGCTGAACAAAGAGCCTTTAAATTAAAGTGGGAACTATTGTGACATGAACCACATGAAACAATGAATGTGGGAGCTAAATCATTTGAGTTTTGTCATGTCAGTTCTTCAGAACTCCCTCTGTCTGATGTCACAGGGTCAAAAAATGTCAAAAAAAAGGGTAATGTCCTGTCATGTCAGCTGTTCTTGGGGCTAATTTGCAAATGTCAGTTGAAAGCATCCTGCAGGAGCACAGCCTCAGAGAGCTGCTCATTGAGGCTGTAGACTTGTCTTTCATTCCCCTTCCTGACTGCTTGGCAGGTTTTTCTCACACCCTGTGATTTGGCACAACTCAAAAAACACATTATTTACTCTTGAAGTGTTTCCTCCTACAGCGGGCTCAGGTCCAGGGGATGTGAAGCCTTTGGTAGAAAAGACCTATTAGCTATTGCATTGTACATTCCTCTGTGGTAAGGTGTAGCTATGCATATTATCTTAGAAGGCCAAGGAAATTAAGTTGTTCACACCAGCATTAAAACAATTAGAATTTTCTTAATATCATATTAGGGAGACACACAATGGCCTAATGAGCTGAGGAAAGAGTCACAGTGAGAGTCTGTTTGGGGGGAGGGGGGGGTTACATAGAGGCATACAGAAGGCACAATAAGAGACGAAGTGAAAAACCTCTGCTCTCAGCCACAAAGATTTGGATGTAGTCTTGAAATGGAAAGATGAAAAAAAAGAAAAAAAAAGGAGAAGCTGTGGAGGCATTATCTTAGAGTTCCGGCTTGGCCCGGCTTTGAGAAGGGAATTTTAATTGCATCTGTTGGCTGGAGATAAATACCCAATCACCCAGACCCCCTGTGGGTGCCTAATCAGCGCAGTTCTAATGACCACAGCTGCAGAAATCAGCCTACATGCTAACCACTAATCACCAGACTGACTGTATGATCTCCTTTCTAACTTCCTGTATGGCCAAAGAGAGAGAAATGCAATGAAGTTAAGGAGCATCTTTCAGTTTATCTCATTAGCACATCATTCTGGGAGAGATGAAATCAACAAATGCATGAAATGAAGTCTTTGCAATTATGTTTAGACAGCGGATTAATGGAAAATCCATTTATAAGTCTATAAATTAATAGAGATTCCATATTTTGGAGCCATTTTGGAGCACCCTCACCATGCTATTCTGGCCAGTCTCACACAACACCAGCTCTGTTGGTAAAGCTGATGTAATATTTTTGAAGTAAACCTGCAGCTCTGCCAGCCCCAAACCAGAAAAATATGCAGCATAAATAGACCTGTCCCAAATCCCAGCTTAAGTGGGTGTTCTCTACATCTAAAACTGCACTTGTCCAGCCCCATTCTGTGTTGTCTGCCCAGTATGTATTGAGCAGAAAATCTGAGAAAGTTGCCAGACTCTTAGTTGATGAAGTTAAAATATAATAAGTTTAATGGCCTACCATTCACGGCAAAGGCACTGTGAGTGACATCTGCATCCATGACGCAGCACAGCTTGGGGCTTCTATTAATGAAAGCAAAGAAAACATCCTTACTCAAGACTGTGACTGTGAGCACATTGCCTTGTGCCAATGTCATAAATTAAGCTATCAGTTCTCTTCTTAAGTGCATTATATGGTTTGGACTCCTATAATTAATCAATTTATACTCCCTCCTTAAAACAATTGAGCTATGATCAATTTCACATTTTAATTCTAATAATGAAACAGAAAATCCAGTTTTGCAGAAAATGCGCTACAAATGAGGAATGTGACGTCAACTCTAAATTATTTATTCATTTCACATCACTATGTACATCTCAGATGTCTTATTAAGTCAGTATATTGTTTAATCTACTAAATAATTTTACAATTTGTAATATCACACATGCAAAATAATAAGCTCCCCTTCTTTGAATAAGTAACAGTATGGGGTTAAGTCTCACTAATTTAAATCTTATCGGCTTATATTATGTGCAGGTTTGCCAATAATTATTATTAACTGGTCCCAATTCTATTTAGATCCATCTATTGTTTTTAATACACTATTTTCATATATTCTGATACTTTAGTATTTATCACCAGTTCAGCTACATCACAACCAAATGTGCCACTATCACTGTATTAAGACTCTATTAAGACTCTGTCTCTAAGGCAACTGTGGAAGGTTTACATCTCCTATGGCAACAGAGAAAGGGGATGTCCTTTGCAATGCTACCAGCCAATGATTCAGTGACAAGAAAAACATTTGATTAGCCAGAACATCTAAAATATCCAAGCTGTCCATCCAATCCAGTGCAAGTCTACCCGATCAGTCTGCTGTGAATTGGCCAGGACTTGAATGCTAATGCAGTGCATTAGGCTAATTGAACAGATTCCATTAATTTGAAAATCAATCTGCACACAAACTGAAAGCCAGTTCATTTTAAGACAAAAGAGAGAGAGAGGGAGAGAGAGAGGCAAATATAAAGAGTGACTGACCAGATTTTTTTGATGATCCAATTTTTTTTTTCCTTATTTAATTATAAAAGTTGCCCCCCCCAGTAAATTGAAGAAATAGACCTTTTCAAACGGACCAATTTTTGTCCATTCCTGATGTGGATGAAGAAATATTTATTCTTCCATTATCCTTTTTCCATGAAGGCATCAGAAAGCCTGTGATTTTGGTTTCTGGTGAAAGCTTCAGTTAGTCTGGTTTAACATGCAGCAGGGACTTTATTTGAAGCCCTGCACCATGCTGCTCAGTGGTTCTAGAAATGTGGTCTGAACACAAGCGCATGCAAAGTTCTACAAACAGGCTATTCTAAATCTTCATTTTGATCTCCATTTTCCTTCATTCTTCATTTTCTTCCCCTCCACTGCTCTCCATGACTTGCCATAATGATTATGATTCATCATCATATCTCCACATACACACTGCCCCATATAATCTCACTAGCTTTGCTTATGCACGGTGCCATCTCATCAGGGATGGATTTATGTGTTCCCGTCCTCCTGTGGGAGCCAAGATTGTTTTGTTTTTAAGTGAGAGCCCATTGATCTTTTATTATGCCATTAAGTCAATATGCCCCTCTCATAAACAGCTTGAGATTAAATGAGCCCCTTTGAAGGGTGTGTGTGCATGCATGTTTGTGTGTGTGTGTTGTGACGGAGCCATCAGCCAGCCAAAAGCCAGGATAAAGCCATTCCTCTCACCCAGCAGAATTGAGGCCACTCCATTCCTCCACATCATGACGGATGTTTTGTCGAGTTAAAAAAAATGGTCATTGCGTTTTCATTAGTCAGCCAACCAACCTACTTTCACTGAGTTTTGCGAACATTGCAGGTTCCATCATTGGCAGTCAGGCCTCCCTGACCTCAGTGGCAGGATTCAAAGTTAATTGCCATGCATACATTTGGTACGACCCTTCAGTTGTGTGGCTTTCGCAGCAGCTTGGAGCGATGATACTCTGCTGCACGTGCATCATAGTCACATCATTTGCTAATGTCAAAAGTGGTTGGGAAAAAAAAAAAAAATGTTGCTCTTCCCGCAGGTTGTATGTCAGGTGTCAAAAATAATATATATCCTGCTTGCTGTTCTAGTACATTCGGCTGTAGCCAGGAGCCCGGTAGCCTGGTTTAGCAGGCTGCTTTCCTGCGTTGATCTAAATTATGGATAATCTATCACATACTGTATATTTGAAATTATAAAACACAAATTATTGAGGTGTTTGTGGTGCACAATTTGCTTTGTATAGACGATGGTTCTGACTCTGACACCATACAATAACAGTTCCTCCCTGTCACATTGCTTTATTGTGACAAAAATATTGCTGAATTTCTCAATAAAGTGCTTGTACGCTTGGCCTGTAATTTCAGACAACACAAAATTTATTCATGCATGCATATTTGGAGCTTTGGGAACAGCATTAGTTTTTAATGAGTAGCCTCTAAATAACTTTAGTGTAAAACTTTATTTACTAGTGAGGAATAGCATTTATGTGGTATATAACGATATAATGATTTTTATCCTGAATCCTTGCTAAATGATTGCAAAAAAAAATAAATATTTACTTTATTTTATTCATGCATATTCAACCAGACTAACTGAAGCTTTTATTTATTTTATTCACTTAATGTGACCTTTATCAGTGCCCTGAGGCTTGTCAGGCAGAGGTTACAGTAACGGTCAACATTCCTGTTGGTAAATGACACAGACTGGAAGAAACCAGAGACCCATGTGCTGATCTGTGAATCTGCAGCGGTACTGTTACACCCACTGGAGTTCCACTTTTGGCTTACATTGTGAAATTCTGTAGCACCTATTTTCTGCTTAGAATGCAGAATGCATGGACACATTTACTCTCTCAATAATTGTTCTCATCGGTTTTTGAATGTGTGTTAAATCTGCTTTGCTGTGTTATGAGGAACTTTACTCTTTCTTCTTTTTTGCTGTTAAACTATGAGTCAATGATTTTTGTTAATATCAGTATAATATAATCAGTCTAGACTGGCTGCACATTGAGTTGAGCAGTGTTTTTTTAGCATTCAGGAATGAGAGAAATAATCACAAGCACACAAACCAGTTAAAACTTTCCGTATGTCAAAAATTGCCCTGGTGGGCTGTCATTTCTTTTCGATTTACTCTTCTTATAACTGGTTCTCTCCACAGTGTGTAATTGTGACCTGGCTCGGTCCGGCTTCTTCCAGAAGAAGGGCGAGTACATCTGCACGGCAGACTACCAGCGCCTGTACGGCACGCGCTGCGATCGCTGCGACAGCTTCATCACAGGAGAGGTGGTCTCTGCTCTCGGACGCACGTACCACCCCAAGTGCTTCGTCTGCAGTGTCTGCAGGTACTATGAAAGTTACATGGCAAAGTCATTTGTTTCTGTTTACCTGAGAACGTACCTTCTCAACTTTTGCTTTTTTAAATAACTTAATAATCACAGAATATTGCTGTGAACCTGATCTATGTTTTCTGTAGGTGTTTTAGGAATGCCAACTATAATGTCAAAGAAGATAAAATATAGCAATTTAAGGTTCTGTTATTTAATTTAATGTCAACAATGCAATTCACAAATCAATGATCTGATAGTGGTGCAGTGGATTTTATATGTGTGATATCTCATTTTTGTGGCCCCAGTATTCACAAAAATGAAATCCTAATGAGTTCAAGTATTATATAATGCTTAAAAAAGAACAGAAAATGCAATGTGGAGTGACTGACTCAGAAATGTGTTTCTCTTTAGAGGCCATAGACTGTGGAATTATTGCTGCTATTACAGGATTTGAATCTTCCTTTTTTTTCCTCTTACTTTTGTAAAGGCAAACTCAGGACTCATTCACGGTTTCAATGCTGTCAATAATTGAGCTCATATTTTAGACCCACTTCAGCGCCAGCTGTCTGCCATGTTGGTTAGCTGAGTCACAATTCCAAAATAAGAGCTGACCTGATGTTTCAAGCTGATAGATTTAGTAAAACTAGGCCATCTCTCTTCTGACCTCCATCAGTGTTCATGTTGAGCTCCTTCTGAAGTCACTCAGTCAGTCTCCCTGGTGGCCTCTCCCTCTTTTTATTACATCGTTTTTCTCTTTTTTATCACTCTCCTTTCCACTTTAAAGTCTGTCTTTCGCTTTCTACACTGTACACACATCTGCTTAACACATCCTGCTTCGCCTACAGTATCTGCTCTTGTAAGAGTTCTTAAAGAACATATTCTCCTCCTCCATCCTAAAAAGATAGTCTGCTGTCTTGTATCTGCTTGAAATTGCTTGATAAACATGTAGCTATGCCTAACAGATGTGCACAACAAAACTGAACTGACACCATTTTTTTTGTGTGTGTGTGTCAATGTGTGTGTGTGTGTGTGTGTGTGTGAGCACCCGTGTCCGTGCATGTGTGTAGTCAATTGGAAGAGACAGCGGGAGCCGAAGGGTGAACTTCTTCTTTGCAGCTCTGTCTGTCCTCTGTCACGTTGTTCAGTCCGTTTTTACCTCTTTTTTTCCAACCCACCCTCATGTCATCTCCTCATCCCCATCATTCATTTCACCTTACCCTGCTTTTAATCATCATCCTTGATCTCTTTGATATTCCACTTCCTCCTCTGAACTGATTTCGGGTGTCAGTTTACTGAAAAGTGCAGGTGATCAAAGCTTTTGCCAGAAATAGCTGTGCCCTTGTAGCCCATTTTCTTTATTATATATATAGTAGCCCATTTTCTTTATTTTTTATATATATATATATATATATATATATACACACATTAAATATGTAAACAGAGTAAATCTTTAATGCACTGCAAATGGCTGACAAGGCAAGATTGTGTTGAGGGAGTGACACCAGGTGAAGACAAGGTCAAACCCACATTCATTACAGAACTTTAACTGCATTAACTTACTGTAAGTGTGTTCTCCTGTATAGTTGGGGTTTTTTTTAACGGTATCTTGGCATCGCCTATTTTCTTTATATGTGTAACATTGTTTCAGTTCACAGTCGCAGTATTACACAGGAAGCCACAAGTACATTTGTCAATTGCCTAACACGCTGTTCACACATAGGTGTGTAGATGGGTCTACCTTACACTTCTGCACTGACTAGGAGCTCTGCTAGAGACTCTAGCCTCCCTCTGGGTGTTGGCTCCGGCTCCAGTCCTCAGTGGGGGAGTAAAAGGATTACTGTCATCTATGTCTTTTAAACAGGCTTCCCTAAGCCTTTTAGCTACCCATTCATATCCACATCCTAAAGAAATCAATCAGGATTTGAGAAAATAGTACAACAGAAGAGTTGGATGAAGCACATCACCGTGATGTAAATTCAATTTTCTAGCTACTGCACTGTCATGTTTTTACTACGTATGTGTCATGTTCTTGACATGTGTAAGTGTGTTTACTTTTCCTAAGCTTATTATAACTTTAATAAAATGCAAAGAAGGCTTAGTGAATGAAATTCTGCTCTTTTAGGGACATATATTTCAAAATTACATTTGCATACTCTTATATTGTACTATAGACATCCATAGATCCATGTTATGGCAGGCGCCTACTTTACTTACAGAAACTTTCATACACCCAAAGTTAACTCAGGGTTCAAGGGGTCCAACCCTGCAAAGTGACAAAAAAAGCTTGATGTACATCTTCACTGTTCTTCATCTGCACTTAGTCGGGCCCTTCACCTTTGACCTGACAACAGAAAATTGTCCTCCCAATCGAATTTCTAGGATCATGAGACCACCCAGTGATATACTTCATAGAATTGGAATTAAATTGCCACTCTTTTGTTAAAGTACTGTAGCTTCACTATTTAATTCTGTGATTTTGAAAGATGTGGGTCATCCTTTCTCGTTAATATCAGTATCAACAGTACAAATTAGTACAAATAAATGATCCACATCCCTCCTAAACAGTGTAAGGACCTGATCACACCTGCTGTGAAGGTGGAAGGCTGTGAAAGGGGGCGCACACAGAAAAGAAGGCAGTCAGAATCAGTATCCCCCACACAAAGACTTCCCTTTAATCAACACTGAGAAAGCTCGCTTTACTTTGCGAAACATGTGATAGTGCAACATCACCACCTCCCTAATCACAGAACAGTCACATGCTCCTGTAAAAAAAAGAAAGGAAAAATACCCGCGTTAACTCTTCACCACGTTGCCTTAGAATGGCTTCTCCATGTTCGCACTGTGTTCATGTTTTTGAGGATTTAAGTACAGACTCACTGCGGGCATGTTTGATCTTGTCGCCGTCAGCTTTTCCTCCAACTTGTTTTTTTTCTTGTCTTCGTTCCCTCCTCAGCAAGCCCTTCCCCATCGGAGACAGAGTGACGTTCAGTGGAAAGGACTGCATGTGCCAGCAGTGCTCTCACACGCTCGTCAAGTCAAATGAGCCCATCAAGATTCACGGGCCAAGTCGTAAGTTTGGCGCCTGTCTCACTCTGTCCGTTTGCTTTAAGGCCACCGGCCGGGTGTGCCAGGGGCCATTTGTCTGTCGGATCCATCTAAAGTAGTTCATTTAGTTAATCAGGTGTCTGTCACATCGGTGCTCGGACCTGTCGGACTGATCTGCCAGACAGAAACCGTACAGCACAAACATATTTGCTACACTTCACGTCAGCGGCAGCGTCCAGAAAACACTGGATTTTTGCATAATCACAGCGCGTCTCTCGGGCAACAGTTGTGTTGTTTATTGTGTATTGATTGCACACACTCCTCAGGATTAATCAGGGGATGACAATCTGCGAGCCCGGAGCAGTTTATGGTGAGCCATTTGTTATTTGTTGATAACGGATGATGGCTCACTGACGGCGTAGTAATATCGCAGAGCAGGGATCCAGTAAGTGTCGGTCCTCTAAGCTTGCACTTGTTTGGGAGGATAGAGTCCAAATAGCTCCCCAGTTACTATCTCACAATAACAGTTATTGCCTTAAGATTCAACACCGTCTCCAAATGACAAAAAAAAAACTCATTTAGAGCGTTTGGAGGTTTTGTGCAGCTTTTCCTCCGAAAAAACACAGTCCGCCTTTGTTGACAAGCTGGAGTCGAGCGGTTCTTTGCCGTTCCCAGCTGTTAGCGGCGGTGGATTGAGTCAAACAGGATTTATCTAAACCAAACGCCTCTCGCGTGGAAATAAAGAGAATGTTGACCTTTTTTGACTTATGAAACATCACTGGCAACTGGTCCATCGCAAATGTTTGCTGGGATGTCTCTTATTTGGTTTCGTGACATTTGCTTCCTGCCTCAATTCAAACATTGATAACACCGAGGCTCTGCAGTATTAGCACCTCTGTTGATAAAGGAGGCCGATGTGCTAGAAGGGATAAAGTAGGCAAGTCTCTAAAGGCATGATATAACAGCATGTATTGCTTCACCTTCCTCACCTTGATCCCATTCTTCCTCTTTCATGTGCTTGTCTGCATCAGACTGTGCTGGGTGTGGAGATGAGATCAAGCAGGGCCAGTCTCTCCTCGCCCTGGAGAAACAGTGGCACGTCAGTTGTTTCCGATGTCGGACCTGCAACATGGTCCTAACAGGAGAGTACATCAGCAAGTAAGTGCGCGTCAGACCGAACTACTCTTTGATTCACCGCATCTCCTCTCCCTTCACTCCCAGCCTCACCACTACTTCAGGCAGAATTCGTATCTGACATATTAAAGCTGTTTGGTCTGTTCTCTGTGGCAGGGATGGAGTGCCATACTGCGAGGCAGATTACCACGCCCAGTTTGGGGTGAAATGTGAGACCTGCAGCAGATACATCAGCGGTAGGGTTCTGGAGGTGAGACCAAAATCCTACCTCAGCATCAGGTGTTGTTAAGCGTTTATCTGAACAGCATTGCACAGCACTACAGGAATCCAAATCCAGTGTTGAATTTGATGGGCTCAGTGTTATCACAACTGAGCAGCAGCGTTGTAGCCTCAGCTCGCTGTGATGCCGGGAGTGATTACTTTACGATTCGGTCAGTGATTCGTTTTGTTTTTGCGTTTAGCAAACCAACTCAAATTTGTATTTTTTTTTTTTTTTTTTTTTATTTTAACCCCAATCTTATGCTATCTCACGTGTTCATTCTTGAGTCACAGACAAGCTGAAGGCAGGCAGATGGCATACAGCTAGACCTAAGCACAACAGAAAGGTAGGACTTGAGAGGACCGAGGGGTTATAAAAAGATCTCGGGGTGAAGAGTGTCGGGAAGAGATGGGAGGAGAAGCTGCAGTGACACAGATGCACTTTTGCGGTTTGTGCACTCTGGCGCTGAAGCAATTTTAAAAGTTGACAGAAGTCGGCAAAGCAGGGAGGAGAGCACAGCAGATGGAGCCGCAGCAGATCTGGAAAGAGTAGTTTAAAAAAGAATTAAGGGAACATAATGAACAGCGCCAAGTTGACAATAATGAACCTGATGAAGTGCAGATGCTAATTAAATGTTTTGAGTCACCGGGGTGTTTTGCATCTGTTGGGACCTGAAAAAAACGAGGACACACAAAGTAAAACTTTGTTTTACACACACGTGCATGCACACACACACACACACACACGCGCACACACACGCACACACACACAGGCACGCATGCATGCACATACACAAACACACACAGCTTCTCCCTGTGCTCTTTTGCTTGTCAGAATGGCTGGTGTAAAGTGCTTTGTTCCCAACTATCAGCCTCTCTGGACTATTTATAGACACGGGGACATGTCAGCCTTTAGTCTCTCCTCTCTCTCTACGTGTCTGTCGCTAAACATTTGAGTTTAAAAATTTGATATGATAATTATTTGCCTCTTGAATGTGCAGCAGTCAAATCATCGTTGTATTTGTCTCCAAGCAGTGATTGCAGAGCATCACTTATTCCCCCCATCCTTCCAACGATGATGTCTGGGGAGAGATCAGACATTACCTGGCATTTCTCAAGATAGCACACCTCCACACATTCCCTTGACAAGTAAACACAAATTAGCATAGTATAATATTGTATTTCATGCCAGAGCTGGACTTTGAGCTGCATCTGTCTATTCCTCGCTGTCATATTTGAGATCTGTCCCTAGTTATGTATTTTTTAATAACTGTACTGCAGCTGTCCTTAGAAGGAACATTTCCCATCAGCATGCAAACAGGGTTGGCCTTCAAAATAGTCACATACTGTTTCTTCTTTCGCTTTTGAACATTTGTCGTAAATCTTAATGTAGCATATTTTTTTCTGTCTTGGTGAAACTACATTCATTTGTCACCTTTCTTTCTACCTCGCAAGTTTCAGAATGTCTTGAGACACCAAAACAGATCCAGAACACGGTGAACACAAGCAATTTGGGTTGAAAACGCAAGAAGCCAGTTCAATAAATCCAGGCAATTATTTCAAGTCACAAAAGAGAAGGAAAGTCCAAACTAACACAATGGAATGAACACAAGCACACTGACCAGGAACTAAGGTGAAATATGCATAATCTCTGCAGAGTGGATAAAAACATGTTTATAGAATGAACCGCATGTGGATGGAAAGAATCACCTTGAGCAACTGACCCCGGCTACATTACATCAACATCTGGGGCAACTGATGGTAAAACAGTGTTTATCTATCGTCTGACCTTCAGTGCCATTTTCCTGCAAGAAAAACGATACAAAATCTGTATGTTCATTGATGGACAATCCTATGTTACCTTTGATCAATTCAGAATTCCTAAAGTAAAAGTAAGAAATCCATAAGTAGTAATCCCCCAACCTTTGTCCAGTGCTCAGAAGAAAAAAATGACTGAGTGGAAGTACTTTCTTCCTCCCTCCCTTCCTTCCTTCCTTCCTCCCTTCCTCCCTTCCTTTATTTTACTCCTCCACAACAAATAATACAATCTGTGAAAAGTATGCTTAATGCACATCTGATGGAGCAGCACTGTTTGTGAATAAATTGGCAATACCTAAGAAAAAAACAAATAAACCAATCAAAAAAAAAAACAATCTGTGAGTGATACGGTAGCCTTGAGCCATGCCGTGCCGTGGATCTTTGCTAAAAGCTAACCTTCATTTAGAGCCCTACATTGTAGTTTATACTCACACACTCATTTGGTTTTACATCCTTGAGCCTTCTGTTATATTCATATTTGTTATTTGTGGGGAAACTTGCCAGCAGCTGGTTTTTAATTGGAAAAAATAGCAGTCTACTTCAGGTTGGCAAGAAAAAAAAAATCCCCTCATTAGATGTTGGGAGGAGCACATCAGGCCGGTGTAGCCTCTGGCTCTGTAGTGTTCTATAGACGCATGACTTGGCCTTTAGCCAGTGTCCCTCAATGACACACACGTGAGAAACATGAGGATGAAAAACAAAAAAAAAATGGACAGGAAGATTGGACATGAAGGAATATCTACCCTGCATTATTCAATGCATCCATCCTGTATCCTGTGAAGTGAATGACCCTCCTTCTGGGATCTGGATTGTGCAAGGTCATGAATGGTTCACATCTTCTGTTCTACACTTTCCTCTGTCTCTTTAATCCACACATATGCACGTGCAAACACACACACACACACACACACACACTGGCACATATACCAAAAGCCCTGTACTTTTCTTCATGTGACTGACCCAGAGGGATCTTTGCTCTAATAATTTAATAGAGGAAATGGGTGGTGCCTTTTATGCGATTTTATGCTAAATTAACTAAGTAGATGGTATGAAATTGGGTTCTAGAACATTCTGAACTGGAATTTAGGTGATGTACAGTAGACAACTTGTAGTAATAATGAACTGCTCGAGGTAAGAGCAATTTGTAGATAAGATCGGTGAAAGTGTTTATGATGGTAATTTATGTTCAGTCACACCCCTTCCTCACATCTTTGCCCACAGGCAGGAGGGAAACACTACCATCCAACGTGTGCTCGATGTTCCCGCTGTAACATGATGTTTAAAGAGGGAGAGGAAATGTACCTCACAGGTGAAACCTGAGTCCAGTCTCTCTGCTCACTGATACACACGTGGGAAAACTAAACTCCCACCGTCTCACTCTTCCTCAGGATGTGAGGTGTGGCACCCATTATGCAAGCAGGCAGCAAGGGCAGAGAGGAGACTCAGGGTAACATAGTTTGATATTAACATTTGCAAATTTGTTGCATTTTCCCCTCCTTATTTTCATATCTTTGTGTGTTTTGTAACACAGCACAGACGCCTCTCAGAAGCCTCTATTTCACCTCCGGGATCCTCCATAGGTTCTCCCAGCAGGGTTATATGTGTGAGTACTCTGTAACGTATTGAAGCACTAAGTCACTGTAAAGCTGCAACATAAACATACCTCGAAAAAAAAAAAAAAAAAAAAGGCTAAAGCAAAAATCACAACGTTATACACTACAAGGCTTAATCACTTACCTTAGAGGCTGCTCACTCCCTTGGCCTGTTCACTCATCTGTTTTTTTGTGATGTAGCACGAGTTAAAGTGAAGGTTAGCTCGCTGCAACAATGTGCAAAACTGTGACAACACATTGTCAATGTGTTATGATACGGCAGTTTCAGCATGGTCAAACACCTAGGTTAAAACTGGGCTAAATTTTTGAGAAAAGAGTTACATTTTCCCACAGTACCACATGTCTTTGTCTTGCTCTGTGTACTCTGCTGATTAAGACATGAAAAAAGAAGGCCTTAAGGCTATGATTTATCATCTTGTAAGTTACCTCCATTTGTTTTACAGACATTTCAGCTGTAGTGTTTCAGCTAAAATGGTGCTGATAGGGGGCCTTATCTAACCCAGAATCTGTGCTCTAGCAGCATTATCTCAAAGCCAATGTAGATATACATCCAATATCTTAAAGATAGCAATATCAGTGCCCTTAGTCTTGGGTCCAGGATGTTAACAATAGAAAAAAAAAGGCGTGGCTATTGACATTATCATGTACTCAGTCAGCAAAATGACGTAAAATCTAGATGAAAACAGGCTGGCTGCAGACCTTGCAGGGGTTCACAACATGCATCATGCCTATCTTATTCTTGGTAGTGTGTTGTCGTGCTGCCAGCTGTTGTGCATGTTTGGTCAAAGACGTGCTCATGAATTAAAGAAATGACTTGCGTACAGCTGATAGGTGGGTCTCTCTGTGGGTTAGGAGCGCAGGGGGCAGGGCAGAGCAGAACTCCCCTGCTGCTCCTGGCAAAGGTGAAGTTGAACACCGCTGTTATATGAAATGTACAGCACGTTTTCAGCTTAAACAGATGGAGAGAAACATGTCAGGGAAAAACTAGACATTTTACTGATGGCGCGATATAAAACGGCATAGGCATTCAGATATTGAGGCGCCTTTCTTACTCTTGTTAATATCTACTTATTGCATTAAGTTAAAATTAGTCATCTAGTTCTGGGTGTTTGCCCTTGGCCTTCTATGAGCACTACTCTCCTGCAGAGTTCCCAGTTTTACCCTACTGTGGACACTGAAACTTCCGGTGTCATTTAAAATCAGAAATGAAGACTGCCCCTTGTTGCCCAGTCAGCTCGCAGCGCATTCCAGCTGTGCTGCTCGGTCTTCTTCAGTCTCCCCAGTGTTGTTTCATGTTGACCATCTTACCATGTCAGGGGTCGTCCGCATGCAAACACCAGTGTGTGCTCTGTCCTGCTCAGCTCTGCTCTCATCTCATAATCAATGACCTTTCTCTTTAAGGTGATGGATGAGGGAGAAATGCAGTGTAAGCAAGCTACAGTTCTCTCTCTCTCTCTCTCTCTCTCTCTCTCATCCCTATACATGCTGAGCCCCTGAAGGTCAACAACTTACACTGCTGTCAGCTAATGCAACATACATGTGTACTTTAGATGAGCGCAGGCATATGCACGTGTGTTTGCCTGTGCAGTCTTGTTGCCTTTTCCTCACTCCCCCTGACCTCCGCATGATTCGCCGTTGCCATCACACGTCGTTCCTGTAGATCGTCTCTCTGTGGTTGATGTTGAGTGTGGTCTTTGGTGTGTGTGCTCGTGTGTGTGTGTGTGTGTGTGTGTGTGTGTCCTCTCTCCAGGCCAGAGTGAAGAATGAGATTCTAGCTTATAAGGACCTAGCTGCCCTGCCAAAGGTCAAAGCCATATACGAGGTCCAGCAGCCAGACCTCATATCTTCCTCATGCCAGCCCTACAACAGATACACCTCTGATGACAGACTTGACACTTACATCTATGGGGAGGTATTTCTGTTGCACACTCGTAGGTTTGACGGCATCCTTGTTCTCTTTCCACAGAGGCTTTCACCATTCATGGGTTTGTTCTTAACAAACGTGTGCTGATGACAATGTTCGTTGTCATCATTTTGTGGTCATCCTGAAAAATTGAGATTTGTTTTATTTACCTTTTTGCACCCATAGACAGACATATGCATTAATTACGGGCCTTTGGACCTTTTCATTTTGCTCTCACGTAAATCCAAAACGGGGAAAGATTTATGGAGCTTCCTTCCTGGGAGAGTGCGATATTTGTCACCTTAAATTACAGTCAACAGCTTTGCCTCAGATAAGGGCAGAATATGGGGAGAGCAACACCCAATAGTGACTCTTCAGTTGTGACTGA
The DNA here is from genome assembly GCA_911728415.1 of Lagocephalus sceleratus. Lineage (NCBI taxonomy): Eukaryota > Metazoa > Chordata > Actinopteri > Tetraodontiformes > Tetraodontidae > Lagocephalus > Lagocephalus sceleratus. The sequence goes on along the minus strand of CAJVRN010000211.1, from coordinate 2,770,021 downwards.
TCTAATGATTAGATGACACCTCTGTTTCCTCTAACTGGCTTGAAAAATCATATAGATGTTGCAAATCAACATATGACATGCACTAATTTCCCCTCTTTCTTACTGGTTTTTCAGTCACTTGGGACACTTTCTCCCTATTCTCAGGTAAGAACCCTCCCTCTTGCGAGGAGCAGAGCACTCAGGATGGGTCTAGACAAGTCCTTTGTTGTCATTAAAATATTTTAATGACAGGCCGTTGCCGTCTGCTGTCTTGTCAGGACTATGACAGCCTGGATTTGAAGCAGAGGCGCTGCTCCAGTCCAGGTTATATCGACTCGCCAACATATAGCCGCCAAGGCATGTCACCAGTCATCCCTCGATCTCCGCAGCACTACGGCTACACTGGTTAGTGAAATACGCCTCTCTACGGAACATTGGACGACACTCCCTACAGGATTTGTTCTGAGTTCAGTCAAATCTGATTGACGTTAGCTATAAATAGAGGTGTCATACAAATGTTTTCATCAAAAGTGTGGAAAAAGATATATATATATATATATATCATGCATTATCAGTGTGGATAAGAAACTCCTGAACCACTTCCCTTCCAAATGCATTTTCTTTCTTGTTTCATAAGCTGCACTTGTTCCTCGGCTAACATTTCATTTAACTCTTCTCACACGTGTTTTGACGATGGCGTTCGTGCGATTAAAAACGTGAAAAAACGTTGTCTTGGCACGTGTGGAAAAGTTATGTAGTGATCTTCATCTGCATGAGTGACACATGTCCATCCTCTCCTGTGATTGGCTGTGGCTGCCTGCAGGCTCTGAAAGTGGCAGGAGTTCACCTTATTATGGCCAGGAAGGGCGGTCAAGCACACCCACGAAAAATCAGCCCCCTAAACATTTTCATGTACCAGGTAGGCCTCTTCATCTCCTCATTGCACCACTTACTAACTCCTTGGGGATACACTAAACAAAGGTCATTTAAAAAAAAAAAACATAACTGAAAGACAAGGACGAGTAAAGCTGTAGTCTTTTTTATACTGCATGTAAATGCAATGACAGTTTTTTCCCCCTCACGCCGCACCTTCACTCTTCTCTTCCATTCCTTCTCCTCCTCTTCCTCCTCATTTCAACACTTCATCTGCTTTTTCTCTCCTCAGCCACAGGAGACCCCAACATCTACAGGAAGCCGCCCATCTATAAGAGAGCGGGTACAGTGCAGTTAGCCCCGCCTTAGCCTGCCTGTCTTCCTGTCAGTTTAGTCATGCTGTGTTTGAGCGCATTATTTAGATGGTTTGAGTGACCTATCGACGTTAGAATCACTCCATATAATTTACTGTTATTGATGGATTCCATGAAATGAAGGCATCAATAACAGTGGCACATAAATAGAAATGATGTATTGTATGCTGAGAATGCACAGAAGTTATAGTTCAGAGGCAGACTTTAAAAATGGGCTATGTGGAAGCACAATCCATCAGAATAAAGGATACATAAAAACAGAGCACAGCATTTGCTCTTGTACTTTCATTCAACAGTTAACGCGGTGTGATTTAAGGCGATGGGTGAAGTTAATATTCAAATGCTGAGACAGCTGCTTTGCTGCCTCAGACAGGGAGCGCGGTGAGAGGGGAGGTCGTAGGTCTTAATTGTGCAGATTTACGTTGTTCTTTCATCACCTTCTGCAGCAGAGCCGTGCGGCGAACACACAGTTGTTATTTATTTTTTTGCCTTTTTACAACCCAGTTAAACCCAAATGGTCTTCGCACATCTGGATACCATGTTTCTGCGTACACGTTACTATTCTGACTCCCCTGGTTTCACTTTAGACTGGGAAAAGGCCACGTGTTGTGACGGAGGATATTGTATGTTTGTGGTTGTCCTGCATGTCGTGGACAGAGACATTGTCACCCTCTCCTGTTTCTGAGCTGCAATTAGTGCTTCACTGGTCATAATGTTGCTTTGCACACGTGAACGACCTTGAACAAAATGAAAAAATCTAAATCTTAAAAATCGATCTGGATTTTGACATGGAACATTAAATCCCGAATTGTATTGACAATCTGTTAATTATACGCTTAAACTGGGCTGATGTCAATCCAAAGACGCACTTATGGCCTGTAATGTACTGTTCAGTGTCATTCTGTGTCTGCTGTGTGTGTGTGTAGAGAATATGGCTGTAAAGGAAATCAGTGGGTAGCAAAGTGCTCCCATTATTACGCCTTCCCTGAGGATGCTCCAGTAATGTTTCCCTTTTCTTTTCACCTCTTCTTTATCGCATCCAATCACTTTTTCATATTCACTCCCCTCCATCTTCTGCTCCACTTTTCCCGGTGACCTTGGGACTGTACTGTAAGTATTTCCCTCCTCTCACTGTTGCACTCGCTGTCGGTAGATAGATACTTGGTATTTCATACGTTTAGCACGCATTTGTCTTCCTTGTGCTTGTCATCACACGTCAATACTGTACTTCCTGCAACTTCATCTTGCAGTCAGACGGTGGTCTAGAGTGTGTGTGTTTGCGTACGTATGTCGTGACCCCAACGGCGATCGGGCTACATGTGTCTAAGGGATGCAGAGTGTCTTCCATGGGTGTCTCGCCTCATGTACCGCATATAGGAATTCAATGGATCATGGATTGGGGCTGGCTTGGGTAATGGCTGAGTGAAGAGCAATCTGTCTGACATTAGACTGCATGTCGTCCTCATTGACTTCCATTGACTGTTCTTTAGTGCAAACTGGCGTCATTAAAATCAGCTCTCAGCCCCAGTAAAAAGAAATGACTGTGTTCCGCAGGCTGAGCAGAACCCAAAGCCGTGGGTTATTTTCATGCTGTTTGCTGAAATGTGGATCTCTGGCAGGAGCGCTGGGTGTGAATTTTGCAGATACGTAACAGATATCGTGGGGTTTTTCCTGACTCCAGATGCACGTCAGAGGGGATGATTATGCAACTGCAAACTCCTGGAAAAAAAAAAAGATTTTGATGAATCCTTAGTTAACTCATTAATTGCTGCATTTGCTGGGATTGTCTTTGATCGTACGGTCACGGAGGTTTTCCATAGTAGTTTGGCTTTAACCTCCTAAGACCTGGCGTCCACATATGTGGAAATTAGATTTTGGGTCACCTATAATATAAAAGCTAATTATTCTTAGTATGGGGCCAAATGTCCACATACATGGATCCATAAACATTATATTTTTACAAATTTAGATTGATTGTCCCTGTATGTGGACATCATTTTCCCAAAAAAACACTTGTTTCAAAATATCGGTAAAACATGATTCTCAGTTTTTATACTTATCAGGTCCCAATAGTCCTAAATAGCAAAGACATATTAAGAATGTACATCAAAAAAGAGCTCAGGTCTTAGGAGGTTAATGGGGTGTGTCCCAAATACTCCGCTGTGCAGGAAAAACCCTGGATTTGTGTCTCGTGGTACATCTTTGATGATGGCACATTTTTTTTCTTTAGTGCTCTATACTTAACTATGTCATTTGGGAAATATGCTGTTCCCCATTCTCGCCAAGAGCTAGATCACAAGATTGATAAAGCTGTCATCTCCATGTGGGATTGTAATTTATGGCAGGAGCATGATTAAACCGCTGGAAAATAAATCAGACCAATAGATCTCATGCGAAGGTTTTAAAAAAAATATCTGTTTACTCTTGTATGTTTTGAGGTAAGGACCATAACCCTAAGCAATTCTGTGACACTAGATGTATGGGAAGACCATCTAATGGACATAATAGTCAAAAGGCTGCTACTGCATATCCCGTGACTTCCTTTGGTTTTCTTTGGTGTCCTGAATTCATTCGTTTCTTTCTAGACAATCGCATGGATGCAGCTACGAAAAGTAGGACCAGTGAGGACATCCTCAGATCGACCAGACTATCCACCTACTCTCCTGAGCCGTACTCCCAATCAGAGTGTGACTACTACCCCTACGCCAGCTCCCCGAAGGGTAGCAAGCTCTCACTTTAGTTTTCAGTCTTGGCTGCATCTTCGGATGCTTTTAGTTCTCATTTTGCTCTAGAAATAGCAGTCAAAGTACAGCTTCGATTTTGGACTTTTTGTTGTCATATTTATTCGCTCAGCCACTCAGCGCTGTTAAGCAATTTATATTCATACAAGGGAATCTCTTTTATCTGCTTTTCTTCTCAGCCTATCGGATGCCAAGAAGACGCTTCTCAACAGGAGGAGACGAGGAGAGCTGGAGTCACAGTCTTCAAAGAGTAAGGGCTTCATTATTTTCCTTCTTTCTTCAACATCTGGTTAAAAAAAAAGCCACCTCCATGCATAAATAATGCACATCTTGTTATATACTATCCTATAGGGTTGGTGTTTTTTTTTTTTTTTGCTTAATGTGTTCATTCATGTCACTTACCTTCAGCTGTGCACCTTTCTGTTCACACCTCTGTTTTTCCCTCATACCTTTTGTCCCTCTCAGATTGGGAGTGGCATCGGGAGGATGATCCTAAAGGAGGAGATGAAAGCCAGATCTGGTTCCTATGACAACGACCCTTGGGGCAGTGCCAGGAATTCTCGTAGTGGGAGCAAAGAGACACTGAACACTACAGGCTATGGCATCCCGGCGTACAACAACACCATTAATGGATGTAAGGACCCACCCTGCACTGCACACATCTGTGCCTCTCTTTTTTTTCCCCCGATTGGTCAACTTCTTCTTTTCCTGCATACGCTGCGACTTGGCCTGGGTGTTATTAGCAGCAGTCATCACTGTTGGTTTGGTCCGGGGCGAGGGCAGTAAGATTGCACATTCGGATGACGGAGGGTGAGACCTGCTGCTGGCAAGGTGCTTCATTGAGACGGAAGGATGCCGAGACGGGTGAACAGCTGCCACTGAACTTGTAGCGGGCCTACAGCGGTGGCGTTGTCGTTGTCACAGACCTCTTACTGCTGAGCGTTTCCAGCTACACTGGGGCAGCCACATGTGGCGACAGATGTGGTAAAACCGCACCTGAAGCTAACAGGGTGTTCCCTCACCCACCAAACCACCAGGATTGTAGTAGCTTCCAACATGGGGACATCTCTTTCAGCATCCCTCTCCTCATCTCCATGCATTCTGTCCTCTTTATTCACCCTTCTACCCAACCCTCTACCCATCCCTCCCTCTCTGTGTATGTTTCTCTCTCACTCTCACAGCTGGGGTCTCATACGCTTGTTTATTTATGAGCTGTAAGATCTCTCATTAAGGGAGGGGACACAGTTCTACAGTAATCTGCTGAAGATTGTCGAAAGGCATCCAACCGGGCCTTCCTGTGATATTTGCTAGTGTGTGTGTGAGGGCATGCTGTGCATGTTACCTCATGGTGTTTTTTATTGCACAGTTTTTCTTGATTTTCTTGATTTCTCTCAGTCGCTCCTTGTCGAGTTTAGGCTCCTTCAGTGTTAGACCAGGACGGAATTGAATTTTCTGATTAAATGCAACTCCTATATCTCTCCCTCTGTTCTCTGTCTATCTCTCTGTTTTACAGCCTCAAGAGCTCAGTACAGTGCTGAAAATGGTGAGTTTATTACATTAAAAATAGTCACGCTTTTGTGGTAGTGATTTTTTTTAATCAGGATTATTTAACCATTTAATAAAGTGGTTGACACTAGGTCATAAATGATGTGTTTCTGCGCCAGCTTGTATGGAAGGAGCGTATTTTATTCTTGCTAGCCGTGAGCGCCATCTACTGGCTTAAATCTGAACTGCAACCGCACCTTGACGACATACAGACTTTTTTTTTCCTTGACCTGTTCACATGATGTACTGTTTTCTGTTCTTTCAGATTTAAATAAGTCAGCCTCATTACCAGGATACCGACGTAACTGCATCCAGAGGGTGAGAGCATTGTGGAAAAAATACTACAGAGCATTCTTTTTGACCTCCATTATGCAATGTGGAATGATCCCATGTGATTAAATTGAAATCAAAAAAAAAAAAAAAAAAAAAATTACAGACTTCAAGGAACTGAGTCATTAAATAAGTTACTGTCCCATTTTGGTCTACATTTGCAGCCTCAGAGTGCAGACTGTTACCAGTACCAATATGACAGCAGCAGCGAGGTCAACTGGGGAACCAAAGGTAAACTGGCATAAACTGAAAACTCATCATGTTATAAAAGAAATAATGAGGTGATTTCATGTAATGACAAACTGATTTGTTCTCTTGCCTCTTCACAGCTGAGTATAAGGTATGGTATAAAATAAACTTGAAATCTTCCTTCTCGATTTTTGAGGTACAGTGAACTGTGTAATGTGCAATATCAGAACGGTGTAATTATCTGCTGCTCTCCTCAGGTGTATCCATATGAAGCACTTATAGTCACCACCAGAGGGCGCAACAGACTCCCCAAAGATGTAGACAGAACCAGACTGGAGGTAAATCAGGAACCCTTCGCAAGGGGGACTCCTGGGAACATCTCTTTGGTTGAATATCTATTTGGTGACAGCAGCAGGAAACATATTTAAATGTTTGAAGCATTGCAACTGGACCATCACCACGATGAATGAGAAGTCACCACAGCCTTTTCTGTTTGTCGTTGCAAACGAAATGGTTCGGTGACTGTCTTTTGGTCTTGTTTCCTCAGCGTCACCTTTCCCCCGAGGAGTTCGTTGAAGTGTTCGGGATGACGGTGGAGGAGTTTGACCGACTGGCTCTGTGGAAGAGGAACGAGCTCAAGAAGCAGGCCCGGCTGTTTTAACGGGGGGGAAGACGCGTGATGATCGGTGACCATACGGAAGAATCCGTTTCACTGCCATGGCTGAGAACCTGTTGTAGATCTCCTCGTGTGGAAAAAAAAAAAACAACCAAATTCTGGTCACATCAGCGCGGGGCTTCTGGCACGGAGAGGTCGACCTTATGCACGGACTGACTGGCGCCCCGTTTGCGCGGTTTTCCGGCGCGACCGTGGCTGTGTGCTGGAGTGGTGTGTAAGCAATAGAGACTGTAAGGCAGTAGCGTTGTGCTTTCCTTAAACCTGGAGGTGAACTGTGCCCTCTGATAGGCCACATGTGGGGATGTCTGTGACCGGCCACTGTACTCAAACATGAAGGGGAGAATTTTTGGCTTTGCCTTATTTGCTATGCTCTTATGAGTGTGCAGCACCAGCAATCTGTATGAGTAGAATGTAGATACAGAATATCATTTATGACACTTTATCAGGGTGAATGAGTAGACGAGAGCAACGGGTGAGTGACGGTATGGCATCAGCTTGCTCTGGGTGATAATGAAGCATTTTTATTTAAGTTGACTCTTCTCCATTTTAACGACTGTGATCCTCTGGTTTACACCATTTGAAGAACACAAGGAATGAATCATGGACCCTTTTCTTTTTTGCTTGTTTTTTTTTGGGTTTTTTTGTTTTTTTTTAAACAATTCCAATGACTTGCGTGCAAAAGAAAACCAAAGTGAGGATACAACTATATACAGATTATTGGATCGCTTCCCTGTAATGTTGTGGTTTAAATAGTTTAAGGTCACCAGTAGAAACAGATCACTGTGCAGCCGTGTAGTAACCTGAAAGAATGTGCAATCCAGTGGCGTTAGATTACATAGATGAGAAGCAAATTCAGTCTTTCCAGCTCATTGCAATAGAGTGACGACTAAATGTTGTAGGATGAGGACCGTTGTCATCCATTCACATCCACTGTTATGTATATTCTTTTAGAAGGCCAATCCAAACATTTTGTAGCTACAGAAATTATATTGTCTCACGGTGAAATGTTCTGCAAGGTATTACACATCCTGACAAAGATCCAGGGTTATTTTTTTGATTTTGTCACTAAAAATTAAACTCAAAAGAACCGCAGCCTCCTCCTTTTTTTCCCCATGTTACTATTTATATATATTCACATTTCAACACCGACAATCAGATTTGTACCAGGTCAAGAATCATACTATGCAAAACATAGAAGGGCGCACACATGTATAGTCCATTTCAGCATTTATTTATTTTTTATATTGATTTACATTTACGCATGTACAGTATCTGCATGTATATGATGCTCATTTTGTGCAACATAATAGATAGATAGATAGATAGATAGATAGATAGATAGATAGTGTAAGTATAAGTATACATGTACTGCAGACATAAATAATTCACTTTGGCATGAAGGTGAACCAAGTGAACTTGGTTTAAATCCCTGCTTCCTCTCCTCCACGTCTCCTTCGTACTCCCGTGAGAATTATATTGGTTGTAAAGAAAATACCAGTCTAAAAGAAGAGCTTTGAGCTAATCCCTCCACTTCAGCGCTGGAGCAGTACAAATTGAAAACCAGCCTGCCAATCAGCGCGTCCTCCTCCTCCCCGAGGTCGGAGGGTGGCCGGAGCAGGCTTTAGGACCCAGCGGAGAAGCGCCTTCTCCAGGTCCCATCCAGCGGATGTGTAACGCAACAAGCCTTATCTGTCAGCGCTGCGGCTCTCTTCGCCCTCACACTCATTCATGGGCCGCTGATAGAGCTCAGCGAGAGTGGACCCCATCAGCCTGCGGCATGGACGCGAGAGGCACCAAATGTAAGTTTTTACCCGCAGCCATGCGCGGCAGGAGCGACTGCTGCTGCCGCGCATGGCTGAGAAAAAGAGTTAAAGTTCTGATGCGCATGCTGGTCTCATCTGGGACCCCTCTCACACACCCACTTCTGTATCTGTTTCCTTCTTCTCACACCTGAAGCTTCACTGGTTTTACTGGAGGGAGTGGGGGTGGGGGGGGCATCTGAGGTGAGTGCTGGAAACATGCATGGATTTTTTTTTTTCATTATTTTGCAACCACACAGCCCTCACATTAACTCTAAATCATGTTGTAGAACAAAAATTCAAAGTGTTGCATAGACAGATGTTAACGTGGTGTCCCTCCAGCTGATTGGTCAAAAGTTTGGTGCTGGAGGGGGGGTAATTCTTCCTGGATGTGTAAAATGACATATTCCGAGCTGAGACATTCGTGCTGGACCAGGCCCAGCTCTGCGGTGAGTGTTTGTGTTGAAATATTTTGAAGCCTAAAAGCAAAAAAAAAAAAAAAAAAAAAAAAAAAGTGTTTCTGTTCCATATGTTTATACTGGGAGGGGTCCAGTTAGCTCTCCTGCACTGCACATTTCCCCACTTTGTAATAGAAAACAAACACACCTCTCCCTTGTGGGATTTGGCTTGTGCAACAACACTAACAGTAAAAGGTGTGACCCGGCTCATCCTAAATATGATGTCGAGGCTACTCCTCACGTTTCTGCGCTCTGAGCCCTCGAAACCCGAGCACGGCCGCAAACGTGTGGCAAGGTGAACACGTGAGAGCGATTCTGGCGTCCACAGCAACCGGCTGTGTGCACGCTCTGTTTGGTGTGTACACAACATATATAAAGTGTGTGTGTGGGGGGGGGGGGGGTTGTCACTTTTACTTGGAATGCACACAAGAAAACCAAAAATGTTGCCCGCCAGGCCTCCTGCCGCAGCTTTGTGTCACTGTAAACACCACAAGACAAAACACAGTGTCACCAAGAGTGGTCCCTGGGGAACCCCCTACTGTTTGGACAATCACTGATTGTCTGCTGACACATTTCCCTCTTAACAAGTGGCTGCGTTCCACTCTCATTTAGTAGTTTTGCTGGGGAAGATTTGCCTATTCCTGATGCTGTTGGAGTTCAGATTGGTGCGAACGGTGAATCACGAAATTTCAAAATCCAGATAAGTCATTGGAATTTTTTTTTTTTTTTTTTTTGGTATGTTTGTATTTTACCTGCTGAGTCAGGCTTGTTAATGTCGCTGCGGGGCAGGTACGGGCTTGACTGGTGCAGCTCCTTAATATGCACTATCTCATCCAGCTGGAGCAGTAACGAAAAGGTCGTGTTTTCCGCATGAGCTGCGGAGCATCAGGTGGGCGTCAGAATAAAAAGGGGAGAGGTTCTCTCCACAGAGGTGCATTGCAGTGCTGGGATCGTCTGTGAAGTAGCTTAAACAGATGATGAATCAAGATGTTTTTTTTTTTTTTTTGGCACATATGGAAGAACTTGTCGGGCTGGAGAGCCGCACGATGCGGAGTTCCCCCCCCCCGCATTAATGCAACAAGCTGCTCATGTAGGCACATGTCTGCTGATAATTGGTCCAAGCGCTGCACATAGACAGATTCCTCTGCGCTACAAAAATGGAATCCTTGTCTTGGCATGAGCGTGTTGGCTCTTGCGCACATGCGCGTCCCTTTTGGGGTCTGAAAATGTGCTACACTGCAACCGCGGAGGCCGTTTTTTTTTTTTTTTTTTTTATTGCGCAGGAACGGGAGAAGAAAGGTTTAAATTGTTAAATTCAGTAATGGGTTCATGGATGCTTGAACGGGGCAAAAGAGCGCAATTAAAATGCACTTTGCTGTCGTCAGTCAGCGGTTGACAGAATGCGCCCACATTCCATCTTTCCCATTATCCATATTGTAAGACTTATTTATGCAACAGAAACAGAATTCGTGGGCGTCACTTGGCCACAAAGTTTATTTATTTCCCTCTGTTGGGACTCAGGAGTACTTTACAGTCTGGTTCTGACTGAGGTGGAGTCCAAGCAGACAGTCCATTATGTTACATACAGTGGTGTCTTAAACATGCAGCTTATACGCCCCATCATGCAGGAGCTGTAAATCATGGATGGACACGGATCAGGCCTGCGCGAGGTGGAATTCCCCTCTTTAACTGTTGTGAGATGATGGCTGTGGGTCCTTGTGATGAAGACGTGGTGATGATGTGCAGGGTCTTTATGTGCATGCGTGGGAGGGCACATTCATTTGTGTATAGGGCAGCGGTCACTCTCTGGACAGCTGTTTATAAAGGGTTTCCATGGAGATGTGCTCCCCAACACTTCAGCTTAGGGGGGACGGGGGGGCTACGGAATAAAGTGAAACATCATCTGTTGCAGCCGCACAGGCTCAAATATTCGCATGCACAGGGAAATTTCAGGTATACCTCAAAGAAAGCCTTGATGGAAGAGTCCTGTCCTGTGTTTTGTGTGCGCTGAAACATTGCTCAGGTGGAAGAGTTTGGGAGCTGTTTCTGCCTTTGAAAAACCAGGTTTGCTTTCAATCAGGACTGTACACAGATGCTGCAGGTCTGCTATGCGCACAGAACTCCTGGATAACTGTCAAACATGTGAGATTATTTAATATCAAAAGAAAAGTGTGCTGCGTGCGCGTGCTGAGGAGGTCAGCAGTTTGACTTCATATGTCGTATACGGTGTTGTGATAAACAGATTCTTTATTATTTTTTACATTTTTTTTTAAACTATGCCATGTGAATGTAATAGTCTCGATCTTTCCTAATTATCTTGACAAAAAGTATGCCCTAGTTTTCCTGTTTAAAAAAAAAAAAAATGAAGACAGCTCTCAAAATCCCATTAACATGAAAAAAAATCCCAATGGAGACAAAGCAGCCCCTTTTGTGCATGTCTGCAAATGTGTGAGCATGGTGTGTGTGTGTGTGTCAGTCACCCTTATCTGTGCAACATCAGTAAAGCAGCACTTCCACTCACAGAACAGCATCTTTCTCAGTGTGTGAATACTTTTCTGTTGGGGAGACATAGCATTGTGGTGATCTCATAGGAGTCAGGGCAGATATGTGATCTGAATAATACTGGCTGCACTGTGGGGGCTTTGTCTGGCAGCAGGCTGAGTCAAGCCCTCTGTGCCATCTCAGGCCTGAATAAATCAGGCAGCAGCAGATGAAAAATGAGGGGGAGAGAGGTGGGGTGGGGGTGGGGGTGGGGGGTTAGCAGACAGTTACCTCCTACAAAGCGCTCAGATCTTGCACCCTTGATGTTTGACCTGACGCCATATTGAAGGAATGCAAACGTTGCCACCTCCCAGCTCCTCTGTTATCAGCAAGCTTCTGTCCACTTTCTGAACCTGCTTCGTTCTGCTCAGTGGAGCTGGAAGGATTGACCTATCCCACGATGCACTGTGCGATCCTGTAAGATATAAACAGATGATTGGATCTTGGTGAATATCCAATCTGAACCCAAATTAAAACTTGTTTACAGTGCATGTGCCTTTCTGTGTGTCACTATCCTTTAAAGAGTGATACTATTAATGGAATTGAGGAAATGTGTGATGGTCTTGGGCTAACGTTACAACCAGAACAGGGTTTAGGTCAATGTTGGGGTGAGGCATTGAGATTGGCAATGTGTATGTGTGTGTGGGGGGCATATGTCCCTTAGGCACCTCACAATGATGGAAACAGGGCCAGATTGAAGCCAGGATTAGGCCTAGATTAGATAAGGTTAGCCTTTTGATTTTGTTAAAGCTGCAGGAAGAGCTCACACTGACTCCTGCGAGATTACCAGTGACATTTTCCTCTGTCACTGTTATTCATCAGCAATAATCAGTCGTAAATGCCCGAGGAAATTAATATAGATGCTGTGTTTTCTTTTGCAGAATAAGCAACAGCTAATTAATCACTTTGCCTTTCAAACTCCTTTTATACATTTTCACTTTTTTCAATGGCTTTGTTCATCAGCAGGTGTTAGTAAAGCACTGTATATGCATTAAAAGTGTATTGCAGCCTGCTGCATGTCATCCAGGAAGAGACTTTCAGCGCTTGCATCACTCTATTAATCGAATATTTGGCTCATGAGCAGGCATGTAAGACACAGAAGCAGGATGAGGTATGAGGTTTTCTGTCCAAACCTTGCAGTTTGTGCAGAGGGTGTGTTTATTTGTGCTCTTGCTGCACCGTTCCCTCTCTGCATCTGTACTTCTCCCTGCTTATGAATTCCATCTGTGAATAATGTGATTTTAGTCCACACCTCCTGCACATGTCTTCAGGTTTATGGATAGATTGGCAATGATGGGTGCAGCACAGGCCCGGATCTGTGTACTGTCGGAGAATAAACAATAATGAGAACACTGTTAAGAACCCATGGATACATTTACACAAAATGTGATGACATCAGACAGTCACGGGACAGCCAGTAGTTAGATTTCAGCCTTGGAGAATGTGGTGAGTTTCAGGTTTCTCCAGGTGTTCCAGTCCCCCCTCTAAACTGACTCTAAGTGTGTGTGTACGTGTGTGTGAGTGAATGTTGTGCGTCCAGTGATGAACTGGTGACCTGTAGAGGGTGTTTGTCTTGCCACTCGCCCAGCAACAATTACTAATATTAGTGTGAGTGACTTTTTTTTTCAGTGATTAGTGCTGACACCAGACAGCAAGTAAGTTCCCAGTTTGAGTCCCCGGGGGCCCCGGCGAGGGAAAAGACGTTCGAAAATGGATGGATGGACATTTTTCCAGTTGTCAGCCAACCGAAGAGGTTGCTTTCTGTTAATGGGTTTAAATAGCTATAAAACATGACTCAGCGTTGAAAGGTCGAATTAGCTGCACTCAAGGTCGTAATTATCAAGACAATGACACACCATTTTGGCTCAAATAAAATAATTTAATGTTAGAAATGTGGCAGAAAGGAGAAACAACGACAAAAAAAAAAGAGGTTTGATTGGGGTCATGGCCACTGCGTCACGTTGTGCAGCAGAGCACACGCCCGTACATATCGCACACGAGGCTCGTACGATAGAGTCCTTCCACTGTTTTCCGCACTGGCAAACATCCTTCAACGTTAACCCGCACCCACCCCACCAGCTTTGAAGCGCACGTGCTGGATCCCTGGATCCTGTTGCGCCGGTACGCGATGTCAAAATCGCCTCTCGAAGGTTAAAAATGGGTTTATTATTCTGTAAAAATCCAGTTTCATGGTCGTTTGTCCCACATCACGCCCAGGAACACGACGCGTTCATTCACAACAGCTGATAAGTGTTCTGGCTTTGAACGCTCCTCCGGAAAATTGAGCCCTTTATATCAGATTACGGTGGTTAGAATATTAACGACATGTGTGAATGAAAGTGAGCTGCAGAAATCATTTGTCTGTGGGGTAAAAAAAAATATATATATATATATTATGATAAAAAAATTGTGCTCATGGGAATTAGATAATAAATGGGTAGAACTGGAATGAAAACAGAGCACTGCTTTGAAAGGGGGAAAAAAACAGATGAAACACTAAAATATTAATGGATATTCAGACAAATCTGTCAGATTTATTAGCAACTATTTGTATTTTCAACAGAAATGGTAATGCTTTCAAATACGCCAGCAGCTACATCATACATCATTTGTGACATTTACAGTCTGCTTTTAGTTCCCTATCCACTGTATTTGTGAATATGCTTGCTATTATCATAGTTTGAGATGTGTGTCGTATTTTATGGTATCCTTCCATCTTCTCTCGTATAATTAAAGCGGCGGGGGTAGCATGTTTATTTCCCCTCACCTCCTAATTTGTGTTTACAACTCCACCAAAGTTTTTCCACATGCTTCCCTCACCTGCTGCTCAACTCAGCGTGCATTTTAATGCGAAAGCGGCGTGAACGCTTGTTTAAAATCCCCCTCCCCGCCCCATCATAAATAAGCATGTCAAAGCCATGAGAAAAATAATTCCCGAACCAACCTGCTGCAGCTAAATAAAGGCTTGCCTCATTCATGCGCTCCATTATGTCGTCATTTGGTTGGACTACAGTCATGGAAGCATGTGCATTCACCGTTATCAAGGGTGCGATCTACACTGGGCATTGAGAAAGGGGTCACAAGAGACAGTAGAATTGAATCAGGGCTGGGTCACCTGACGGGAAGAGGAAACAGAAGGCCGGAGGTGATATGTGACATCATTGACATCGGAAGGAAGTCCCCCTCGGTTGGGGACACATGGGGTATCCCCACTGATTTAGCCAGCCTATTATCTAATGGACTGGAAACAATTCTTATTTAGAAACATATGGGATAAGATGATCCCTGAGGGTTTTTAGTTTAAATGTATATCTCTTTACTTTTAATGACCATTTTACATACATTCAAAAGTAGGAGGGATTATACACATATAGAACCTTCTATTTGTATAATCAGATGATTTTACAAAGATACCATTAGGGGGAAAAATGTTTATCTATCAAATAAAAATGAGCTGTTTTACTTGGTATGTGGATGTGGTGGAACACATTCCTGTTACTTTGCAGACTAAAAATGATGTCACGATGGGATGTGTGCAGAGGTCTTATCAGTTATATTTTGGCTTCAGTTTTGCACAGTGCAACAAGGTGGAGATGTGTTATCCATCTCTGTCTTGGCAATAGCACGTGTGATGAAAACGTCTGCTTGCAGCATCTAAAGGGAGAAGGGAGGGGATGTGAACAGTGTTGTGCTGAAAGATCTGAAAGACTCCTTCATGCTAAACAGATACAAGGGTACATTTAGAGTTGGATGAAGTTTCAGTTGATGACTGATTGATTGTTATTAAAGTGCTGTTGCTTACCTGGACTCTCTAAATGACCTGTTATTTTGTTTGAGCTGGAACATTCCTGGAATGTGAGGAGTAATGCGGGAGGGGATTAAACTGTATCATGACAGGGCACAATGCTGCTGAGACAAGACAATGTTTGCACTGTTCTTAACGCAATTAAGCCCCATCTGGCTGGGGGATTTACCTCACCTCTACTCACATCTGTTGGCCTCATACGCCCCAGTGAACTGTTGAGAGACAGATGTGTCATCTATTTTTATTTGTTGTGACTCATCTATTGCACATGGGCAGCTTCCATCTTCTTGTGGTCTTTAGATTCCCTTTACATGCCATGAAGATACCATTCAAGCCCTGCTCCTGGTCCCCATTGACTCACTTGAGATAAGACGATGCTTTATCTACAAGAGCTTGTTTTCCTTTTCCTTCTGAGAGACGCTGGACGGTGTTTTTCATCTGCACCTTCTGATGTGACAAAGACAGACTTCCACACTGGGTTTCTGGATGCCTCGGAGCCCGCGGCGGCCTTTTATGTCAGATCGGATTGGAGAATGGCTTCATATCCAGCCTGTCCAAAGACAATAAAGAGGGGAAACTTCCAAGAAAAGCCCTGTTTTCACAAGATGCTGATCTCTTGGGGAGCCACAGATGGTACAGTCGTTTTTGAGGTTCTCGCAGCAGCTCTGTCTAGCAGGAGTCATGTTGGACTGCAGACATCAATGTTGCGATTAGTCTGGAAAATACATATTCATATTTTGCTGAGTTGTTAAAAACTACCCATAACTCACACTGTACCGTTGTAAGTGTTGAAATAAAAAAAAGGAAAAGCACCTTTTTATGAATATTACGAGCAAAGACATAAAATTAAACAAACACATTAAAACAAACACATTAAAATACTGTATGATTGCAAAAATGACAAACATTGTACAATCAAGAGAGAAATAAGTGATTGTGTGCATTTTTTTAAAGTGTATATTTATTATCTTCTGCGAGTTCGCAGTTATGGGAGAAAAGCCAGTACGCCCCCTCATACCCTCCAGCTTCCACAATCCTGTGTGAGTTCACAGCC
Organism: Lagocephalus sceleratus; assembly: GCA_911728415.1. Lineage (NCBI taxonomy): Eukaryota > Metazoa > Chordata > Actinopteri > Tetraodontiformes > Tetraodontidae > Lagocephalus > Lagocephalus sceleratus. The sequence continues at coordinate 2,753,657 of CAJVRN010000211.1, read as the reverse complement.
TCACAGGAAAGGCCAAGGGTCATATTCCGTGGCGTTGAGAAGAGATCTGTCAGGATATTACCTAAAAAGTGCCAGCATGTGCCTGCGTCATTGCAGAACACTGACAGGAAACGGGTGGGAAGCATTAAAACGGGATGAGCTGTAATTATCTTTATTACTATAGCTCTCGTTATTACTGCAAATTACAGCATCACTCTACAATAATAGAGATTTAGCAAATTGATTGGGAGCTATGTAGGTGTTTGGGTTAGCCATCATTACTATCATTTATATAAATAAAATAAACATCAGGAAAAAAAAAACTCATTTTGGGAGACAAAAGTGTATTTACTTTTTCCATTTGTGTTTGCATTTCAACTGGTGTTCATGAAACTGGGTCAAAGAAGGTCATGCCATACTCTACATGTTGTTTAAATCTATGCCAACTTCTATTTCAGAAGCCAGAAAACAGCTTTTCCTAAGTGGTTGTGAGTGTTTCGTCTGTAGATGTGGGGGGGGGGGGTCTGTGCAGAGGGGACAGCCGCATGTTGCATCGTGTCGGGGCACAGAAGACCGCCTGGAGGCAACAAGTCATCCACGTGTCACTCCAAACAGTCTCGACTTGCCTTCACCAGAATTCGTTCAGGCTTATCAGTATCTCCTCCAACAAAGATGGAAGGAGGCTATGTTTTCACAGGCCAAGGTTTGTCGACTTATTACCGCTGTCATTCCACAGATTTGGCAGAAATTTGCCTTGTGGGACCATTATCTGTCTTCGTATTAAGACATAAAAAAATAGCTGAAGATGTGGTTTTGACACTGATACGTGGTGTCGTGCATGACTGATTTAACATAAAAGCTGGATTTGAATGGTAACAACTACAATTTGGTGTTTTATTTTACTCTTTTCCCAGGTGACAAATACATTAATGTACATGTCAATTTTGATTAAAGTCACTTGAACACAAAGGAAATGCAAACATCACAGAGAGGGTGGCAGTCAGCCCACTGCCATATCAAAGCTGTTTTTATGGCTCCTAGTTAAACGTTAATAACACACCGAGGAAAGGAATGTGAAAGGATAAAGAACGTGACTTTGCTATTAGCCGACATGTGTGTGTTTACACAGCAAGCCTTTCCCAGGTGCTATATGATCCCTGGGATTACAGCAGCGGGGGGATCCAATAGGGCTACACACACACACACACACTCACTGAGCAACACCAATTCCCTACCCCCCCGAGATGAAAAGAGAGGAGGAGAGGCAGACAGTGGGACGGAGGTATAGGGAGATAACGCACGGGAGGGAGGAGGGGAGAGGTAAAGGAAGTGTGAATTCAGCTGTAGGAAGATTTGAGCTCACCTCACCGGATGGTGCACACGGGAAAAGCCTTGTCCGGGATACCTGCAGCACTCCAGATTGTGTGGGAACAAATGCGGTTTATTCTCTTTTTTTAACTCTGGAAATGGTGGGACTCTCCTCCACTACTGCCGAGGGTAAGTGTTCAAAACATAAGTGGAAAAGTTTAGAACTATTGGAACATGGGGGTGGTGTTTATTTCATGATTCAACACAATGATCTATTGATATCTTATGAATCTATTGTTAAGTAGTTATGTATTGCATAGACAGACACTGACAGCATTTTTAACCCTTTCAGAGAGATACTGTTTGACTTTTTGATCTTTTTAACTGGTACACCTGTAAAACTGGTTGTGGTATCAATCAAACCACAAAAAAACAAAAAAAAAAACACTTAGTGCGAAAACAAAATCTGCTGTTTCCACATATCAGGGTTTGTTGGACATGTTAGCACAGGTGCTTTGCCCACACATATTATTCACCACCTCCCCCAGTTTTTTTTTCCCCTAAAAGACCTGAGTCTGCACTGTTAAACAGACGACCTCTGGCTTCACCACGCATCCACACAAACACACTAATGGTGCAGCGTCCTGCACTATTAGCAACACCAGGAATGCGTTCGCTGTTAAAACGGCAATTGTCGCGCTGGTGTGAAGACGTAAATGCTTCAGGGTGACCGAATCCTTGAATAGCTTCCTGCATTCCTGTGCCTGCACGCGTTTCAAAAAAAGAACCGGCCACACTTTAACGACCCAAAAATGTGAAGCTATCAGCACGTATGATGCATCCAGCCGCATCCGAGCCTGCAAAGTCACGTCATGATCCGATTTGGATACAGTTTACCCTCGCCGTGGCCAAAGGCATCACACTTTCACACTGATTAAAGCTACAACGGTGATGTCAGGGATCATTTGCTGCTCTGGATCCTGTGTGTGTAAGAGTGCTGTTGATAATAGCGGAATCACTGGGGAGTGGAAGGGTGGTCTTGTGTGCGTTGCGTGCCAGGAACTGTAATTCCTCTTGTTCGTTTTTTTGGCACCGGCGGCCGAGCGTTGTAGTCATCAGGGTTGACACTCAGCTGTGGTCCAAGGAAAATAGTTTCACAAGTGTTGTGACCTACTTCACGCTTCCCCCCATTGATTGTTTTCGTGTAGCTGATGCGAACGCCTCTCCGCCGGGAGCGTCGCGCGATGGTTCCACTTGGTGAGGGGATGCCCGGGTCGTGTGCATGAGCCAAAATCCAAACAGCTGGAGAGCCTCTGGCCGAAGAAAACTCTTCCGAGTTTCCTCTTCTATGTCCTTAATGCCCCCAGACCGAATCAAATCTTAATGAGGAGACATTCCAGGTCACAGCATGGATCCTTTCCTCAGGCCTTGTTCTGGAGTGCGAGCGCACTTTAATTACAATAGACGGAAACCACGCTAGTAAAGATGACAGTGTTTAAACAGACACAGGAGAACACACACCTAGTCTTGATGCTCGTTTCTGTAGCCTTGGCAGGGGCCCCATAGGAAGACCCACCTCAGGAAAATATGTCTGTCTTCAGGGAGTGGGAGTAATTTTTTGAAACGTAGCGCAAATACATCACTGAGAAACACACGCTACGTCTTCCAGCTGAGCAAGACTTTCTGCTTGTCAGCGAAGATTACGTAGGGGTTCGCCGCGTCTGAATGATACATCTGTGATTTCAGTTTTCGGCTTAAAACTGAGTGCACTTTTCAACCCAGACCACACACACAAAACACACACACACACACACCTTTTCTAGGTGTAAGTAGTCCAGAGTTCACCTTTGATACAGCCCACTGAGCACACCTCATCCAAGAGTTTGCTTTTGTGTTTAGCGTTCGTTGTGCACATGTTTGTGTGTGTGTGTGTGTGTTTGAGAGAGAGAAAGAGTGTTATTGTGAGTTCAGTGGAGCAGATTGCCATAAGACCACCAAAACAAAGAGTTTGGCTGTCCCATAGCTGACCCCAGCTGGGTGCATGCTTCAGCAGATTTAATATGGCTGCATGATGAAAATGAGGGAGTGAGCACGAGAGATTTTGTGTGTGTGTGTTCTCACATTTACGACACATTGAGTGGCAAAATTGTCCTGCCAGCAAAGTGGGACCATTTTGCTGGGTCCCACAACTTTTTGGACTTTTTGAGGGGTAAGACATGGTTTTAAGGTTTAGGTTAGTATTGGCTTTAAGTTAGGTAAGTTAGGTTTAGGGAGTTAGTTAGGATGGTTAGGGTTAGGTGAGGGGGCTGGGTAATGTATTATGTCTATAGAAATGTGAACATGTATGTTGTCTGTGGGTGTGTGTTGTGTACATTTAGCGAGCTTTCACAGAGGATTTTGGTATAAGAATGTTGGAAAAATATATTTAGGCTACAACAGAGGAGCAGAAACACAAAACACATGAGCAGAGTGTTCACAGCAGCAGGTTGCAGACTTGTTCCAGGGATTTTCAGCACTGAAGGGACTGAGAGCGTTTATTTAAATTCTCTTCAGAAAACAGGGAGTGGACCAATCCCATCTCTGGGATCAGCATGTGAGGTGAAACATGGAATCTTGTCGGCTGAACTGGCTTTCAGAAATGTTAGATAAGGATCGGGTCGCTGCCCTGTGGTCCAATCGGTCTGCTCTGGGTCTTGTAAAGTGGCCTTTCAGTTATTTTTTGTCAAAATCTCAAATGTCTGCCAACAACTTTACTGCCTTTGTTAGTTTATCTTTTCAGCATTGAGACGGACCGTTGATTGAAAGTTGGTTTTGAGCCCACTAGCAACATTTCAGAGCTGCTGCTTGACAGGATATTACAATATTTAGGTCACAGTTTATTGGAGAGTTAAGAGTCTGGTTTGGAATTGATACTCAATAAAATACTTTATATTGCACAAACTGCTAATTACATTGCCTTTTTAGGATTATTTTCAATCCACCGGCAAATTAAGCCAAATTAAAATGCATTATTATTTGTAGGCGTATTGAGTATTACTGTATACTCCATGTACATATGGTAGCTACATATACACCACTTTCTTTGAACTGAAACCTGATACTGTGAAGGTCCTGCACTGTTTCTATAGACTCAGCTCAGAGTTAATGAACAATTACCACGTTTCCTGTCTCTCCAGCCTTTTGTTCATGTTTAGTCTGGTCAGTAACAGAGAGAGGAGGAGGGGTGAGTAGATGAGAGATCGCTATTGACAAACTGTGATGCAAAATGACAGAAACCGTCAGAATGACAAAGCCTGAGTAAAACACAAATCCGTGCTCGGACACTCACCTTAGGGTTTGTTTAGACTTGTTGGGATGACCTTTGCCCTCTTGTGCTGATACTGAACCCATACTCACCTGACATTTAACCCCTTCCTCTCTAATGCCTTTGCAGCGATGGAGCTGTTGGTGAGTGAAGTCAGTGTACTGCTGAAGATGCTTGACCAGGAGACCCTCAGCTCCTCTGTACGGGAGAAGAAGACCTCTGTGTGGAACCTCCTGCAGCAGATACAGCCATCAGGTGGGAATGATACACAGAAGGCTTTCAAACATTCTAGAATATGTCTCTAAAGGAGGGAGAAACCATGTCCATCCATGTTTGGTGAAAGGCAATGCTAAAGTAACATGTATTGCCATCAGTCTTTGTGGGAACCATCAGAATTCTGATCCTGTGTTTTCTACTTTCTCTACTTTTCAGGGACAGATTACATCTACATGAACTCGTCTGTGTACAGAAATGGTACCAGCTTTGTAGAGTCCCTCTTTGAGACATTTGGTGAGCTTAACTGCATGCATAATGTGCAGTCATACTGCATGAGTATAATTACTGCTATCTTTCCAGACTGTGAGCTTGGAGGCCTAAAGGATATCACAGATGCTCTAAAAGAAGACAAGAGCACCCAAGATGACACTTTAAAACAGGTAAGTTGCAACACATTGTGTGCTTTTAACTTAAATTTGATGCATCATCTTTATATTTATGCTTTTAATAGTGAACCTGGTTGTGGAGAAAAAGGCTGCATTCCATGTTGTGGGGGTTTTCCAAGCACACATGTGCATCGCTCTGCAGGCTATTAAAACTGTTATGATGTCGAAGACCCACCCAAGACCCATGTGTCTCATTTTGCTATATCTCTCCTAAGAATACTCTCTGCATCCCTTTGATGATGTCGTTCTTTGGATGTGAGGGGGTGGTGGGGAAGGGAAAACAGACTGTGGAGGAAATTTGAGCTTTATGTTTTGTACGTCTCCCTCTGCAGAACTGTGCCGACTCCACAGCCCCGCGCTCTGGAGACTCGCCTCCCCCCCTGCCCACAACACCCCCTCCTGAGGAATACTATGAGGAGGCGGTGCCGCTGACCCCTGGAACGATGCCGGAGTACATCATCACCAGAGGTCAGCAGTTTCCTCCTTTGATAAGACGTGTTAGTTTTGGTGCTGTGTCATTGTTAAAAAAAAACCCAACAAAAACACCCCACTGCAAATCATTAATAAAAGTTACATTTCTAGACTTCCCAACATTCCCAACTCACGACGAAAACAAATGAGTTTTTCTTCTTTGTTTCATAAATTACTGGGATTTCTCAGGCCACATAAGGATTTAGGCGAGAAGAAATTAGTTTTTAGGGTACAATTAATGACATGGAGAACATTTGCATAATTGTAATCGTTGGACCAGAAAACATTTGAAATGCTAGCACAAAAGGACCCCTTTGGAATTATGTTTTTAAATTTGTTCCACTTTTAGTCAGGCCAAGTCCTCCTAACTCAATAGAGGACGGTTATGAAGATACTGAAACCCACTACCCCACCACCTGCATCAACTCCCACCGCAAAAACTCATGTAAGTGGAATGCTGCAAAAAATGCTGCAAATACTGTTTTCAGCAATTAAAATGTCCTTCACTGTTCACGGTGCTCTTTCAGACAATGACTCAGATGCTCTGAGCAGCTCCTACGAGTCCTATGAGGAAGATGATGAAGAGAGGAGCCCCGGTGTCCAGCTCACCCATCAGTGGCCCTCCAACGAGAGCTCGCTGCCCCCTGCCAGGGACTGCAGAATCTGCGCATTTTTGCTGCGCAAGAAACGCTTTGGTCAATGGGCAAAGCAGTTCACCGTCATACGTGAGAACAGGCTACAGGCAAGCGTGCAGTCAGGCCTCTACAGTTGTTCACAGCCTTTGGCATTCTTCTGCTTGGCTCACGGATGCTCGCACCCCTCCTTTCCCGCAGTGCTATAAGAGCTCGAAGGACACCTGCCCGTACGTGGACCTGCTGCTGCCCCAGTGCACCGTGGTCTACGCTCCCAAAGACAGCAAGAGGAAGCACCACGAGCTCCGCTTCACGTTACCCAATGGGGACGCACTGGTGCTGGCTGTGCAGAGCAAAGAGCAGGCCCACAGATGGCTCAGAGTAAGCTACACATGGAATGCATGCATGGAGGGGGGGGTTGGGGTAGGCATCTTAAAAATCCCTCTAAAACATCCCTGCAGGTTGTCAGAGAGGTGAGCGGTCAGACTGCCGGACCCGAGGAATCCACATCCCCTGTTATTCCGAGAAAAACTGAACTAGACAAGGTGGGTGTATACCACTTCCGAGCTTGGTTTCTGTCATTTCTGATCCAGAAGACATAATTGATATTCACAAGTGAGGTGAGGAAAAGCAGGAAGAAAGCAGCAATTGAGCTGTCGCCAATTCCTTTAAACAATTGTTTGGGCTGATGTGGTTGACAGCGATACCTGTACTTGGCTGACAGAACAAAGAGAAGTTTAAAAGTGTAAAAATTACAGGGTTGCCAGCAAGCTGGGATTGGAAAAGACACTACTGGTCGTGGTATAAACTTCCCCGTAATAAACAAAAGCACTGTAGGAGGAGAAAGGTGTCAACTTGGAATTAGAGGGAGGATAAGAGCAGTGCCGCCTGTGTTATTCCGTGTGGAGATCATAGGAGACAGCAGGTGAAAGGGAAGCGAAGCAGCCGCATGTGGGTGCTTGTTAGGGAATTTTCTCAAGTACAGTGATCGAGAGTTTCATTAGTTTACTTCAGTCGGGCTCAGTCTGCCGTTGAAAGCCTGTGCTTGTGTCGCTCTTCCCCAGAGGTTATCTGCGGAGAGGAACACGTCAGATTCAGACAGCGTGGGCGTGTCGACTGGGGAGACTGGCCGAGAGAACGGTGAGCTATGGGGGGGACGTGTGGATTGCGCGGTTGTCTTCACACGCAGAAATGTACATTCAGCTGGTTGTCATGATCACAAGGGCGCCAGCTCTTCAGACTTGTATCAAACCTCAGTCGCGCTTGGCATGTATGGACTAGTACTACATAGAACCAAGGAAAGTGGGTTTAAACCTTCTCATATTTTGATGCAGGTAAGGTCAAACGGGGGGCTTTTGCAGCAGGCCGAAAAATTACACGGATCATCAGTTTCTCCAAGAAGAAGTCCTCGCGGTCAGGAGATCCACGGGTATCATACAGCAACCCTCGGCAAGGTCAGCCCCGAGATTTACTGACAGTTTTCAAGGAAGTCAAGAGTTACGTATGCCTCTTTCTTTCTTTAGACTAATAACCCTTCAACCACCAGAAGTCCTTGTTGACTTAAGATCAACTGTCTATCAGGCCGTGAATTGTGTGCAACAATAGCATGAACCATGAGGATAGTTGAGGAATGTTCTGTTTTCATTTTTCACATCAACCATTCAACCCACACACTTCCCAGGAATTAATGCCTCGTAGAGAAATAATAATAAAAAAAAAACCAAAACCTTTCAGAAAGGAAAAAAAATAAACCACAAAGTGTGAATTTGCATGAAAGCATGAAATTGTTAGGGAGGGAATATCTTTGCAATCTGAGATGCATTTTATATGCCCCCACCCACCCCCACCCCACGCAGGCTACCTGTCTCTGCTGGTGAATGAAATGTGGCGGGAGCAGTGGTGCTGTGTCTGTCAAGGCGCTCTGCATTTCTATCACGATAAAGGAGACGCTCGCACCTCCATGCCCTCGCTCCCCCTCCACGACTGCGAAGTTGTTCCGGGTCTGGGACCCAAGCATCCTTTCGCCTTCAGGATCCTACGGAACAGCACGCAGGTGGCTGCTCTGGAGGTAAAACCAATATAGGATTTCACATTTGACATGCTATTACTACCATATGACTACATACCTTACTATCAGTGTGGACGTAGGGGTTGTTGGGTTTCCTACATCAGGAAAAGAGCAATTGTATTTTCAAAAAAAAACAAAATTGGGATTTCTTTCCTTCCAGGCGTGCAGCTCGGAGGATCTGGGAAGGTGGCTTGGCGTCCTCTTGGCAGAAACGGGTTCTGCAGCGGACCCCGAGTCGCTGCATTACGACTGCGTGGACGTGGAGACCATAGCCAACATCCGTGACGCTGTGAGGCATTCCTTCCTGTGAGTGACGTGGGGAGCGGGGGGGGGGGGGTCTGAGGTCACATCGAGGCCATTGACACAAGCGCTGACCGTTTGTTTCCCTTCATCTCGGATTCTAGGTGGGCCACATCCTCCAGTAGTGCTTCTGCTGACCCCAGGACATACGATGAAGTTTCTAATGAGGACATGCAGGTGTGCAGTCTGCGCCCAAAACCAAACTATTCACTTTCAGTTGAGACATATGTTCGATTTAATGCCCGTGCTTTGATGTGAAAAGACTCAAGGCCTCATGTCTTTGTGAGTGCAGCTGTTGAGAGCTGTTGCCGTCTGTATATGACAGGTCATATCAGTCACCAGGACAGACAGTGCTCTGTTACACCCATATTAATAATGGCCTATTGTGCACACCAAAACAGCACTGTGGCCCTAACAGACTGAAAAAAACAGCCAAAAAAATGCTATCAAATGTGACAGGGGGGCAAAATTTGTGGCATTTTTACAGCCTGTAAACCCTTTTAGTCACCCCGCTGACACACACTTAAACACATGTCAGTGCACGCATTTGCCACCTCCGGCCTCCACACGCAGTCAGTCGAGCCAATAAATCTGTAGAGCTGCAGCTTGGTTACACTAATATATACATTTTGCCCTTTCAGTCCGTCCTAATCCCTCTTAATGCATCCTCTGACATCTGCCCCGTTCATCATCTCCTCTTTCCTCCTCGCAGTCAGGGGAGAACTGCAGGCAGCAGCCTGGGAATCAGGGGAAGAGGCGATCCAGTTTCTCCAGCACTGATTCTGACAGAACCAAGCCTCTTGTATCCCTCAAGCGAACAGGCTCAAGTAAGAATCTTTAGAATGTACCTAGATTTATGTCCCACTACCTGAAAGATGACTGAAAAAAACCTCCCTTTGGTTTTGCACTTTGCATCTTTTGCTGGTTTTCATCTACTTTTGAGAGTCCGTATAAATCCTTTGATGCATCACTTCATAAACATTGACTCATTATTGGCTCATTTTCCTCGTCTATGTTCTGATTAGGCTTCCTTTTCCATAATTTGAAGCAGAGAGAGGGAGAGCTGGTTCACATATGAGTGAAGAAAAGTGATAGGGATATGGTCACATGACTTATTGCTGCATCGCAGACTTTGTCTGCAACATTCTGACACACTAAAGGACCAGAACCCTGCAGGGCTCAGATCTGCGGTATCCAACCAAGAGATTTATTGGACATTCACATTAGCTTCACCCCCATGCCTCCCTGACCTCTTACTCATTGGTGTGCATGGCGTCTATGCTCGCTTTGCACACGCCTCACTCACATTTCCACAATAATGCTTACTTCAGGTGTCTCTGTGGTGCATCGGTGGAGATCCCATCTTGGTTGGAGATCACATCGCTCTTGTCATAAAGATCCTGAATATCTCTGCGAAAATTTTAACGTCTCCTTCCCACAACCTCTGCACATTTGACACTTCACCTTTGCTCTCCTCTTATCCCTCCCCCCAGATGCCAACCAGTATGCACGATATGGGAAAACACGAGCGGAAGAGGACGCCAAGCGCTACTTGAAAGAGAAACAGGAGCTGGAAAAAGAGAAAGATGAGATACGAAATGCATTACTGACCCTCCGACAGGAGAAAAGAGAGCTGAAAGAAGAGCTCAAGGCAGCCTCTGGTAAGGATGTGAAAAACTAAACAGATAACAGATCCTATGCCCAATATTTTGCCAGTTATATGTTACAGTTGTGTATTTAAAATAATTCAAATCAAGCGCTTTTTCATGCATTTGCTCTAACCTCACACCCTGACCCCCATTATTGAGGGTTCATGTGACATACTTTCCTATTTGGGGAAAAAAAAACAACCCTTTTTTTATTAATCGAATTAAAATAAAGTGACGTGAGCACATTAAAATCAATTTCCTGTCATTTCCCAAAAGTTATTTATCTCAAATTACCATGAAAGAATCAGTTTCAGTATAGAAATAAAAAGAAAGTCGAATGACCTGAATATCTGAGTAACCTGTGTCAGTGTCGTGCTTATATTAGTGTACTTTAGGGTGTCTTATGTTCTGTGTCTCTGTTGCAGGAAGCAGGAAGTCTTCTCTGAGCAAACGTGTGTCTGAGCTGGAGGACACGTGTCGGGTTAAAGAGGCAGAGAGAGTTGACCTGGAGCTGCAGCTGACTCAGGTCCAAGAGAACCTGAAGAAGTGCCTGGCCGGCGGAGTCCTGGGGGCGTCTGTGGAGGCTAAGCCCCCGCTTAAGGTGAGAGTCCTCGCGAAAAGAAGAAAAGAAACAAAAAAACACCCGTTTATCCTCTCCCGGCGGCGGTTTCGACAGACTCGTTACGATGTTTTCTCGTGTAGGCCTCCAGGAAAAAGACCCAGAACATCTACAGCGAGACCGTACCGGTGAACTGTGCCACGGAGCTGCGTCGGAGGCCCCCGTCTGTTTATGCTTCTACAGGAACGGTCATGCGGAAGGCTAAGGTGCTGTCTCCACTCGGACTCCCTGTCAGTAGTCGTCCTTGTCAGGCTTCACGTGTGCGGCGTGTCGTCATCTAAAAGCTTTTCACGCGCTCCTAAAGGTCGCGTGCCGAGTACCTGATGTGTCGCATTAAGAGGCAGCATTTCCCTTTATCTCATTTTCTTGGTCACTGGTTTGCCCTGATCTGCAGAACCTATAGGATGCAGAACCATCAAGGCTTAAATTAGTTTTCTGGAGCGTTTTCCCCATGTTCAAATCATTGTTAAATCTAAAGGGTTTATTTGATGACTTTGCTGGTAATAATACTATAGATCTTGTGCAGCATTCACAAGGCTGCATCAAGACATTACATTAAATCTTATAAAACCCTTTGCTGCAATATTATACTCTTACTTTTAATTTCAATGCAGTGACTCTTAACTTGATGTTAATTTTATTTTAATTGCTAAAGTGTGCTTAATAATGCATTTGCTGCTTTGATTTATTTCCCTGTTTGTGAGCACTCTTCATAACTGCTCTTTAGTGATGCTGAAAATTCTTTGTTTTTCAAGGGGAAGGCTTTAAATATTTTTTTTATTCCTCTCTTCTTTTAGGAGTGGGAATCGAAGAAGGGCACTTAATGATTTCACCAGGGAAGGAGCTGGAGAAAGAATAAAAGGGTGTCAGGATCCTTCTCTTGCGATGTTCATGAATCCGAACATTCCAAAGCACAACTATCATTTCTATAAGGAAGCCAGCCGTAATGAACAAGAATGGCCACTAGATGGAGGTACATCTCACTGAATATTTACTCATCTGTCTTCATAAAAGGAGGAATCCAGGGAACGATCACCGGCTCTATGCACCCATTTTATACTGTGTTTTGTGACCCTAATGTGGGAGACAGAATATGAAGAGAGCAGAGTGTGTGTGTGTGACAGAAAGAGGTGAGGAGTGCACCGAAAAGCACAGAAAGTGCAGAGTCTGTAGCGCTGGACTGAAAAAGCAGCGCATAGACGTATTATAGGGGGAAATGTTTGTTTGCAAAAGTGCCATTAGGACAAAGTGGCATGTGAAAACTGTGGTGTAAAAGGATGGAGGCAATTTAAGGCTATGACTACTGTAATGTATCTTTTCTCCTTTTATTTGACTTTAAAAGTTCACAGTTTCATTTCTCAGCATCACACAGAGACATTTTTTTAACCAGTGAGATATAACTTGACACCACGGAGGGTTAAATGATCATCTTTTTTTTTTTCAACTGCAATGAAACAATCAATGAATCATTAACAAAGAACAGAGCTGAGATTTCTCAACAGTGTTCATCTGCATGTTATCATAATGCCGACTGTTGCACTTTACTGTTCCCTCCTGGATTATGCGAATAATAAATGTGTTTTATTCACAAACACTTGATTTCTTTTCTTTTGATTGATTTTTGTACAATTGCAATGTTAAATCAAAAATAAATTCACGAGTAATCATTTAACATTCCTACTCTCCCATTCTAATCCACTAAAGCTGTATCAAAGACAAATAAGAAAAAAGATGTAGAATAGTCAAACGTAGCTCAGTGCCAACCAGAAGAGCGTGGTGCAGCTCAGGTAGCTTAGAGCATTAAATAATATTCTTTTTCTTTAGAGTTTGAATGGATCCTCTTATTCAATTGAAATTTTGCAGTTTTATGTTGCAGCAATCCAGAGACCCAAAGGTGCTCAGCTGCTTTCAATTCGTTTGTGTCCGTTTCTGGAGGACATAAAAACCTCTTGTGAATGTAATTCAATTTGCCAATATAATCAGGTCTGGGTCCACGTATATTGGTCCACACTATTGGACTCAAATGTGGCGGTACAGAACAGCTTTAAACAAAATGCTTAGAGAAAGAGATAATAAAGCCAATAGAGAATATTGACAAAGAGGAAAGCCATAGGGAATAATGTGCGAGCGTGACAATCAATGTTGTGCGGATTTTCCACGGTGAAGATGGAAGCGGCCCTGCGTGATGCCTTCTTCACAGAAGATAGGCTGCAGCCCTGTGTTGATTTATCCTCTTTGGATCCAGCACTGTTCCTTGTGTCACTGTTTGCTGGTGGTTCCTTGGGCTCCTCCACGGTGGGTCCAATTTCACTGACCTGGTTCGTTTGAGTGGTGCTGACGATGGGGAGTGAGCCATTTCCGTTCAACTCATTGAATTCCCTCTGAAGATCCTGATCGATACATAGAATACGGTGTTTTCATTATCCAGAGTATCTACTGTAATTGTTTTCGTGTTTCAAGTGTAATCAGCTCCCTCACCCTGTGTAAATCTTCCATGGTCTGGTGCTGCATGGTGTAGAAGTGCGCGCAGGCGTACTCCAGCAGGGCACCGAAGATGAAGGTGAAGCAGATTCCCAGGTAGACGTCGATGGCTTTGATGAAGCAGTTGGCATTAGGGAGGGAGGTGCGGGCTCCCATCATTAGGGTGGTCATCGTCAGGACCGTTGTCACTCCTGCAAAATATGTCACAACAGCATCAAAAATTGTATGACCCTTAAAAACGTACAAGTCTTTAATGGCTTCAATATGCCCATATGTGTTCACATTTAGCAATTAAATAAGGATCTGCTTGAATAATTTCATTCATGCAATGGGTCCAATCTTATCAGTGCAATGGTAATTATAGTGAATACACAGTAGAAATGTCTTTAAATGCATGTGTGTGGGGAGGTGGGGGGGGGCTTCTTTTTGCAAACCATCTTACAAATGAATGAAATTATAAAGCAACACATTAAGTCTGAACCTAATGTGTTTGAAATCTCTGTGAAAAAGGGGGATCGTCAAAAGTTCGATTCAGCTCATTTACAGCTCATCCTCCAGCTGTTACTGTGCCTTTTTTATGTGCTGAATGCACTTTGTTCAAGCAAATAATAATAAAAAAAACATCCCTTTTCAAACATTAGTTAAATGCAGATAAGAAATGTCGTGTTACCAAAAGTGTTTTTGAACAAAGAGGAATAGGCCCACACAAACTCTCTGCAATGCTGTTATTTCCTTTACCACTGAACGCTCCATCTGTTTTATATTCACTCCAGTTGCGGCTGATCCTCCCAGTTCCACCCATTACAGGCGCTGTCATGGGTGAACGAGTATCACATTCTGGAATGAAACTGCATGTGTGATGAGTAAAGAAAATCCTACTGCAGTCCCAGTTTTTCTCAAGGGAATACTGTTTCTATGAAGAAGGCTGAGCCGTCCTGGGTGATATGACCAATAAACTGTCGAAAATCGTTAGGAGCGAAGCCAGACAACGATGGTAATGAGCCTAGACGTTTAACAAAACTCTTGGTATTAATTAACAAAATCATTTCCCTTGTTCAGTTGACGTCAACCTCAATCCCTGTGGCTGAATGGTTATGATGTAACTCCAGTTGGCCTTTTTATTATGTTGATTCTACCCACACACACTCTGACACTTCTTCCCAGGGTCCAATTTCTAACATTGGACTGATTCAGGAAGACATGTAAAGCTGAGGCATCACATTCCCAGACTAGACTAATAATAAATCCTATTTCTTGGCCTCAAATTATAAGACCATACAGGAGGACTGGGTGAAGTTTGTGTGTGATAGCAGTTCAAATGGATAAGATCAACTTACCGATGCAGGTCCTAGCTGGGACGGAGGACTGGCTGATCCAGAAAGAAACCCAGGACAGAACCACCAGCAGAGTAGAGGGAACATATGTCTCCAGGATAAAGAAGAGCACGTTTCTACGCAGTGCAAAGTGTAACACCAACTTGGGGTATTTTCCTGAAGAGAGACATAGAGTAATCATACGCGTTGTCCCATATGCACGGGACATGCGTGCCACATTGCTAGGGAATTCTGGGAAATCTACCTGTCTCGTACACAGCCTCTGACACGGTGGTGTGATAGCTCTCCACGCTGTACTGAGCCAGCCTCAGCGTGTCCAGACCTTTAACTGAGTCATTCCCTCTGGTCCAGTAGAACACCACATCCTGCAGGTTGTAGCCCCCTGAACACACATCAACAACTGCTTGCAGGGATCTCGTCTTTCCAGTTGGATACTCACTACACGGGTGAGGGGAATGATGATGATGAGGATGATGGAAATGGTGGTTGTAAATGTTGATCAACACAAATGATGGGTAATTTGGTACCAACAGGTACTCACAGCTCTCCAGCTGCAGCGTGCAAACTTGTCTGTCCATGGGGTATTTGGTCAGGTCCATGTTGCAGGCAATTGTCGCTGTAATGCTGCAGTGAAAATTATAGTCCAATAATTAGGAGACTTAAATGGGAAAATGCAATTTCTCTAGGAAAATGCAATTTCTCTAGGAAAATGCAATTTCTTTTGAGAAACAATTCTAAGGACTAATACTTTCCAATTTGCATGCAAGAAGTAATAAAATGTTAGGTAAGGAAATGTAATTCTATTAATATGACACAAGGATCTAAAGGGGTATATGTGTGAGTATTTATATATATCCCTTTAGATCTTGGACCCCAAGGCTAATTCATGACTAAGTACCGGAGGGCATAGAGAACAGTTCCATTGCTGAAGATGCGTATGAGACGATTTTCCACTGTAACATCATGCAGGAAGGAGCGCTTAGAGTCTGGAATAAACGTGTCAGGGATCCAGAGAAGCGACACGAGGCGTCCGTCCATGCTGACGCTCTCATTACCCGGGAACACCAGCCTGGAGTCCCGCCACCTCTGACGGAGGAAGATGGTGGCCGTGTAGTCCTGAAATATTGATGGGAAGAACATTTATTCATTCGCTGGTTTTCATCAATGGCTTTCCCTCCTGAACCCCACAGTCATGCCCGAGAGAAGGCGAGGCCGAGTACCATATTGATTTCGGAGATGGCATCAATGCTGGCGATATCGAGGCTCATTCCAATCTCAACAGGACCCTCTATCACAGGCGGAGACAAGAACTAAATCATTTATTTCATTAAGAGATAAGCAAGCGGTTAAGCGACTGCAGCAGAAAAAAAATCATTTTGGTCCAACTCAATTCTTACAATCTTACCATTGAAATTTGGCCTGAGGTAGCGGTTGTAGCCTTTCATCAGCTTCTGGATTGTGGGTAGCAGCTGGGAGTCATTCCAGTCTCCCCAGTGGTGGCTCGGATACATGCAGGCACTGTTAACAGTGATGGCGAAATAAGACATGGACACTAAGAAACATTTGAAAAATCTCCTCAGTAATTATATCGGTGTCACGTGCGTTCACATCAAGCGCTCACCCCGGCGTGCAGCTCAGGATCAGGCCCATTAGCGCCACCAGCTGGACAGGCATCGTGGATCAGCGGTCGGGGGACAGCCTGCTACAACTCGGCCTGGACCTAAGGAACCGGGGGTGGGGGGGTGTGAACACCTGAAGAACAAATCATTCTGTGATTTCTGTGGGGCTGACAGGGGCTTGCCAGATGCTGGTGGCACCTAAATGCGCGGGATCATTAACCTCAGGGGAAATGTGTGGACACGCAGCCACAATTGGTCTTTCTTCCAGCAATCAGCCTCCCAGTGGAAAGTGTATTGATTTTACACACAAACACACACACACACACACACAAATGTGCACCTGCATATTAAAATGCTTGTTTTCAACCATCTTTCCTGTATTAAAATTTATGTACAGCCCATTAAATCTGCTTGCTACCTCATTGTTTATTCACCGTGTGATAAGTAACCCCATTTTAAACTCATCAAGAAGTCCCTGTTGTCTGACAGACCCCTCACCACCCTCACCCGCCACCCTGCAGATAAATGTCACTGCCACGTTTCAGTCATATTTCACGGTGAATTTCCGCCTGGTAATCTAAATTTGGCACGCATGGCTGTATTTCCAGCCGTTCACAATGCAGCCGGGTGTAAAGGTGAAATTGACAGCTTAATATGGTTCTAAAAATGCTTTTCAGCGCCAGGGCAATTGTCGTTGAATATTTAATGTGTCCCTTGCTAATCTAAACTATAACACAGAAGAACACCATTGAGGTTCTTTTTGAAAATGTGAATTAAAGAAAAACTAACGTATCCAACTGCACACCTGCAGCCTATGCCTCAATCTTTCTTATTACACTCAATTAACTCGTGGTCTCCTACCTGTTTTGGTCCTCTGCTTTTTCCACCTCTGGTCACTCCTTTCCTCCACTTTTTCCTTTGTTCCCTCCCCCTTGTTTCTTGCTGTGTCCCAGATGTTGTGATTGGCTTTCAGATTGGATTGTTTTTTTTTTTTTTTAATTAATAAGAATTATTTACCAGTTTTCCCTCCATATGATGGTGAAACCCCAGCTGCATCTATAATTCAGCCTCGGAGCGCGGTCTACCATGGGTTGTTTTGATATTAGTTCCTGTCTCCGCTTCTCTCTGCACAGCTGTAGTCATCTCTCCACACTGCCTATCTGCATCCCCTCCTTCTCTCTCTCTCTCTCTCTCTCTCTCTCTCTCTCCCTCTCCCTCTCCCCTCGCTCTTTGTAAACTGCCTTCTTTCTTCACTGCACCCCACTTATATCCAGGCACATAATATGGCCACTTGGACAATCATTCTATATCAGTGGCAGTTGTATTACACTTGCTTATTTAGTCCTCTTTTTAAAAATTTTATTCTGCATTTGCCTTTTCCAAACAACCCTGACATCATGTAAACCTTCTGGGCTCTTTCTCATCCCCCTTCACTTTAAATTCTGTTTTTCAGGAATAGTCATCATTGAAAGCTTTTTCTTTCTGCCTGCAGTCTCAACCCTTGTTGCAACAACACTTGAAAGCCTTATTTATTTGTCTTTTCACCGTGCTCAAGCATTATTATTGTACATCACCGACAAAGATAATGATGATAAAGGTCTACGCTCAAGTTTGACAACCTCACACCAAGAGTTTGAAGCTGTTTTTTCTGCTCAACAGTCAATCCTTTTGCTTCCCCACCAGGATTAATGTCTATTAGCTACTGGCTGTGGAGACGAGCTTCAAGTCAAATTACTTCGCCTGCCTCCTGAGAACTTACTGCTAAGAGTTCCAGTAAGTGTGAAAAGGCCTTCAGGGTACACAGCCTAATAATGACTTATGAGCCTCTTGCACATGCAGCTGACCTACAGCAGCTTATTTCTTCTCGTGCCTCTGTTCTCCTGTAGTTTCTGCTGAAGTGATCAATATCATGCTAAGTTGGTCCCACTGGTTATTCTATGCAAAGCTCAAATCCCTATTATTATTCATTTTATTTCATGTTACCCTTAACACGAGACATGCTGCAAAATATGAGATAAACTGATTTGCATCTACTGCAAGAATTGCATAAACAGTGTCCCTGACAATCAGACAAACGACGATGTAGCTTGTGAACGAAGGAGCCAGTGAGTGTGAAAATGTAAATGTGTGCTCTGTGAAATCAACAGATAATGAATGAACTGGAATGAAAATAGCATAACATCAGCATATATCACTTATCACCAAAAACCCACCATATTCTTTTAAATTCAACTGTCCTTTTGAACTGGCACACACACACCAAAATGCATAGGCAGTCATCTGGATGAAGACCATTTAATTAAATCTTTTTTTTTCTCTTATTACTCTTCAGTTTCGGCTCGGTGGGATTTAAACACAACACGAAACACACGCCACTTCAAGGGATCATTATAGTCAGTCACATTTTACACATTTTAAAACACATTACCACCATTCTCTGGCAGTCGTCCAGTGCATTTGGAATGCCGTTTAAAAGTTCAATGCTTGTTTGTAGTGTCATTTAACCACCCACCACATTAACTCATGTCAATTTAAGAAAGTACTGCATTCCTAAAACTTCTCTTGGAAGTCCTACATTTTTCCCCTGTGTGATTTTATGTGTAACTAATACAAGATATCAGTATACAGTATATATACATTTGTATGTATGTATGTATGTATGTATGTATGTATGTATGTATTTTTTTCTTTTTTTAACTTAATTTGATAGTATTGTAAATGCATGATAATGCAAAACCTTGGCTATTTTCTTACACCAGGAGCATTATTGTCTGCCTGTTTTGTATTCTAACAGCATTTGCCAATGAGAGCATCCTGCTGCTACATGCACACTCCCAGTTACTTTTCATTACTTCCATGTCAGTCATCTTACACTATTCTGCATCTCTACCTGTTTATAGCTGTCCTCATCTCATCATGTTATCACTGTTTCTAACTTTATTACATTGAATTCAATCTAATTCCACACAGAGCACAATACACCCCCCCACCCCCACCCCCCATGTGCTGCCTGTGAATTTTGTCTACTCAGACCTTTGATATAGATGATTTTATTTATTATTTAAGCATGAGCTGGATTTTGACAACAAGCTGTTCCAGCTAATGTTCATCATTTCCACAGAGGCTCTAGGAAATACAAACACCATTCCGGGGCTGGTGATTTGCTGCTGAGGTGACAAATGGAGATGTCACAGGACTGCATGGATGGAGATAAATCTCCACTAAATGACAACTGCCACCTCCAGCAGGAACACGTTTGAATTAATGCCGCATTGATTCGAAAAGATGCTCAACTCTAATCCAGCTGTCTCAGCAAGACTGCTATTTATATGGAAAGTGCAAGTTCCCTCACATACAATTACATGAAAGTGTAAATTTCAAGATGGTCTACAGGAGCATTTTAGCCCCTGCTGCCTTATGCCCAGAGCTTTATTAGCGTCGAAGTCTTGAGGAAGAATTTGTAAGATGTATTCAGGCCAAGTTACATTTGTAGTGAAACCTTTCCATCAACTGGGACCTGTGTGGCCTGTTATTTCATCCTATAGCTCATCCTATACCTCCATCCATATATTAATACCCTGCTTTCCTTGCATTCATTTGAAAAGAAAATGTTTTAAAAATACTCACATTTGCATGACTCAAAGCTCATTACCACTAAAATATGGGGGAAAACATTTCTACAACCACAACTATGAATTACCAAGCAACTGCAGAGCTGAATAACCACACCAGAAGTGAGTATAGATCCTCACTACAGCATATGCAATGTTTCAACTCTCTTTTAGTTTCTGTTTTATCTTCATTTTTGCTCAATTAGCTGAAATTTTATACCCACGTATATTAAAATAGCTCCCTGTTCCCTCAAGGGTGATATTTATTCACTATCGTATTATTATTTTTGAAGTCAGTATTCATGGAGCATATCACAGCATTCTGTTTGGGACTGGGAGCAGAATGCAGCCTCCAAGACTACACACCATGCCTGCATTTGGTGCTGCTTTGCTGCTTTTATGCCCTCTAAGGATGAGAATCAATATGGCAAAATAATGGATGGTGGGAACCTGTGTAATCTTAGGAGTTGCCTTTAAGTGTGAACATCCATTGATTCATGAATAAAGAGCAAGTGTGCAGGGACAATGTCTCAGTATTAGATCCCCATCCATCCCTCATAGCTCACAAATAATTGGGACATTAAAGTGGCCTTCAAAGAGGCACTGATTATTCATCTAAAACAATCAATACATAGAGATAATGTAAACAATATGTTGTATATGAAATCCATTATTTTCTAGTAGCAGTAGTAAAATTAAAAAAAAAATGCTGTTTTGTGTATAATACAGTCATTTTTTGGATTATTTTATTGTTCAAACATCACACTGGTAAAAGTACTTTTGTTCTTTCTTTTTTTCTTTCTTTCTTTCTTTCTTTCTTTCTTTCTTTCTTTCTTTCTTTCTACACAGTAATAGCTGCCAGAAAAGACCAGATACATATCTCTATTCTCAAAGAAAAGAAAGACATTTACAGTTACATTTGAAAAAACAAAAATCTTCTAGGGGAGAGAAAATTTGCATGACTTTGGCAGACAGTTAATCTCAGTCACAATAATACACAACTAACATCTGCTTCCAATTTGAAAAAAAAATTAGCATTGATCCCTTTATCCTCAGGGATAAACTCATATTCTGTACTAGGCAAATGTTTTATTGATACAGTCATAATACTTTTTAATACTTTTCTGGCCACTTACATAGAAAGGAATTAGAGATAAAATGACGCATTGTGGAGCTCAGGTTGTGACCTCAGATAAACTATTTCTTATTCATTTAGAGTTTAGTTACTAAACTGAGATATATGTCCTCGATAGAGTAATCATTCCACAGGTCAGGAAATCCAGTATTTACTGGTGGTCTGTTACCTCTGTTGGTGTCCTGGTTGAGATATATTTCCTATAGAAATGTTCTGAATGTGTTTGTTTTGATTCCTGGCTGAGGACATTCTGTCCAAACAGCATTCCTGGTATAATGATAATTTGTTCAGGTTCCCAGTTTATACCTGACCTTTTCCTTAATCAGTGTGAAGATGCTGTTTAAACTACTTGCAAATGAATAAAATAATAGTTTCACTGGCATATCATTACCAATTTATCAACTTTTGAATTTGTGACAATTACAGTAGAGTAGTGGATGACCTGACTGAAGCTTCATCTTCTGGATGTCAGATTGTACCCTTAAGACTTTTTTGATAGCCTTCCTCAAAGTCCTGGTAACCAAACAAGAATGGATGAGCCTTCACAAACAAGTGCTGACCCAACTTCACCCACCAGATGAAATACTAACTCCAAATCAGTGCCAAGTACATCAGTCTTTCCACTGGGGGATTTTCTGGCCAGAGCAGTGTTTCATACTGACATGATTATGGACCATTTTTATATGTGGGTGTCTACCAAATACTGTGTGAAATGTTTCACTGAAGTAGAGGTCATTAAAAAAAAACAATCATTCTTCTTACATTTTGGCTTCTAGACTTGCATTTGGGCTTCTTCTTTGGATGTCTGCTGGTATCAACAGTACATTGATTCCTGATAGTGTAGCCATGAGGTTCATGGTCAGAAATCTCACCTGAGGTCATGTGGTCCCCCTACATCAATTACCCTGTTCAGGGACGGAGCAGGCTACATTATGTGACCCTCGTCAAGTCTCTCCCAAGCCCAAACCTGATTCTACAACCTTACTTTGAACATTTGTGTGCATTAAAAATAAAGATGCTGCTGCGATTTACTTTCCTACTCTTGATTGCATGCCTGGAGTTTCATCTCTTGAATCGCAAATTAAATTTTACGTCCCCTTGAAATTGCTTTGGGACATCAATATGCAGCTCAACCAATCTCCAAGGAACCTTAGACCTTTAAGAGCCAATTACTTTTTGGAATCTTTTGCTCAATCTATCAAACACATTCATTGAGGAATACTTAATGATTATATAATGGAAACATCAAAGCAGGCTTATTTCTGTTTTTGTTTTCAGAGAAACACATAAACTAGGTAACTCAAGGCTGGTGGTATGAAAGAGCTGAAGGTTGAGACGAGGTTGAGAAAAGGGGTCGGAGACCTGTTCTGTCTCTCTCTCTCTCTCTCTCTCTCTCTCTCTCTCTCTCTCTCTCTCTCTCTCTCTATATATATATATATATATATATATATATATATATATATGTGTGTGTGTGTGTGTGTGTGTGTGTGTGTGTGTGTGTGTGCCCTCAGCATTGACCATTAGTGATTTCAATCTATCTCCAACAAAACTTGAATCTTTTATCTTTTAACACATTTCTCCTTTAAGACCTGTTTCTGTGGCTCTCCTTTTGGTGACAGAGTGCTCCTGTCTGCTTTAATAGAGCAACTGAAGTGTAAATCCATCAATGTTCCATCCAGGTGATCCCACAGGATTCAATGTTGATTGATGTTATCTGAGAACACTTAAATGTCTGAGCACTCACACTGTATTTGATGATGTTCATTTCAGGTGAATTCATTCCGTTTCTTAGCTCAAATACTACCTGGTTGACTGAATAATGGTTTATTTTTGAAGAGTCTGCTCCTGTAAGTGCAATTTCTAGACATGGGTCAGAGTGGACACTTATCTTTACTGAATCACTCCACTGATCCATAGTCTCCCCTTTCAGAATTACCCCTCTCCCTGGAGCAACCCCATCCCTTTTGCCTTCTTGAAATTCAAATGAGTGGCGTGTCAGGAATGGTTAACATCTCGACCCGATGGCATCTGATTTAATTTCAGAGAGGAGAGATTATTCACTCTCCTGTCACCTTCATCCCACCAGCTGTGACAGGTTGAGGCTACTCAGGAGCCAGGCAACACAAAGGAATGCCCTGTCTGTGTGCCGTGCATAATCAAGAATATTTCTGTGTATCGAAAACATTTTTAAAATAGCCTTGCAAATACTTCTCCCTTTCACTCGGAGGTCATATTGCCGTATAATAACAAATTTATCTTTAAATCAACAGCTGGGTGTCTCCTGAAGCCTTCAGCTTATCTTAGAAGATCTATATTCCAAAAATTGGATGATATTTATTACCAGCACCACCGATCCAGGGTGTTAAATGTGAAGCTTGAACTTTCACAAACATTTTGAAGAAAATATCTGTCATATACACATTCCAAAGTTTTTTTTAACAAACAACTCTGGTTGTGGAATGCACTCTAAGCCATTACATAAAGATAAGGTTGTCCACATATCATTAAAACAACGGCAAATGCATCTTCAGGTCATCAAATAAACTGAAGCTGAGATCTGAATGAGCCTTTGAGAAAATACGAGAACTCTCATCGTCTATTGTTTATGGTTATAAATCTCCCTCCCTGCTAATGATCATTAGTTGTTGTTTTTCTGCTGTTTTATTGCCTCTTCCCAGATGGATTTACTGCTTTAAGAATATCTCCCATGTCCAGACTGCACTGGTGGGGTCAGACACGCTGTCTTAACTTCTCTTTATGCAGCAACATTCAGCAGGCACCAGCTGATTCGCTTTGGAACAGAAGTGTGACCTGGACTTGGAAATGACTCCGTGCTGTTGTTGATTCAGCGGTGTTGGCAATATCCTATCACATCATAATATCTGGGGGTGCTGTGGAAACCGCCCCCGAAGAAAAAAAAGCCCTGATCTCTTTCTGCAAAACAGCCCTTTTGGAGAGACGATATGCCAAAGTATTGTTTTCAATATGAGAAAGGAGCAACGGGAAGCCAGTTACGGTATGTAAATGTTATGCAAATGCTTTCACAGGAAAACACTGCAAAGTGTGTGTGTGTGTGTGTGTGGGTGTATTCACAGGAGAGCACACATCTACTCTACTGATGGGAGCTGTCTAAGGACGATACGTTTCTTCAGGAACCGACTGATCTGCTCACCTTTAAACACGCATGTGTGCACACATGGACTAGGGCTCCTTTTGCTGCGGGGATAAAGTCACACCAATTAGCACGCGCCAGTTGATTTATATGAGAAATACAGCAAAACCCTGAGGGAAAACAAAGGTTCAGACGGCCAATCCTATACGTCTGGCCTGGGCAGAATTAAACTTGCACCACAGTAAAAATAATTAGGCGCACGGCTGTTTCCTGCAACTCTAATGACTGTTGAGAGAAGCTGGAACTAAATAGCCAATTACAGAATAATTGCAAAAGCACACACGCTTTAGTCACTTTCACAGTCTTCCACTTTGCGGCAACATTTGAATGTGATTTGACGCCGTCATCATTTTTGTTTCACGCTGCGTTTATTACACAGGTGCACCGTCAGATCTGCATGCGGACAAAATACCATTTAGCGTTTTTAAACCGCCTTGGAAGGATGATTCTACAGGCCCAGGCCACACCGAGAGACTGCAGAGTCTCTAGAAAGCAGAGAAAATGCAATTATGATTAAAAAAATTGAGGGTTTTGCATTTTTAATATCAGTGAAGTGTTGTGAATCATGCGTGCTGGCCACCTGCTTAAATGCACAGTAAAGTCTTACATCTTGAAGAAAGTAACATATTATCTTAATGGCTTAATTAATCTATTCCTGCTCTGGCAACAACTTGTACTCCTTTGGGGTTTTTTATTTTTTGAGTCACACCTCACCAGCTTGCTTCAATATGGAGCCCCTCCAGTGCACACGCCTCTGCATGTTCTACTGACCTCTTGTTAATATTCTGTCAGTTCAACTGCAAAGCCAAATCCAGTCACCACAATGGTGATCAATTATGCAATCAGGCATCAAGCAGCCCAGAAAAATTGATGACGGGAAGGAAAGAAATTGATCTTTATGTAGAAACGTGAGAGCACGAAAAATCGATTCTGCAGCAATGAAGCGGCCGGATGCACGGCGTTTTTCCTCTGTTTATCATTCTTGCTTTTGTTAAGTTTGGCGACCCATTAAAGCTGCCATCAGTCCTGCCCTCCACTGGATGGATGGTCTACCCAGGTCAGCCATGTGTGAAGCCTTTACTCTATCTGAACACAGCAGACAATTAATTTGACATCGATCCTCTTCTCGACCTCTGAGATCTGCTAACTAATGGGAAAGAAGACAGACTGTTTAAAACTGGTGCTGATTTACTCTTCCTTCAACAACGAACCTTCGGTGTTAAAAAATTGTCCGGTACAAGATTTCTGCAAGAAGTCGACTGCACTGCCCCAAGAGCACCAAAAAGTCAAGGTCAAAATGGTATTTTACGAGACATTTTTTTGCGATAAACAAGTGTGAGTGAGCGTCTCTGTCTCTTCCAGCCTAAAATGATCCTCACCCACATGTTTGACTCTGCTTGACTTTTATATCTACTTCCTTTGTGTGTAGTCATCGGTATTGAACTTCTATTTTATTGTTTTTAATAAAGTGAAAGCAGTACAGTCCCCAAGAACCATTGTGAAACGCGCGGATTAATCATACTTGGAAATTTGTTTTTGTCATGCAAGGGATGAAGGATATGAGGGTATGGAGAAATTGTTTCTTTCCTCAAGGCAAAAGTACCAGCATTATCCTGTAACTGTAACCTTCGGGCACCGAAAAGTAAGAGTTTGAAGGCCCATTTATAACTATTAATGCAATTTAGAAAGTTATATTGTCACATCTACTTCTTTGTGCATTTTGTTATGTTGAAAGAGTTTGAATTTCACTTCTACAATATTACGTATGTAGTGCATTCAAAATTCTGCAGGTTGTTAGGCAAGTTACGATATATCATCATTAAGGTTGGACAGGTCCCTGAAGATAAACACAGCTGCAGAGCACACAGCGATGGAGTCAGAAGCATTGAAACACATCAATGCTCACAGTAGAAATGTAGAAAAGTTGCCAGCAAGCTGAAAATGAAAGCTGAACCAGTGAGCAGCCAAAACCCTTTTTCCCACAGAGAAGGTTAGGGGAAAAAAAAGACTGTAGAGGGCACTTGGGATAGGACTTTAAAAATGAAACCTATTTTACATCCCACTACATCAATTCTCCCACCAGTCCCGCAGATGCCAACGCACATACTGATGAGAAATCCGGTCACCGGACTCAAATGACCGGACACTGGAACTGACAAGCCTTCTTTTTCTTTTTTTCTATTACACGTTGTTTCACGTTGCAAAATGGAATTACACGACACCTGAAAATGTACAAGCACTCTTAGGCAACTTCCAAACGTGCACATGGGCAGCTCATGCAACATCTCTGCTGGTGGAATTCGGCACATGACTCGGCTCATCAAAGTACGAACTGAATGAAAACATGAGTGTCCACACCACATCCTGATGAACCCTTTTGAGAGGGGGGGGCTTTTTGGCCTGTGTTTTCACTTTCTGCATTAATAGTGACATCTTGAGGCAGACTGACGTTAAAGCAGCTGCTAGGGCACATCATTCCTCCAGTCTTATGAGGACCTTTGCCTGCACTAAACCTCAGTACAGTACTGCATAAAGAAGACACAGATATGACTTGTAAATGAAGACAAATCACATTGGTGATATCCTTCTAGATGGAGTTTAAGTATACTTTGTTTATAACATTTCTATCATTCATTTTTTTTTACAGTTTGAACTTGAACCGTTCTGTCCAGGACCACCTACAGAGATGCCATCATATGTAAGTAGTATGGGATTATGGGATAAAGGCCTGTTCAGCTATGCTTCTGCACCATTTGTGTCATTTCTCATACTGAAAAAAATATGTGGCTTTTCTAGGTGGCATTAATAATCCAAGTCTAGCCTCTGATCCCTTATTGAGGTACCCAGACATATATCTCGAGACTAAATGTCATCACTTTCACAGTTCTTTCTCAGTTTCACCACAGATGTGTTAAAATTAGTCTCCTTCCATCCATCCATCCTTCCGTCCATTCATCCATACATTCATCCCTCCTGAACATCTCACTTACTCATTGATTTTAATAAAATACACATAACAATTCATGTTTTTAACTATGATGTTTCCAAATTCTCACAAAATTTGAATTTCTCCATTAGAATCTTATTATTATTCTCTCTCGTTTCATTATTCCCCCTCCCTTGGTCAAAGCCCTCTTCATATCACCTTGTTTACTGTATGTTGACATGGAAAATATTTTAGGGTGAAATAGCAATGATTCATATATACACACAGTCTCACTGCACTCAGTGTTTGTCTTTAAACTTCACTTTCCCCCCAAATCGTGTATAAAAAGCCATGTTTAGGAAGGGGAGATCACTTGCTGCAGTGCTCTCTGGAGTTGGGAACACTGTGATCTACTTGTTTTGTCATGGAGAATTGGGAGAAGCTGGAATGTTTTTCTTGTTTTTTTTGTGGACTGTGACTGCTGGATGTTGATGATGTCAAGTTGGAAAATCCCCAAATATTCAGGCATTGTACCATGCTGTTTATCTTCATCTTCAGTCTTCCTTTTGGACTTGATTATAATGAAATGGCAGTTTAGCAGTGATAGTTCAGGGGTAGAGTTAAGTTAAAGCAGTGACCTGAGGATTGTAAAAGTTCCAGTACTTTGTACTGACCTGTGAAGGGGACGGGGAAGGTTGTCGTGTAACTTTCAGGGAGCACGGAGAAGGTTTTCAGTGTCTTTCATCACCTGTGCTGGGAGTGTGTGAGGGTATTTACTGAAAACAACAAACTGGAGCACCGGGCACGAGGACGTGTCTCCAGGCTTGACGTTCTGTCCTACCGTTTACTAAACAGCTTTGATAGGACTTGACTGTTTTAGTAAATATAGAAGGTGCGCGCGTGTGTTTTTGGTATAACAGGACAGTTTTCAGTTCAGCATTGTGTTTTTCCTCTCTCCGGGAGGAATAAAGCACATTTACAAGCTGTTTCGGTTTACCAGCTTTTTGCCCTGAGACGTCAAATCGTTTATTTTATGGCTCTATAATAAGGACAACTCCTAAAAACACCAATCTCTCATGCACGGCAGGCCTCCTTTGTCTGAGTTTGTATTATAAACACCACACACTAGCGTGCCCTCTGTGGATGCACACACACACACACACACACACACACACACACAGTTAATGAGAGTGTGGAGGCGTGTTCCCTCTCTTCGACAGGTGTGTTGATGACTGCCACGAGCCAGGCGGCAGGTGGAGATGAGGATTTATAGATTTTAATCATATCACTCTTGAGCAATAATGGTGCTGCTGGAGGTGAGGAAGTCCACAGCTCCAGTAACCTGTTATTGATGGATGCTGTCCTTAGCGTGCCTCTGTCGCATGGTGGGTCCCAACAGCCATATGGAGCACTTCTCTCTAATAAACGGTACCGCAGTTTGAGTTTGAACGTTAATGCATCACACCAGACTCCAGCAAGTGGCTGTTACTGTTCCAGTAAAAGGAAAAAAAAACAAAAAACAAAAACAAGAAAAAGCAGATGGGGAGTAATGCCGGGAGGATAAATGTATAATTATTGGATGTCATAACAAGTTCGACAAGTGTGTGATGGCTAAATGAGATGTGATGTGCGAAATAACCAACCCATTCTGGCATGAGAAAAGAGAAAGAAGTTCTAAAAGTTCATGAGAAGTTCTAAAATATCAATAGTGGTAAAAGAAGGGTGTCTTAAGGTATGTTTTCAGGTTTCACCGTTATCTTTTCTGTCTCCATCTGGAGCACAGCGTCCGGTCCCCGACTTTGTGATCGCCACGCACTAGTGTGGGGAGCACCTGCGAATATGCATCGTCTTCAGATCCCAGTGTGGAGACGGCGGAGGGCGATGACTGCAGTTAATGATGTCTCTGAGACAGACCTGTTATAATCTCCCTGCTGGCTGACATATCTCGAGGTGGATTGGCACGATGGGAGACAGCTTATATTGTGTGTAACGGCTTTCAACACCCCCACCCCCCCCCCACACCCATCTCACGCTCAGGGAGACATGGAGGCCAGAAAAGCCCCTTAAGACTCTCTGCTGCGAGAAATTCCCCCCCCGAGTCCGTAGCCTCGGAGGGAAAGGAGCGCAGGTTTGCATATGGATTTGGCACACTCGTAAATCATGAACAAACAAATAAATCACATTTGTTTCAAAAGAGGCACTAACAAGAAAGGAAGATGTGACGCTCTTCACATCAGTTATGCAAATCTGATAGCTTAGCTAATGCACAGTTGTGCCAAGAGGTTCCTTTCTTTCTTGCTTTCTTTCTTTCTTTCTTTCTTGACTTCTCTCTTTCTTTCTTTCTTGACTTCTCTCTTTCTTTCTTTCTTGACTTCTCTCTTTCTTTCTTTCTTTCTTTCTTGACTTCTCTCTCTTTCCTTCTTTCTTTCTTTCTTTCTTTCTTTCTTTCTTTCTCGTGTTTAGTGTAAACGGTGGTCATGCTGCCAGTGTTTCTGGGTAAATAAAGGATTAGAGGCTCATAAAAATTCAATGTACTGATATGAGAATGGAGCGTAGGGTGCAGAGTTAGGGCCAAGCCAGTGACAGAATGAACAGTTATCAATCTCTTTTTATTGTTTATGTTCTGATATTTATACTAATGAGATGTTCTAATTAAATGTTATCTCTCCCACTGAGCTCACCGTGTTCAAGCTCTGTATCTGTTTGCAGCTGCCTCTTCCTTTCACTGGCAATGACAACCTTTATCATACTGTATCCAATATTATGTCACTGTGCAATAAAATGCTTTAATAAAGTCATTATTTCATGTGAGAATGTTCTTGGCCGCTGTCCACAGAATAACAGCGAACCGCGGCAGGTATTCTTTGTAAACCGAACCCTTTCATGCTTCAGCATCTTTACGGCTTTCACCAGTCGAGCCCTCTGCCACAATGAAGCCGTTTGCATCCAGTCAGCACTATCTGTGTATAAATGGTGCGACGGAATGCGCTGTTTGGCGCAACAAGCTGGGACACCATTAGAATGTGGATTTCCAACGTTTACGGGGAGCAGTTAGCAGTTACCAGCACAGTCGGATCAGGTTACTCCGACATGCGGGTTTGACACTACTGGTCATCGCTTTTCTTGCCGGGCTGTTTTCTGTTTTCTGTGTTTATTTTCATTCTTTTTTTTCTTTTCCTTTTTTTTTCACGGGGAGGAGGGTAGATTGGTTAGGAAAAACACTAGATCGTGTTGCTCCATTGAAAGTAAAAAGAAAAACGGAAACGTGTCATTCTAAATCCTTTTATTAATATTAAAAAAAAAAACACAAATTCTATCACATATAGCGTACATCAGTCACTCCATTTATACTATTTACCAAAAAAAGGAACAGCAATATAAATTCATCAGACTCCACAATACATTTGTGTATTTACAAAGTACAATTTTGTATCAGACTTTTGGACAGGAAGTTCGCAAATTGTTCGGCGAAACTCTTCATCTTCAACTGAGCGCGGCGCCAAGTGGACAGGGGGCAGCAGATCAGATCCAGAATCAGGTATGAGTCAGGTCAGATTGAGATAATAGCCCTGGGTCCAACAAAAGCTGACTGGGGATCTGATAGTGAGACAGACAGTTTCAGGGAGGGACACTTTGCTGCTGTTTGCGACTGACTCAGCTGTTCCTGTGGGAATCAAAGCCTTTTAACTCCACTGTCACACGCTTTTAGTGTCTCAGTCAGCACAAACATACTCTGTGTGTGTGTGTGTGTGTGTGTGTGTGTGTGTGTGTGTGTGTGTGTGTGTGTATGTGTGTGTGCGTAACAGAACTCGACAGCAAAAGTGATCACGCAGTTTATCGTTCCTGTCAAGAGTCAGAACAAAGCCCCGCTTCACTTAAACCTCTGTGCCCTCACGATGGTAGATGACTCCTGTGGAGCCCATCGGCGGGTAAAAATGCCCGCTGGACCCGGTGAACTGGTTGAGGATGGGGCTGGTGTAGCCTATAGATGGGGGGGTGGGCGAAGAGGAGAGCACGGGGGGACCGGGCACCTGAGGGACCCATTCCGACCCGCCTGGGTTGGGCGAGTAGCTGTTAAAAGCGGCGGGCTGCGCGGGCCTGTGCGGCCCGTCCAGAGGGAGCAGGGGCCGGCTTAGATCGCCCCCCACCTCGCTGCCTGCTCCGCCGCTCACCCCCGACATCTCGCTGAGGAAGCTGCTGAGGCAGGGCGCCACGCCGGACGAGGACGGGGAGGGGATCCGGTCCGCTGACGGGGAGATGTCCAGCGCGGCGTTGTGTTTGGGGCTGCCCCGGTCGTTGTCTCCTGACTCCGGACCTCCGGGAATGCCGTCGGCGCCGGGAAGAGTGTCGGACTTCCTCTTTCTTTTGCGGCGGAAGTTTCCGTTGTCGAACATCTTTTCACAGTTGGGGTCCAGTGTCCAGTAGTTGCCTTTACCTTAAGAGGTACCACAAATATGAACAACATGAATATGAATATAATACAAATGAATACAAAAATGCAAAATATAAAATGTTACCTGGGTCGTCTTCATCTCTTGGTACTTTTTTGAAGCAGTCGTTAAGTGACAGGTTGTGCCTGATTGAATTCTGCCAACCTGCTTTACTCTTGTTGTAGAAAGGGAAGTTGTCAGCGACGTATTGGTAGATCTGACTCAAGGTTAGTCTCTTATCAGGGGCTCCGTGGATTGCCATGGCGATGAGAGCCGAATAGGAGTACGGAGGCCTGACCAGCTTCATCAGGTCCTCTTGGGAGGGCAGAGAGAACCAGCTCAGCTCCCCCCCCGGGCCTCCGGCCCCGGCGGGACCCAGGTAGGACCTCTGCATGCCGTAGTGTTGCGGGATGAAGGGGCTGCTGGGGGCGCCCGTCGTCGCCAGGTACGGAGACGCGTTGATGCCGGAGCCGTTGAACCACAGGTAAGGGTTCGGGGAGGAGGTGGCGTAGTCGTTCAGGTCGTAGGACGTCGGCGTGGTGCGCTGGGGGCTCGGCAGCGAAGGAGGGGGGTAGTAGCAGTCACTGTACATGCTGAGCTCAGGGGGCTCCTGGCCGAGGCTGGGGAACTGCGGGCCGCACCGCGGAGGGGACTGGCCCTGGGCCTCAAATGAAGACATTGTCAGTCTGTCTCTCAGCTCCCAGAGAGTCTTCTTTGTCCTTTTGGTCCTTCCCCTCAAGTCTAACTTCTGTCCACTTTCTGTGTCCTATTTCTTTTTTTTTTTTTTTTAGAAGAATATGAGCAGCTTTTTCCCGAAAAAAAAAAAAAAAACAACCAAAACAAAAATCGCCAGCAACTCTTTAAATGCCTTGCTCACCTGTTTGCCCTTGGTCTCTGTAAAGATGTCACCTGTCATACCTGCTTTATGTCTTTTTCTTGGGAACGCCCCCTGTCACATTTGATTGGCTGCTTTACTAGGTGAGATGTCCCTTCCTGCTTTCTTTTTCTCTGTACCGTCAGCTAGCTTTGTCCCTCAGGGGGAGTTTGTTCTTCGACACATAACTTCACACACACGCACACACACACGCACACGCACACACATACAGTAGCATCAACCAAGTTTGATTTTTTTTTTTTTTTCTGCCCCTCGAACAAACTGGAAAATATAAATTAGTATTCTCAGTGTTACTCCGACTCTCTTGGACAGCTTAATCTTTATGGAGGTTAATTGTTTTCTGCAGAAACTTTAGAAGGAACTTTATCAATGCCACTAGTTGAAAATAATCAAAAGCACTAAAAAAAAAAAAAAAAAAAAAAAAAGACATTCCAATCCTGTCTTAGCATTCTACCTGTGATTATAGAAATGCATATTTTTCTATGGATGTTTATTTCATGTTTGCCTTGACTATGACTATTATTGGTGCATGCTTAGAAAAGAGCAATATTCAGAATATTGAGTGAGCAGACTAATATGGGGTTCAGCTCTGCGCTCATGAGTAGCAGAGTGAAGGACTGGGGAGTAATTGCGTTGCGTTCAATGGTCTTTGAGAGTGTAGGATTTTTTATAAACATTTAACTTTACGTCATATCTTAAATTCGCGCGAGGGCCGCCCACGCCATCTTTATCATCCGTAGGTTTTCCAAGTTTTAAATAATTAACGTTTAAGGTTGGTTTTATCTACCGCTGTAACGCTCCAGACTGTTTAACCGCGACGGTCCAAAAAAAATGTCGGTTTTAATGAATATAATGCCTTTTTTATGCACATTTATCCAGTGTAGCCTTAATTAGCTAACTTAGCTAGCTGAGCGTGCTTACATTTAAAAAAAAAAAAAAATAACGTAAAGAACCTCTTTAAGTGAGTTTATTGACAGCCGTTTTGAACTTAGATGGCCGCCTCATCGTTCTCGGTGAACCAGAACGCCAATGGCGACATGTCGGAGCTCAGGAAGGATTTAGAGAGAATGATAGAAAACACGGAGAAGATGTCACGTATGTAGCCGCATGGACAGGGGGGGGCCCGAGGGGGGGGGGCAGGGGGGCCAGGGGCCGTCTGGAGGCCGTTCAAGCCCTGTGTTGTTGTTGTTGTTGTTGTTGTTGTTGTTGTCGTCGTCGTCCCCCTCCTCCTCCAGTACAGCTGACCTGGATGGCTCATGACGTCGTGGTCCTCCGGACCGACCCCGGGCTGGCCTCCTCGATGCAGAAGCTGGAGGAGGCTCATCGCGGATGCAGAGCTGCGGTCTGTGGAGCCCCGGAGGCGGCCGACGACCCCGCGGGCCCCGCGGGAGACCGTCCGTACTGAGACGATGCGGTTCACACAAAGTCTGCTCCCTGCGATCGTTAAAGGACTTCCAAGTGTTCTTCTGTTTGAGTTGCTGTAAAGTGATCGATAGCAGCGGACGGTTAATGTTATTGATGCTGTCAGGGATGTCTAGACTGCATCGCTCCGCTTTGTTCTAGGTTTTTGAGTCATTTGTTTTGATCTCTTTGTCATACTGAATATCATAATAATAATAAAAAAGGTTTAAAGAATTTATGTCTTGAGTTTATTTTTCTTTAAATTCAATTTCTGCAAAGACACAATTTAAGTCTGAGCAGGATGTACTTGATGTGCTGTCCTTTTTTTATGTTACAGATGGAAAATACAGAGATGAGATCAGAGGAAGGTAACTCGTCTGCCTGCGTTGATCTGGAAAATATACTCCAGAAGCTGGAAAACTTGTCTAACTGCATGGATGAGCTTGCATGTACGTACCACGCTCGATCAAACCGGTCAGTTCAACCAAAAATAATACATCAGGAAGATAAAGAGAGTTAGCCTGGTGCATTGTCTATTGTTTTGTCTGACCTGAGAGATTTTTGTGAAACGAGGGGGGGGGGGATGTTTTCTCCCTGCAGTGCGCACCCAGCTGTGCCTCTGTGACCTCATCGTTTGCGTCGGCCACCCCGACAGGTTAACATTTCCAGACACCCGAGAGGCACAGAGAAGTCCCCCAGCGGGTCTCAGAACTGAAGTGTCGAGAACAAAGGTAATGCTGTGTAAAAAAAATCATTCTTTTCCTCCTTCTGTTTACTAAAAATACCTCTTACCAAAAAGGGGGTTGCGTAACAATGACCTTTGGTTTTCCGAAAAGTGACATTTGTCTGAATGTGCGCGTATGCAAAAAATTTGCATACAGAAGCCGATGCCCACATTAAGCTTGGTTAGAGCCTTGGCCAGAAGCCCCTGGGTGCAGGACACAGCACTGGCTCTTCACTCTGGACCGTGGCATCAAGAAGGAGCAGACGGGAGGGCGGTGTGGGTGTGTGCGTTTGATGGGTAATCATCTCCCGCACCCCGGGGTGGCTCTACAGCGCAGCAGCATACACAAATGACAGGCAACTAATGACGCAGCACAGAGCAAGTCAGCATCAAACACTCCCCGAGGCTCACTGCAACATACGAGCGTTTCGGTTTATTTTGCTGACTCCCCCCCCCCCCCCCTCTATGTTCGCGTTTTTCTATCAAGGCCGTCTCCGGTTCGGTGGCAGGGAGTCGCACCCCAGCTCTGAGCACACAGACCAACAGTGAATCTTAAACAGTTCAGCGTGGAATAACTATTGAAACTGAATTTCCACTAAATGTTTGTGTGTGTGTGTGTTGCAGAAAGAGCATTTGGTCAACCTTGAAAAGCAACAACAGTCTGAGTAGATCCAGCTTGTGGTAATTTTTCCCCAGAGATGTCAGGATTTCAACCTAAGTCATCAGCCGTAATAAAATAGTAATGAGGGCCTGACTTTTTTCATTGCCTGTCTTGCCATGGTGGTGTCTGCATGATTTGACCAATATTACCATCAGTTGTGTTCCTTTCAAATGTTAGATTTAAAAAACATATATTATTAAATAAATGTTGCCATTCGGTATTCTCCTGTCTAATCCTTTTCTCAGAATGGAATTAATTAAAAGTTGGAGGAGCTTGGATGAAGTTAGAAACCTTATTCAGTAATTTATGAGGCTGACAGAAGCCTTTGGTAACACCCCCCTCTGGTGGCCGTAATGAGTATTGTAGCTTAGGCAAGGGGCCTTACAGCAAGTACAACTTGCTTTATTTGATTTCTGAGGGCTTTCATGTAGTCGTGAGGGGGCATGGACAACTATACGCTATATCGCTGCAGTCGATGTATTCTATTTACCTTGCTGGCAGCATGAGGTTCAGATTGTCTTCACAGTCCACAGGTTGCCACTGGGAACAGGACTACATTTCTTTTTTCATTATTATGGCTTTATTTATCAATTTCTTCACTGTCTTTTCTGAATATTGGAATCTGGCTGTCAGGACCTAAATTATCTCAAGGAAATTTGGCGTTGTGAAGACACATTTGACATCCATTCATGTGAGAAGCAGATACAATGATCTTATTTTGAATCAGGACTATTCGTCATAGACAGCATTTAGCTCACCGCTTGAAGCTCAGAAATCGAGTCTGACAAATTCACTTAGCTGCTCAAAGATGAACTCCTGTGTGAGCATCGTGCAGCCCTGACATGTCATTTCAAATATACCATTCTATCGTATCAGCACACCTCTGACCATGCTGTTTTCAGCTATAACAGTATTTCAAGCAGGCGATGTGTCATCCTTAAGCTGTTTTACTTGATATCGCAACTTCATATGCGGGTTATAGAGCTTTGAAGTGATTAAATATATGTTTATGTATACTTTAATCTGAAAATAGCAATCAATAAAATGCACGTTACTGCTAAAACTACTTTAGATATCGTTAACCAGCATTTTTAATACCCCTCATCTCACCGTTAAGCCATAACAAATTGCCTCAGCTATACAAGGGAAAGACAGAATCAAAGGCAGCATGTGTTGATCCTTTGATTTACAGTCGGGCCCTGTTGCTCCCTGACAGGCCTCTTGGTATCTCACACCCAGGTGAGAGGGGAGGGCACAACAGAGAAAGGATGATCAATCACACTCAGATCCCCCCCGAGACTCCAGGCTAGTCTGGGTGAATATATTAGTCCTCCCGGGGGGTCCTTGTGGGAGAGCAGCCCCCTATCCTCCATCTTGATTGTGGAAAGAACCCCCCCCCCAATGAAAGGCATGCTACCATGGCAGTTGGGGGGGGGGGGGCTGTCAGGCTTCTTGTAGGGCCAACAGAAGTGATTAATATTTGGCAATGTCACCTGGAATCCTCCCCCTACCTCCCCTCATCTTATGGGAGCAATATGGAGCCAATAATGGGAACATGGGATAGGAGGCGGATCAGTGTGAACTTCCAGTGAGGCTCAACCTTCATTAACACACAGCAGGGAGTCATGGGAAATACATCCCGCAAGCCAACAGGCAGATGGGAGAGGGCGAGCGCGGAGCTGGCCGCCTCGCAGAGGTCAACGCGCACGTGGAGGGCCGCGATGTTCCTCGGCATCTGCGCCGCCACGCCGAGATATGACGTTAATCCGCGCCGTAATTCGTCCCTTAATCCCGTTACTCCTTCACAGAAAAGGCACTGACATCCCCAACCCACCCCACCCCCCACGTCTCCCCCCTCCAGGCATGGCAACCCCATATGAGGGTAATATCCATGCCATCAGTCATGTTACTGAGACAGTGGCAGATTTATGACACTTCCAGCTGAGAGGAGGTGGGGGGGGGGCAAGGGGTGCAGGGAAGAAGGAGCCAAATAAATAACTCCGAGGACCCAGATAGGCAGGAGGTAGAGGTGCCCCTAATTACTTGCATATTATGAGATTAGAAATGAACTGACACCTCCCTCTCTCTTTCTCTCTCTCTCCCTCTCTCCCCCCTCTCTCTCTCTCTCTCTCTGACTGAGGAAGTTGGGGGCAGAGTTGGGAGAGGCTGTCAGCCCGTTTCCCCTCGGACTTTGATGTATTGTGATACATCCCCATTGCTGTGGGGGGGTTCACAGCGACGGCCGCGTCCCCGGTCTAACAGGCCCAAATACCCAACTTCTCGGGGTGGAAATGCCTTCGTCATTTGTCTTTCAAAGGCCCGATGCTCTTTTGAATGGAATCAATACACGTTGACTTCAAAGCGGATCAACACCTTGTCTGAGGTGCGAACATGTTATCCGTGTAATCCCCCTGCTCGGTGTATCAGCCCATTCTTATTCCAATATCCGCCCCCGTCGCCTGTTTTAAAGTTAAGACTTTGTTAAGGAAAATGATGCAGTGCGTTCTGACAGGATGGAAAGGAATTCAGGTGTGTTTTTTTTAAAGCTTTATTACAAAAAGGACATATACATAAATAAACACGCTGCAGACGATAAAGTGCACAAAGTAACAGATTCAAAACAGACGAGTGAATGTGCGTTTTTTTTTGTTTTTTTTATTTGGAAGCGCGGTTTCTCCTTCTGTAGCCCTGCGAGTCCGCGCCGTCCCTCCTCACGCACGCGTGCTTGACCACGACCCGCGCACAGTCGTCGCAGTTCACCGTGCAGCACCAGTGGAACTTGCAGTTGCAGCTGCTCCGCACCTCCGTGCGCCTCTCCTCCACCCGCAGGCCGCAGTCGTGGCACAGGCGGCGGCAGCTGCGCCTCTCCCGCTGGGTCGAACCCTCCCTGTGCTGCACGCACTCCCGCCCCTCGGTGCCGTACAGGCCCAGGCTGACGTTCCTCTTGCAGTAGTCCGGAGATTCCTCCAGGTAGATGAGCTCCGTCCTGGCGACGCTGCCCAGCGCGTCCACGATGGCGCCCTGGCTGACCGCGCTGTTGCCGGCTCGCATGTGCTTCTTGTCGATGTTCAGCTTTTGCGCCTGAGTGTGCTTGGTCTTCAGGTAGTTTCCGATTTCTCTGAAGTCTGACAGCTGCGTCCAGCAGGATTTGACGCTGCAGCTCTGGGACATGCCGTGGCATCTGCAGATGCGCCTCATCGTTGCTTTCACGGCCTGTGGGAAATCAGAGCGTCAGCGCCACAAGCAGACGCTGGAAACTCTGAGGCGGAATCCGAAATCCGAAATCGACTCACCAGTCGTCCCGCAGCGTTGTTGTGTAAGTTGACGGCAGCCCTGGGGTCTTGGCCCGTCTCCTGTGAGTCAACGTACTGTTTGGAGATCCTCTCCCCGAAATCCACATCAGCGCTGCAGCCTCCCCACGACCAACCTTTGCCGTCTGAACCAAAAACATAGCATGTTTTTTTTAGGGTTTATGTGCACAACGGAACGCAGCCGTACAACCATTCGAATACTCTCAGTATAAAGAGAACTCACCGATTTGCCCGTGTCTGGAGACATCGCAGCCGCAACTGTCGAGGTCTCCCAGACTGCAGTTCCGAGCCAGAGTGTACATGACGCCTGCGGCACTGATTGCGTGCACGAAAGAGGTCTCTCTGGTGGCTGTCAACGAGGTTAAATGGGCATCACTATATGACCAGTGGGCTACGTTCCACGTCCGTGCGTAATGCGTGCGTAATGCGTTTACCTCAACCTACCTCGTCTCAGTCCTTTGGGTAGAGTTGCGCTGTCGGGACAGTTCCATCTATCCCAGGCAAACTGGTGTTTGCACTCCACCACTCCACTCTGTACCCCCATCTGCACGCTCCTTGCATATCGTAGATAGGCCTGCAGGGTGGAGCAGATTGAGTCTTAGTATATTTCTAATCGAATGAATCGGTTTTTTACAAGTCAAGCAATTCATTTCAGTTTACCTTTGGTCCCGTCATAAGCAGGTTACTTGCCACCCTGTGGAAATAGAGGAATGAAATCATGCAGTTCGGTTAGTAAGCACTTTAGTTTAAGAAGTCTCATGAGCGCGGTCTTACCAAGCACTTCCTGGAAGCGCACAGTACAGAAGAGGCAGGAGCCAAAACGATAAATATATCATGTTAATCTACGTCGATTTAGCCTCGCAAGACAGGTCTGTTTGGTTATTATTTGCGACGTTCTCTTTTATTAGGCTGAAGAACAAATGGAATCCTTGTCACTTTGGCCCCCGCGTACGAGGGACCTGATTGGTTGATGCGTTTAGGAAACGCCTGTATGCGCACTTCCAAAGTCCGGCAAAGGACTTTCACACAAACTGCAAGACACGCAAATTCACAAAAAAAAAAAAAAAAGTTTATTAGGAAATGGTTTACAAAACGCATAAAATATTAGACATTTTTCAGACTTCACAGAAGACAAAAACAATACACGAGACTTTTGGTCTCCCAAAAATGAGTTGGCATGCGCGGATATGTACAGAATCGAAATAAGATAAAGTGCCATGAAAGAATAGATAATATAAAAATCCAAATCAACCGAAGAATGTTGGTAAAAGACGACGCTCAGTTCGTCTGCTCCGCTCTTTGACGAGGTTTCGTTGAGCGCCCACGGTGCCTGCGCCTCGCTTTGTTCTGCGGTCGTCTCCCGCCGTGTTTACTCGAGCAGTAATATTTGGTCACCACCTGCGTGCATTTGTCACATTTCACCGTGCAGCACCAGTGAAACTTGCAGTTGCAGCTACTGACGACTTCGATGCGCTTCTCCACCACTCTGAGGCCGCATTCATAGCACAGCCTGCGGCAGCTCTTCCTCTCCCGCTGCGACATGCTCTTGTCGCCCTTCAGGCACTCCCTCCCCTCCGTGCCGTGATACTCCATGCTCTGGTTTTTCACGCAGTAATCCGGAGAATCCTCCAGGTAAATGAGCTCCGTCCGAGGGATGCTCCGGAAAGTGTGCGCGATGGCGCCTCTGTTGTCCGCGCTGTTCCCATCCCTCACGGGCCTCTTGTCCATCTCCAGCTTCTTGGCTTGGTCGTATTTCACTTTCAGATAGTTGCCCACTTCTCTGAAGTCGGCAAGTTGCATCCAGCAGGTTTGGATGCTGCAGCTTCCAGACACACCGTGACACTTACACGCTCTCCTCATGGTGGATTTGATTGCCTATCACAATAATGCGAGCGTTAAACATCTGCTGGACACTGCCATTAAAAAAAAACAAAAAACAAAAAAACATGTTTTTTTGTCCCTCCTGACATTTATAAATCGAAAACTCACCAGTCTGCCCGCCTCGTTGTTGTGCAGATTGACCGCTGCGCGCGAATCATGTCCCCCTTCGAGCGCGTCCACAATTTCTTTGGAAATCTTTTCCCCAAACGCCGAGTTATCGCTACACCCTCCCCAGATCCATCCTCTACCACCTACAGCAACAACACACTGTTATCCATGTCCCAAAAACAAACAAGCCATTTCGTTCATTTCAGTGGAAATGTACCTGTCTGTCCGATTCTCGAGTCATCGCAGCCGCAGTTGTCAAAGTCTCCCATACTGCAGTTCTTGGTGAGTGTGTACATCACGCCGGCGGAGCTGATGGCATGGACAAACGATGTCTCCTTTGTGCCTACAAGAAGGGTCAAAGATGTAAAACCATGTTACGAAGAGCTCTTATGTGGTCCTGGTTACCGTGCGTAAACCGCGCGTAAAGACATGATAGAAGATCAATAATGTAACTCAACTTTGGTAACTTGGGTTCCGGTTTTTTTTTTAGTTAATGGGATGAACGTAATGCATGTTTGGGATACAAATTCCTCACCTCTTCGGAGGCCGCTGTATGCAGATAATTGCAGAGTGTTCTCGGGGCAGTTCCATCTCTCCCAGGCGAACTGGTGTTTGCACTCTTGTATTCCTCTCTGTGCGCCAATTTGGACACTGTTAGCATAGGTCAGAAAAGCCTGGAGGTGGTGGTGGGGGGGGGGGGAAATGTCAGTTTTAAAATGTTTGCAAATTCAAACTTTGTAAAGGATTATGCTTTCAAATGTTCGGGGTCTGTTTTACGCGTAGAGCGAGCTAAAGCACACAAAAAAAAGTGTTTACCTTTGGTCCAGTCATGAGGAAGTTGTTCACAGTCCTGTGGAGGGAAATGAAAACAGCCTTGTTAGTCCATGCTCACGTTAATAAAAATAAACACACGTGCGTTTTCCTTCAGAAATAAACCACCTACCATGCTGATGTCGCCTGAATATCCGAGCACATGGATATGATCACAACTGCGAGGAGACTCAAACGGCCCATTCCGGCTGTGTTCCGAGCGCAAACAGTCGCTCTTGTCCCCGATGTGAAAGGCAAGACAGAGGAAGGGGAGTGAAGCTGAGCCCTGACTCCACGCTGATGATATTTATGCCTCCACGTCCCTTTGATTGACAGATTTGTTCGACAGGTAACGGTTCGCTGCGAAAATGCGTCAACAACGACACGATTGCCGCGTCATATAGACAAATAGGAGCCGTCGATGCATAAGCAAACTTCAAAGACGTGACACAGACGGCTAAACAACCCTCTCATTCATTCATTATTTCATTCACCTGCCATTCACATGGTTGTAAAACGTTTCCACGAACACCAGTTCCATCCAACACATTAAATAAGAATAAACAATCCACATATATTCTAAATGAAATGAAAGCTACTTAAACCTTTATTAATAAGGTAATACCTGGTTAACAATATTAAACCAGGTTGACACGAATGAATACATTATTACAAGTTGTACACAACAGAAATGTTACGATTTTGTATTTTACGCACCAAATCCTCATCATTCTTAAATGACTGTCTCGTTATTGAGAAACCTGATGTAGGAATGGCAACATAGGAAACATTTGGGAAATGGCAACAGTGACCCAGTGGGAAACACGGCGGCTACAAAGCCATAAAGTCTTTCAGGAGCTGCTGTATAGTCATGTAAATCCCGGCTCGCACATCGGCGACATTGACATCTTCGTGATAATAGGATAATAGATGTTACCCCGGGAAACAAGCTGGTGCGAAAACAGTCTGGATTTGACAAGAACATGGACAGGCTCCCGGTTCCCGCGGTCACCTCAAACCATATTCACCGTCGGTCACATTGACCATTACTCATAAAAACGGGGGTCCACCTTTCGCCTGCCGGATGACCTCCATTGATTGAGCCAGCCATAATCACCGCGATCGTAACCAATCAACGGCAGTTTCTGTCACGGCGGTGATTCGACGTGGGAGAATCCACCGAGTTGTCGATTAACTTTAAAGATTTTGAATTAAATCGCTTGTCAAATCCCTTCTGAGCCACTTAAATCCTTCAACTACAACAATTCACTCAGCGCGGCGGACAATAGACGATGGTTTGGGCGAGGCCCCCGGCATTAGTGGGGAGGTGTAGGTGAGGATAATCCCCACTAATTAGATATGACACGCATTCACTCCGCAATATGACTGAAACTGAGACCCTTAACACCCGCAGAAAAATAATACCCGGCCATCAGAAATCAGCGCATGACTAAATGTGCCCTGAAACGATGTAATGACTTAATAAGCTGCAAACATCAGCTCATTACTCATCTGCAGGTTTCAGTAGTGGCTGCAAGATAGCACTTAAATACCGAAAATCCAAATTAATTATGCACGTTTTCACTTATATTGATCCCTTTTGTTGTAGTTGAATCAATCAACCACGTGGTCAGAGCAAGGACGATAATGACAATAATAAGAGGAATAAGGCCCGTCGAGCTTTGCCCGCCGTTGGAATAACAGAAAGTAATAAAGATGCGCATTCATCAGAGGGTTCCATCGTTTTAGACACAGAGGCGCGCAGGCTGCTGATTTACGGCCGCAGCGCATGTGAGAGGAGGAGAGCAATAAAGGCTGGAGAGGTGACGAGATTGACAGGCGGAGGATGGAGGTGGCAGGACTGGCGACGCCAGAGACACGGAACAGGCGGAGATTTCCAGCGAGGATCGTGCTGATAAGGAGCTGCTGTGGATCTGGAGAGTCAAGCACTTCCACAAGGTCACCGCGGTGTATCTGAAAGCAGCAAACATACGGAGCTGCGACAAGTTCAACAATTATTGCGTCTTGGTTGCCATTATTTTCATTCTTTAGATTCGATGTAGACACGTTGCAAGGCACCTTTATTCTTTTTACAACATTGAAATAGTTACAAAAGGATTTAAAAAATGAAATACATATTTGACCGGGATTTATTATGAATGATTAATACATGGACGACAAAAAAAATCAGCTTAACTCCGAGAGACACAGTATGATATAATCATGAGATAACTCCCAGATGATTGGTTTTAGAGTTATCAACGGACGGTAAGATGATGAAGATGGATTCCATAATTCCCTGATCTGCAGTCATTTTTTTTTTTGACTGTGTTAATCATGCCGTGAATAAAATCCTAAGAACGCCTAATGGCGAAGAGGCGTTCGTTCATCAGGGTCAAGCGCTGCAGACCTACAGTGTGATAAGCATCACTGCCAGTGTCAAGAGATCTGTCACATTACTTCCACAGCAGTGGGGCACTTGTGACCACATTCCATCACCGTGTGATGGAATATGAGCTGACATGGGGTTGGAAGGGAAACACGTGAAGATGGAGATAGGAAGAGGAGAAGAGGGGAAGGAGGGCTGAGGTGGCCGTGGGGTTTTAGCGGGCACAGCGACACCTAGAGGCAAGATGCCAGTAAGACATCGACCAAGCCTTGCAGCTGATCTTCCAGGATTTTTTTTAGTGATTCCAGTAACAGAATCAGGCTTGAAAAGCCACAGCGAGATTCTGGGAAGCCAGGGCAGTTGATTTAAAGACCTTCAAAATAAATCACCCTGAAGTCAAGGCTGCCTTGTCTCTTCTTCTGGAACCACAATGCAAACAAAATACCATCGCAAACCGATGAACCGGTCATGGTGCACCCATGTGACATCACCCGGGCTGAGGGGAAGGATGAGTTGACAAAAAAAAAAAAAAAAAAAAAAAAGCTTTTTAATTGAAATCTACATTTTTCAAGCCAAGACAATGGCCACGCCTAGCCGCTGGTGAGGATTTCCGTTTTCTCTTTCTCCTCCTCACGGCGATGATTTGTGGAGCTCGTGCAGTACGGGGGGGGGTCTTGTACCCGCTGAGACGACGACTCAACGAGACACGTCGAAACGATGGCTCACGTTCACCTCACCGGCGAAGGAAAACAGACAGCTCGGACTCATTCCATGTGTTACCCTTTATTTGGTAAAGAAAAGTAAAAAGTATATTAAGAAAACGTCCCACGTGGTTGGATTCCAATTGCTCCCGTGTGTGTGTGTGTGCGTGGACCCTGGAGCCCACCCCTCCCCTGTTAACCCCGGATGTCTGCCTTTCTCTATGTGCTGCCTCGCCGCTCCATCTCCAGTTTGGCAATATTTGAGGCGCGTCAAGCTTCCAGTGGAAGACAGGCACCCCAAGCTAAAGTTTTCCCGCCCCGGTGGTAAGACAATCCCCTAGGCGTGGGCGCCATATTAAACCAGGGCACCCCAGGGAGCGGGCCAGCACCC
The DNA here is from genome assembly GCA_911728415.1 of Lagocephalus sceleratus. Taxonomy (NCBI): domain Eukaryota; kingdom Metazoa; phylum Chordata; class Actinopteri; order Tetraodontiformes; family Tetraodontidae; genus Lagocephalus; species Lagocephalus sceleratus. The sequence continues at coordinate 2,708,685 of CAJVRN010000211.1, read as the reverse complement.
TAATCTGAAGACAAAATAAGAGAATGAAACACTGTAGTAATCAAAAGGAAAGTGCTTTGTTTTCTTTTTTTTTTTTTGTTGTTGTTTTTTTTTTTTTGCTGTGGCATCTTCTGGTCGCCATGTGCTCAGAGGTCAAGGTGTGGCGTCGCCCTTCCTCTCCTGCTCAATGGCTGCGTGAGAAGAGGAAGAGGGAGAAGAAGTGAGAGGGTGAGACATTGACGGACGTGGGGGGGGGCTCGATGGCACGCGGAGGACTCACTCTCTTTGGTGGGCAGAGGGTTCTTCTCTTTCGTCTCCGTCTTCTTCAGCTTTGTCTTGTCGAAACGGGAGATTTCCGTCATGTCGGGCTTGTCAGACATCTTTGCCTGTGGGAGATGGGGATTTTTGAAAGAGCAGCTGATTTGAGGGTGGGGTGGGTGGGTAGGTGGGTGGGTGGAGGGGGGGGGGGGGGGTCAGATCTGGACGCCGCTCTCTGCCGTGAGGGGGGTCTGAAGCCGCGTTCCCGTGGCTCTGCTCAGCATTGAGAATCGGCAGGCAGACGCGAAGGGAGTGGCCAGAGCGCCCCCCACACACACACACACACACACACGCATGTCTGCGAGGGCCTCCTCCGCACAGCCACGCTCCCTCCGCGCTCTCCAGCATGTGCATGTAGCTGACATGTGGCTATTTTTACCCATCTGTCTGTTCTTCCCTTTGTCTCTTCACGGCCCCTCTCTCGTGGTGTGGGTCTTTGTTCTCTCCCTCTGCATCCCCTCTCTCTTTCACACTCTCTCTCTCCCTCTCCCTCTCCCTCTCCCTCTTCCTCCGCAGCCACCCCTGCAGCCTCGTGGATCCAGCCACTGCAGTCATATTCCTGACCCAGCCTCAGGTCTGGCTCTTCCCTCACCGCCAGATCCGCCCATGGACGGCGGCCCTTCGCTTGGCTGCTGCCGCGAGGCGACTCTCAACGGCCCAGGCGTCGTGAGCACATGGTCTGAATTTCAAATACTCCCTGCAAACACGCACTGGATCGTTTTCAAGGCAAACACAGAGCGAGTCCTCGCCGCACGGCTCATTAGCGCCGTTCCTTCCATCGGTGTTTAACATCAGCACCCTCCCCCTTTTTTTTTTTTTTTTTCTTCCCACATCACTTCACAGCTTCCACGAGCCACAGCCACACCCTGAATCCTTTGTGCGAGTCTCGTAGGGGAGGGGGGGGTGGAACAGGAGAGAAAAGGCTCAGGAGCAGGGGATGTGAAGCGAAGGAGAGGTTCTTACCGGTGCTGCGCAGCAGGGAGCTTCAGGTGGACCAGCGGAGAGCTCAGGGGGAGCTAGAGGCAGAGAGATGGAGAGCAACGTGGAGGCTGGGAGAGTCTTCCGGTCTGTGTGCACGCCTGCCTGCATCCAAGGGTGTGGGTATAAGAGAGAGAGAGAGAGAGAGAGAGAGAGGGAGGGAGGGAGGGAGGGAGAGAGAGAGGGAGAGAGAGAGACAGACAGACAGACAGAGAGAGGGAGAGCTTGGTCAGCCTTCCGACTGCTCATCAATGTTAATCTCCATATGGGGAAAAGCTACCCGCCGCCAATGACAGGTGACAAACCCAGAGATTAATAGCGCTAAATGATTAAAGCGACAGACGGTGCAGAGTCATATGGAGGCTGAGCATGTGTCACAGTTATCTGATATATAAAAACTACGTATCACGTAACCACCAATTCGGTCCTGAGACATCCCTTTGTATGTCATGATATATTTTTAGGGGACGGCGGAAGAGGGCCCGGTGCCAAAGAGGCGAGACATTTATAACCCGAGTCCAGTGGCTGCCCTTATATGCCTGTAAGACCTTTACACTATTTCCAAGCATTGTGTGGGTTTGTTAAAGTGGGATCATTTATAGAACTACTGTCATCACAAATATTTGCATTGAATATAGTCATAGAAAAAAGAGTTTCAATGGCAATTTTTATATATGTTCTACTATGTAAAATTGCCATTTTCATGAATTTAGGAGACTAAACCCATTAACGGGTGCTCCTTGTCACAGAGGTCTGGTCTCGACCTTGTTATATCCTTTATATTACGACTGATTAAAAGGTTCCTGATTACATCAGGCTGTAAATAAAGAAGTGATGTCCTGGTCTCCCGCACATTCGCTGGCCTCAGCCAATCTGCTACTGTTCAGTCCCGGGAAGGGGGGGGGCGGTCGGAGAGCGGGACTGCTCGGAGATGATGAGTCAACGTGAAATCACCCCTCAGAATGGTCGCAGCATTATCCAGCAACTTTGCTAGACATCATGTCAATGTGTTACATCATTTTACTGGCGCTCTCTCTCTCTCTGTGCCACTAATAAGGGCCCAAAATGAGGTCATCGAAGTGTTACAAAAGGAGGCTAAAGTGCCCCACCTCCCCCGGCAGCCATGCTTTTACGTGATGTCAGGACTGTAGAAATGACTAGTAGTCAACTAGTGGCCGAGCCGTGGGATGACCTTAAGTAAGCTCATTATTGTCCGCTCGCTCCCTCTCTCTTGTTGACCTTCTCTACATTTGCCTTAGCCCTTCTATTAACCTTTCTGCTTGAAATGTTATCATATTTGAGGCCCGGAGACAAGATGTACGGACCCAAAGGTCAGAAGTAGCAACAAAATGGCCTGTCAGAACATTCAGAGAGATCACTACTCATTGGTGAATGGCATTTGAGTGCTGAACCTTCTGTGTGAAGTCTGTCTCTGATTTATACCAATTCCAGCAGAAAAAGAAAAAAATCACACGTTTAGAAACTTTTGCAACAGAAATTACAACAAGTGTTTAAGTTAAAAAAAATCAGACACAGAATTGTTTACATATATATATATATATATATATTAATGAAATATTGTAAATGTGACAGGCTAACTACAGACATATTTTACACACTAGGGGGCAGCACAGGACAACCATTCTTTTCAAAGATGACCAGGATGCGTTTGTCACAAGCACACATAAAAATACAGTAAAAATTACCCACTATACTAGTCACCAAATATATGGAAGAGGAGCATTTAAAATCCTAGTTATCTTAGCAATGTAGTTTCAAGCAAAACCAGCACAGTGAAATGACTGATTTTGTGTCTTGGAAGGTTATGCTGTTTAAAGCCGGTGTTGTATTCCAGATTCTAGTGCAACGTATGGATTGACCCCCTTTAATGGTAATGAATGGAAACGTTTTTTGTTTTTTGTTTTTTTACCTAAAATCAGTATCTTAGACATGACCCGATGGCTGATGTTGCACCACTAACCTAAAATAGACATTTTCTACATCTTTTGCAGCACCTGCTTCAGACAGGGTTCGATAATTTAATCACATTCCTTCTTGCCAATGCTTTAGACTTTATTATCCCCTTGAGATACTCATTTCCACCGCTTCCTACTGCTGTTGTCAGTTAGGGGATAAGTACATGCTTTTCCTGTGCACCCATCTGTGTTTTATCTGTCACTACAATCTGCCTGATTATCCACCCACCATCCCATCAGTGCGGATCAGGAAGTCCCACTGCACTGGCTAGTCTCCATCACAGTGGACTTTTCTGTCCGTGCTTGGCACAGAGGTTTTAAATCTGTTCTAGTTTAGGTTTAGTGTTAGTGAAAAAAAAAAAAACGAAGAAGTGATCTTCATCGTATTTGATGCCCTTAAGAACACTTTCTATCGTTGATACATTGGCAGTGGAGGTAACACCAAAAATGAGGATAAAGGAAACCATACCTCAAGCATGGATCCAGTTTTTCTTTTCTTTTTTTTTTAGGTGCATATATGTGTTTGTGTGTGTGTGTTTGTACATGCATGTCCTACTTGTTGATACTAAAGACTGCGAACTCACCTCTGTTTAAAGGACAATTTGTACTATTTAGAAGTGGAAGTTATTGTTCGATGGCACCTTGTTTGAATGAGAAAACTTGAAAGTGATTCCGTTTAAATTTCCATGAGATTTGATGAAATCATCTAGAAGCTATGGGTTAAAAATGTGGCTTGTTTGTAAATTTCAACATTATGACATAATTATATCATTTTTGTCTCTAGGTCAAGGAGATATATAAGGGGAGTTAGTAAAATATTCAGCCATTGTTGTTGAGGCATTGTTTCAAGTGTCTACACTCTGGATCACACGATTCTCCATTCTATCTGAACATATACACACCAATGGAGAGAAACTCCGTGATTGGATCAAATGTGAGGTCATGTGATTTCCTGCTGATATCAGTTTCTTCTAATTCAATATTGTTAAAAAAAGAGCAAAGTAAATACACTATTTCAAACTTTTATACGTATAAATGCATATGAAATCAAACACTTTGTTGTCATGTATGCATACCCTAGTATACAACGTCCCATGCTCTGTTACCATGGTGATGGACAGAGATCAAAGATACCATAGGCAGAGTGATCAAAGAGTGTCTAGATATCAAAGTGGCTGAATCTTTAATGATGCCACAAGCTGGACATGTAGAACAATTCATTAAACAATCGGCCCTGAGCTATCTGAGCTACCTGCTCTTTTTAAGGCCACAGCTCTGCAGCATTTAATCATCTGATTTATGTTCAGATGGAAAGTATGACTGCACCAGGGTTAACGGTCTCGCTTGCTGCACAACATCTAAGCGGAAACACAGACCTGGGATGTTCTAAGCCTGTGAGCGCAGGTGGGTCGGACATTTTGTTTTCAGGGTTGCAGCAGAGCGGCAGAGCTCTTCCTCTTCTTTTGCATCCCACAGCTACTGCTCCTGGGTTCAGTCCCAGTCGTCACCACGTGAACGTCAGCAAGCAGACATCTGGAATACATGCTGACTTTCGACCTAAAATGACTTCCCTCGAACGACTGCCATCTTTGGCAGAGTTAATCCAGGACCGTTCAAACCACAACACTGCAGCATTCAGTCCTGAGACTGAAACTATGGCTGCACTCTCACTCTCTGAGCTTGCTGCATACCATTTATGCAAGCACAAAAACCTCAGATCTTTCAGTCCAGAAAGGATTACACCTGAAAACTCAGGAGGGGCCGATGCCTCATTTTTAGGGTTGCAGGATCTCAGGAGAGCTCTTCCTCCTCTCTCGCCTCCTACAACCACTCCTCCAGGGTTCAGTCTTCAAGCAACCAACAGCCAGCAGTCATCTGGAGTAAATGCTGATGTTCAACCTAAAGTGTCTTCATTCAAAGGATTTCCATCTTTAGGGGAGTTAATCCAGGACCACTCTGGTTACAGTTGTACATCATTTAGTCCTTTGCCATTTGCCGAAAGCATGCTCTCACTGTCTGAGCCTGTTGAACAACACATGGACATAGACCTCCAACCTGAGAGCAACGAGAGACCAACTAACACCCGGACTATTTCTGAAACCATCAGCGCTCCACCTTCAAGTTTAGGAGTGGCTCTCTGTCTGTCTTCTTCGCCAAGAGGACCAAGGAAGCGTCAGTCAAAGTCCAAAATTGGAGCAGAACCTCCACCAAGATGTCCAACCCTCACCCCTGTTATGTTCTACTTGCCGTCCATACGGGGAGACTCCTCAGACACACCTAATGACGTTCCAGATGCAAAGCAGAAAAAGCAGGAGGGGGCGCTAAAGAAGGAGGACGTCCTTGCTTTATGGCCTGGACAAATAGAGGTGGTGAAGACGAAGACCTTTTACCAAGTCTTATATCATCCACTCCCTAAATTTAAAACGGCTGACCCACGACATCCACCGATTGTACCTTTTAAATTTGACACGCCTTCACCTGACGACATTGCCCAGGCGAGGAGACTGACACCATACACACGGAAAGAAAAATCGCATTGTGTTGATCGTAGGTTGAAAGTCTTTAGTAAAAAATAAAAATACCCGATGGGCATTAATATCAGCTGTCATTGGCTCGGTTTTGACGGATTAACGTCTCAGTGATTTTAACATTGCAGATCTGGATGCAGATATGCATCTTTCCATGATGTTCTGAAAGTTTATGAAATATTGTAAGCATTTAAAATCCTGCGAAAGAAATTCGAGTGAATTGAATTTTGTGAAGCACTATTTTCCTACTTTCTAACTCTCTGAGGCCAGAGGGCTGCAAAAGTGTTGTATAGGGGACAAGATTGATTAGAACAATTCAGAATCACCGGGAGCAGATAAACACACCACTTTTGTTTGCTATCTTCAGGACTAATGATGCAGCGTTTGATTGGTGCCCTGGGTTCTATCAGCCTTGCAATGATCTTAAAGTATCTTCATGTGGAGGAGTTATCTCACCTAACCAGCTGGAGGACAGTGACAGAGCAGCACAAAATAACACATCCGGGGGGAGAATAGATGCACAAAGAGATGAAGACAGAGAAGTAGGGGGGAGATAGACGAGAGATTTCAGCGCTGCTATGAACACAAAATATATTTGTAAGGCCCGTTATCAGCCACAGGCGGGTAATGGCGAACTAAAGGTGGGGTTATTGGTGTTTGTGCAGAGTTTCATATTTCTTTGTGAAATATATAGACTTTCAGGCTCAGCTGCATTCGCAAAACACAAACAAAAATACCATCCATGCATCTCTTCTGTATTGCAGACCACTTATAGGGAGTCCTCTACTATCTCTCTGGGATTAATACGGTAAGCATACACAGAACTGGGATAGATTAGATAAAACGAGTGTTTGATGTAATTTAACACACAAATGACTTACAGTGAATGTGACTTTACTCATTTAAAGACTAAGGGGAGGATTGCTTTTCAAGGAGTGATCTCTTGCCTTAAGGAACGCCTTGCTCCCGTTAATTGCTGACTTTTGAATCAGCACTGACTACAGCACACTCGCTCGTGCTTCCGTCTCCAGCTCTGCAGCACAGCCGTGATAAACGGTGAGCGCGTCAAAGACACAATTTATTTTCATTAGGCTTGAAACATCACCTCTCACGGTCTAAAACAAATGTCCTTGTCAATAGCTGGAATCAGAGTTAGATTCAGAGTGCTGAAACAGACACATCTCATTACTGTAATTATAAATAGAGAATGGAATTATATTGCTGGCTTTAGCACTTGCATGGCCTTTATTTAGTGCCCGAGAGAGCAGCCAGATCTGTGTGTCCATCTGAAAGGATTTGGATCGTCTCCATTTTGCTCCCCAAACTGCTTCAAGTTTTCTTGATTGCCGCAAGCAGACGGTCTTCTGGTGTTCAAACCAGTTAATGGCCTCATCTACCCCATGTGCCATGCTCCATTTGCATCCTGTTTGTATAAAAGACACTGATCACCCAACTATCTGTGGATATGGTCCTCTGAGGCATCCCTACGGGTTTTCTTTGTACTCTTTAGCTGAGGTTTTGTCCTTGTCTTCGGCAGGCGGTCACATGTTTTATGTATTTATTCCACATTGATCTCTGCTTTGATCTAAAGCTTAAAGATAAACTACTAGTTTTTTTTTTTTTCAGAATGCGATAACATAATGTTTATTTTGCGGATTTTCTAGATAAGGATTATGTTTATTGACAGTCCGATTTTCACCATAAATGATTAAGGTTTATAGAGAATTTTTCTAACAAACGGCTCATTGGGGTGTCCTGAAGTATTTTACTGAATTCCTGCTTGTGATCACACTATTTTGTTTATCCAGATCTTGGTATTCTGTTTTTATGGTCTATATGACATTTCAATATCAAAGCATAAATCCAAAAACAGAATGAAGGATTTTTATTGCAATAGCAATAACAACCATAAAAACAAGGAATAAAGTATGATGTGTATTTTGGAGGCATCATTTGTGTCATTATAAAGTTGCAAAACAGGGAATTGGGAAAAGATGTGTCTGGCAAAACCTAATGCTCTTTGCCATTTAGGGCAATAAAGCCATATTCTCATTATGGGTTTTAAAAGCAGTTGTCTCAGACCACCGCAGACAACACAACCAAATAATGGGCTGGGGGGAGGCCAGAGTTGCTCATGCAGAAGATCGTTACCACCAGAGGATTTTCACTGAAGTTAAGGTCAGAAAATCGTGCACACAAGAGGAAGAAGCCTGATGAGGGAGCCTACATGCTGTCACACACTTACACACTGACCTGGGGCAGCGAATGGACAGCAGTTGGCATGATTGACCTGTCAATTTTGACAGGCCTTGCGTGTTATCCTCCCTGACTTTGTGTGATAAGAGCATTGTCATTCAGATAAAACCTGTGTGCGTTGAATGGCCCACAGCCGCTTTCAAAGCCAGGGATATTTGCTAAAAGAGCACAGCTGCCATCGGGTGATGGGCACGCCTTGGACCAGTGGTCAGCTCATCACAGGGATGACATACAGAAATAAATGCACACTCAGATTCACCAGTTCACCAATCCACCTATCCTACCTGTCCTATGCAGGCACAGAAAAGGGAGAAAGCCTGAGTACCTGAAGCAAACCCATAGAGACACAGGGAGAACAGCCAATCTGCAAACAGAAAGCCCCTGGTCCCGAGGGGGGGGGGGTGTTCCCTGGAAGCAGTGCTAACCACCGTGTCATCCAACACTGAATAAATATTTGAGGAAGCAGCACTTACACCATCTTAAAGTACATGTAAATGCAAGCTCATGATCTAACCACCCTGCCATTGGGACGCTAAAAAAAAGGATATTATTATATTAACAAGCTCTTTTAATCTAAATCCTCCGCAGCCTGGGGTCTGTTTGATTTATCCACGATGGTGCCTAATGGCTTTGTCAGCTTGTGTTTCTGAAGCTTTGAAATGAAAGATCAATGCAGAGGTGGGCCCGCTGTCGCATCTCAAGTGGCGAGGTCAGCCTCTTGACGTGATACCAGCAAGACATTAAGAGACAAGACGAAAAAAAAAAAAGAAAACACTCCCTCGGTATGAAAATCAAAGAAAGGTGTGCTCTTCAGAGTAAAAGGGGAGCACAAAAACTCACCACGTACTCAGTGCTTTCATTTAGCTGTAAAATCCGTTCATGAACGTGACTGTGGAATCCTTGCTCCCAAATCCTGACAAATCACTGCAGCCACTCTATCTGCTATTTTAAAACAAAACAAATCTATGAACACATAATTATAAGAAAAAAGATAAGAAAAGTTTCCTCCATTGTTCCAAGGAAAAAAAGTATACTTTCTATGCCTTCCACCTCAAACTTCTCGACAGTTAAAACTGAGCCGTGAAATGGAAATCTGCGGGAGCAAGGGAACCTTTCTCTGGCCACGGCAACATAGCTAATCAGCTCTTTGTTTTGTTGTTGCAGTTTTTCACGAGGTGTACACACGTTGACTTTTGCTCAGGAGTCCCCGCTCATGACACCTGAAAGGCACCGGTGCTCCCCTTCTGAAAGAGAGAGATTAATAAATGCCCCTCAGACTGGTTTAGGATTAAAAAGAACACACACATACACAACACTAGATGCACTCCCGTGTGCACGGGTGCGTTATTGTTGGTACAATATGCTGTACGTTATCTCTGCACAGCCACCTGTTTATATGAAGAGAGACAACAAACGTCATATGAATTCCAATAAGGCTCAACCTCAGAGTATAAACACTTCATCACCACAAAGCCAGTGCTGTAATCTAAATCCCTTATTTAAAAGCTGTGTGTGTATGCATGTGCGTATGGGTGTGCGCATGTGTGTGTTCGCAGAAATAGAAATCACTTTTTAGAGCGCATCATTTGCAGAGTGGGGGTAAGATAAGGCTTAAGTATCAACAAGGAAATGATCTCAGGGTTAATTAGCAGCAACTGTGCTTGTCATAAAGCTGACAGATAAAGATTTGCCAGTTTATAGGGAATGTGTTAAAACATCTCACGACTGACAAAGATGACAACAGATCAAACCTTTTCAGAAAAAGGACACAACCTCTTCTTCTGCAGGGACAGTTAAATATTCAACACACGTTGCTCCTATCTTCAAAAAGGTTTTTTCCTTTTTTTTCCTTTTTTTTTTTACCAACTGTTGAAAATTAAAGATGCAAATCCCTCGGATTAGCACAATTGAGTTTGCTCAAATTTTGGTAATGCCCTGTTTCCTAAGCTTCGTCCATTAGGCACCTGCTGCAGTCACAGTCGAATGGTCCGACAGGAAATTGACTGGTTTTAGGAGGCACTGAAAGAGCAAAAACAGAGACACTCACACAAAGTCAGAGAGGGGAATTTTCGTTGTTCATGAGCCCAATTACCACACGCTGGGGTGTGTGTGTATATATGTGTGTGTGTGTGTGTGTGTGTGTGTGTGTGTGTGTGTGGTGGTTTTGGGGGGGCAGAGAGATTAAATCATCTTGTCTGCAGGCAGGTGTGTCAGCAAGCCCTGACAGTCTGATTTCATGGTCCACAGGCTGTGCCACAAACAGACACACTCTCTCTTGGCGTTAGAGATGATTGGCCTTGTGGGTCATCTAAGAAGCTTTCAGAAAAATGACGATTTCAAGGAGCCAATTGTGACGGAGCCACCGGCCCCTGATTTACCATAAATTGCTGCCTTTAAATGAAGACGTGGATGCTGCATGGCCCCAATCACTCTCAGTATTGGACAACCTCCACCACTAGATGGAGGAGTTGATCTGATGATTTGCAGCACAATGGTTGGTGGCCATGTGCACGTTTCACTGTTTCTCTAATCAGCACTGGTAGGAGTAGATTTAACACAAATAACCACGTGGACCAGACTGTGTTGTAAACTTGATATTACCTCCTTCAGTGGAGTACAAGAGGCCTATTGAGCCCCCCCCCACACACACACACACACACACACACACGCACACACATACACTTGCTGGAAAACACAAGTTGAAGAGGAAGACAAGATTGAACACACACACACACACACACACACACACACACACACACACACACACACACACACTCACATCCTTGTACTATCTTTGTGAGAACTTTCATAGACATAATAGATTACCCAGCCACCAGTCAAATGACCACACCGTCACTTTGCTGGTAGAATGCGGATTTTGGCACTCAGTACATGAACACACACACACACACACACACACACACACACACACACACACACACAGACGCACACATACACACACACACACATTGCTATCAACTATGCTCAAACATTTTTGTAGTACAAAACCTGTATTTTGAATTACAATTGGGAACACCTATGTTGTATAAAAACCCCTTTTGATTCTTTTGAAGCCAATCAGATTTTCTAAAAGGACAGGTTGAGGGCAGATGTTCTCTGTATTCTCTCTGCGACTACCTTATAAATAAGTATAAAGTTCTGCCTGATGTTGTAGGAAACAAAGCTTCATCAGCTGCTGTTGGGAATTGTAAGGGCAATATGTTGGCATTTTATAACCTTTGCATGGCCAATTACTGGACTTTACTGGTAGATGCTTCACCGGCTTGGGTTGATGGACACTAATGAACAAAAGAGTGATAAGGTGGTTCAGTGTTAACGAGTCAGAGCATGAGAGAAGAAACCCTAACCCCAAGTGAGGCAAAGTTTTTCTACAGATGCTGAATTTAAGGACACATTCAACAAATGTAAACAGCTCTTGCTTCTAAAACTACTTTAAGAGTAAGAGAGACTTTGTAATTGGAAAAACACGTTTATTTGTGTGACCTCAAGGTAGTTATGAAGACAGTATCCATCTGCAAAATATATGTAGTCAAACTCTTTTGGGTTTTATGTGCCTGTGTGTCTGTGTGTGCACATATGAGATCTATATTATCCTTTTACTTCAATAAGTACCACTGGAACAATGCCGGTTAGAGTTCTGAAGAGGTGCTGCTACCCTTTTATGCTCAGCTATAAATTCCCCTTGTAGCTGCGGGTCCAACCCACACCTCTCTCCTTGCAGGTACTGCAGGCATGTGTACCAGTCTGTGAAATCTGCAGCCCGCTGCGGCTAAATGTGAATATGTCAGCTAGTTACAACCGTGGCACCTCATTTCTAAAAATCCCCAGAGTAAAACCTGACCTCTAAGACCTCTAAGACTTCTGATCATTTCTGATTATGTATAGGTAGGAGTCATAAAAGATGCTGAGCTTTTAAAAGCCTTGCTTAAGCAAGATCTGAGTATCCTGTTGAAGCGTGTGCACTTGTGATTTACAACCCCCCCCCCCCCGACACACACACACACACACACACACACACACACACACACACCCTCACTCTGTCAGCATTCAGGAGCTTAGAAAGAAGTACAATTTAGTGGCAGTCAGTGTGTAAACGATTTGATATATGAAGAAATCATTTTCAAATAATCAGGAAAAACAGCTCCGTGATTAATAAAGATTTTAACCAAACATAATTTATGTTTGAGATTTATATGATTGATCAAGCATCTAGCCCATTATTAACCAGTCACATCATGTTATTAACCAAACACATAATCTAGGTAAATGATGAGGGGCGTCATCACTTCTGCGTTGTCCGAGAAGTTGATTGCACTTTGCTCACTTCTTCCCACTTTAACTCCAGGCGCTGGGTATAAGGAGGCCGCTACGAGTCATTGTGTTTCCTTTTGTTTCCCTCTGCCATGAGGAATCACTACTCACTTCATTATATCCATAACGATGCCTCCACTGACCCCATTCTCGTTTCTCTTGCCCTCGGCTCCCCACTTACCCAACGCCATTTCCATGTTACGTCGCCCTCAGGGAGGGAAACAAGTAATTAGTATGCTGATGCACAAGCCACTGGTGTTGCTGTAACTAGTTAAACAGCTCTTTCCACCTCTCGCCATGGTTGAGCACTGACGAAGCTTCAGATGTGCATGTGTGGGCGTGCTTCTTCAACGCGTTTCATAATGATGCTGAAGTAACAGCACAGCACATATTGTTCTTGTCAAAGTGAAAGATAACACTGATGACAGTATGTGGTCCACACGCTCTCATTGTTCTGTCTGTCTGTCTGTCTGTCTTTTAGTGCAGTTACATAAGAATACATAAACATTATTTGGATGTGTGCTCAGTTTTTTTTGTGTGCAAGCACAGGTCTAATGGAGCGTTGCTATGACAATGGCATTTAAAACCAAACTCAGTCCATGTATTTCTTCTTTGCTTTTTGTCTTACCGTCTATCTCTCTGTTTTTGTGCATTTCATTTCCACAAGTGCAAAAAAGGCAAAATGTGCAGACCTACTGGAACACACAGGTTGAAGAGGAAGGCAAGAATTAAATACACACATCCTTGTACTTTTCTTTTTGTAAGGATTTTCATAGACAGAATGTAGTACCCAGGCCCTTACCCTCCCATCTAACCCCCTAACCCTGACCTTAAACCTAACCTAAACCCAATTCTAACATCATCCTCAAACCAAGTCTTGACCCTTAAACAGTCCTGTGAAGTTATGATGATCAGCTAACATATCCTCACTTCCCAAATATGACCACTTTGCTAGTAGAATGCAGATTATGGTACTCAGTACAAGAACAAACACAAACACACACACACACACACACACACACACACACACACACACACACACATGTACAGTCAAGGACCAAGAGAGACAGAAGAGATGGGGAGAGCTCTTTCGCACCTTTGAATATGTCATTTTGCTGCCACTGTGACTGTCACCTTTGCCAAAGCCAGGGATAAGATGTGTGTGGGCATTGTGTGTGTTTATGTGCATTGGACTTGACCGTGAGAGTGCACATGTACAGTGTGTGATCTGACCTACTCTGATCAGATCAGTATTATTGTCTGCAGTCATTGCTACAGGGTGTGCGACCATGCTTGTTTTCTTTTCCTCGGGTTTCCACCAGCGTGCCCTCCCCCCTCACATGATCTTTGTTCTAGTCCAAACTGATTAAAGATGACGCGATAATGGCCTCTTACGCTCACATACCATCCACGCCGCACAATACCTTCCCTTTGTTTACCTTTCAGGTCAGTGTAGAAGAATGAATTCTTGTTGGGCATGAACTATACTGCACACTTACAGCTCGTAATATTAGTACTGGTATATATTTAAAGTGGCACTCATTAAAGTGCATTATGACATGTAAAATCTCTTTTAAGGTCAGTATAATCTAAACGCTACAGATACTGCGCAAAAATATGGCATGCAAGGGAACTCTTTAATATCATAGTGCTCATAATGAAATGCAGACAGATGTTGTAGGTGATATAATTCATTATGTACTCTCTCATGAATGTCATTAAATGCTTAGATTTGTTTTTACAAGATAACAGCTGGAAAGAGTAAGTAAAAATTTGGCAGCTTCAAAATCAACAAACTTTTGAATGGGAGCATTTAAAATTCAGCGAGAGGCTCATTCAACGTTCTTAGTGAATTCAACGTCTCCCGCTCCTCCTGTGGAGTAATTTGGCCTTCCAGCTGTTCAAAATGTTTTCCACCCATCAAAATGTGCTCAGGCCAATCAGGATAGCAATTAAAAGTGTCCCAGCTGATCCTAGAGACAGACAAAGCCACTAATGAATACTTCATGGAACAAAAAAAAAAAAAACAACAAAAAAAAACCCCCAACAAATCTTAAAGAGTGAAAGAGAGAGAGTGTCCATGTGTGGTCCCAAAAGAGGGTTTAAGAGAGTAAGAGCCCCGAGCTTAGCTGGCTTTGCTGCAGCAATGGCAGATATCTGGACTGGTATCCACTTGCAGGGCAAGATGGAGAAATGTGAACAGAAAACATTTTTCTGATGCAGGGGTTGGAGTGGTGGGATGGAAAATCGCTTTCTTCCACTTATTCCTCCACTGAGGGTCACGGGGGAACTGCAGCCTATCCCAGGACATTGGGCAAAGGCAGGGTACACCCTGGACTGGACACCAGTCAATCACAGGGCTGACACATACAGACAAACAACCGCTCCCGCTCACACGCACACCTATGGGCAATTTAGAGTCTCAAATTAACCTAATCCCCAATTGTGCATGTTTTTGGACTGAGGGAAGAAGCTGGAGTGCCCAAAGAGAACCCAAGCAGGCCTTCTTGCTGTGAGGTGATAGTGCTAACCACCACACCACTGTGCTGCCCCTCATACCCTCCCACAAAATGGAATTAATTTTCGATTCGGTTCATCTTGATACCACAATCTCATTCCTGAAATGTATGACTGCCAATCAACTGCCACAAAGGCACAAACTTTATTTCTTATGCTCTAATTCCTGGGATATGCTTTGAGGATACGAAGTTTGCATGTAAATAGCAAGAGATAGCAAAAAGAGAAATCCAGAGATTATTACATATGTGACCGCTGACATACGTGGTAGCTCTGACGTCGCTGCTTTGCTCCCACACACAAACTCCTGCTGCAACAAAAACCGTGAGTTTGACCTATAAATGGTGTCACAATATGTCAAATCACTATGTTTAAAATGAAAACTGTGGGAACTTACATTTGTGGGCTATGTAACCACATTTATGTTTTATTTATGTTTATTTTTAGCAGAACTGCTCGGTATTTTGTAGAAGTTTTAGGTCGGGACTCCATGTTGTGCAGACACCTGCTGTTTTTGGTTTGTTTGTGTCTCAGAGTTTTATTCATTTATTATCTTATTTACCTATTCTGCCCACTCTTTCCCACTTTCATGCACACAGGATCAGGCTCTTGCATAAGTTCATATGTCATCTCTACTTGTGAAGACAGATAATGACCTCCTGAGGTCTCTTTTTAAAAATAGAGACAGCTTATAAATAGTATGAATGCAGCAAGTGTCAGTAGTGCAGTCAATTACAAAGGTTTCTTTATGAAAAACAGCAAAAAACAAACAAACAAACAAACAAAAAACATCTTTCCAACAGAAATTCATATAATCACAGATTGATTAAGAGTATCCCCATATCAATGTGTTAATAGGTAACTTTTTCTATATACCATTGAAGTTTGACCCTGTATTATCTTAGTACTTCAGATTGTTGGTATATGAGTCATTCTGCAGCATTAAGGAAAGCTTTTACCAGTACACTAAAAATTGGAACTATAAGAATCACATAAGAGTCGAAGAACCTGATGTAAACATGCTGAGAATGAATTCCAACTTGAAAATGAGGACAGAGAGCTTCAGTTGGAAAAGACATCACTTTTTCAGACCTTGGAGAAAATAATGATAGCGAGTACTCTGAACTTCCAGATGTCAAAGGTAATGAAGACGAACATCAATTGGAGGAGGTAGGAGCATAGTCTTTGGATGAGATGGTAAAGACGAACCCGAGCTAGTACCGCTACATGGATGAATGAGGACAATCTAATGTCAGTCATGTACAATGATAAGGCCTCAAAAGTAAAGCTGTGAGCAAAATGTTCCACAGCTGGAAAGATAAGAGAATCAAGCCCATAGAAATGAGAACCATAAGTCCCAAAGATTGAAGAGCACCATACAAATATAAGATATGTCCCCCGGTCATAAAAAAGGAGTGGTCAGGAACTGTTAAAAAAGAAGCAGAATCTAAGAAGATCCCACGATCAACATCTGAGTTACCTGTCCGGAACAACTAACATACTGCAATTTACTATTGAGGTAACACTTCTGTCCTGTTAGGTCCCACAACATTACTTCACGGTTTGTCCTCAAATTTTATGATCATGTCAGGTGTTGATACGTGGATCATCTATCAGCATCGGTCAGATCTATTGACAAGAGACAGTTTCTGATGATTATTTTAGATAGTTTAGACAGGGTTGTGGTAGTTTTTGATATAGAACAGTCAATGCGGCAGGGCCTATAGGCAGCTTTGTAAAGCATTCTGATTACTGCTTGTGCAAACTATTGTTTTAAGTGAGAAAGCCGTGAAAAAATGTGTATAAAATGTGTATTTTATGTAAATTAGAATCAATTCACCTTTGCTTGACATCAAAATCCCCCTCCTAATTGTTATCATTCTCTTGCCAATGAGTATCTCATTAGATGAATAGCCACAAGAACTTAAAATCTGATATAAAGTCACATAAATCTGGTTCTAACAAAAGCCAGAGAGGAGATATTGGCACTTCTTATCGCCCTAATATCTTCTAAGTATTCCAGAGAACAAATGCAGTGAGAAGTCTTCCACTTACCACAGCCAAAGCCAAAGGCTAGATGTATTTGATGGAATCTATCTCAAAAATGTAATTTTCTTCTTGACACCAGAACAAAACCCCCAAGGACAGAATTTAGCTCATTATTTGACAGTTGTCTGAAGCGTGGCTTTTTCCTCTTTGGTTCCAGTTCTTTTTCTTGTATATGCAAATTGTAGCTGATAACTGAACAGTCCGAGGTCATGACCATAAATATGACTTGCACATGTTAATAAAAGAGGGATCTGGATGAGGATGCACAGTTCTCTGGAAGTGATGACCTTTTCACAGTAGGACGCAGCCTCCCTAACATGTGTTTTCTGACTAGTTGGCTACATGGAACATATTCAGAGATTTTTGAGGCCCTACCAGACCTAGAAGCAGAATTTTAGTAACAGAATATAGCAAATAAATGTGATAACCATTAGTTTCACTAATCTTCCTGTTACCATCTCTGAACCTTGTAGATGTTTTGTGTTTTCTTGCTTTCTTTGTCTCCAGAGGATCCAGGGATCTTCAGCTTGGTTCTAATGGCCTCTATAGCCCTTTTATCAAGTTATCTTCTGAAGCAAATGTTTTTTAACCACACAATCAAAAACTAGTTGAAAAAAAGGCTTGTTGGCTACATGGAGCATGTCCAGAGCCAAATAGAGATCACTTTTGAGGCCCTAACAGACATTGTAGCCTACAGGGTCCAGAGTCAAGCAGACAGGGTGAAGGCTAAACAATGTGTGTGTGTGTTTGTGTGTACGTGCTTGTGAGTGTGTGTGTGTCTGCATGTGTGTGTATGTGCCTGTGTGTGTGTGTGTGTCTGTGTGTGTGTTTGTCAGGGTCAGTGTTAGTCTGGGGTACAGGCCAGGGAAATACATTATGGCTACAAATGTCCTCTCAAAGATAGAAGAACAAATGTGTGTGCATATACACACTCATTGTGAGGTCAATAAGATCAACTAAGTTTAAAGATCATTAAAACAAGCACACTATATGATTGTCTAAATCTGGCTCCAGCCAGCACCACTGGATATCAACAATCAACTGGGACCACAAACTGATCATTCTACTGAATTCTATCCAACAACTAACCATTATGAAGAAATCTGTTGCATCAAGATTCCATAACCAGAGCCCTCAGCAGGGTCAGAGGAAGGTCATCAGGCTTACTCTCAACAAAGATGTTACGCTCAAGAAGGCAGAGAATGCCTGGAAACCCAGACGGAGTGCAACAACCATGAAGGATTCTGAAACTATAAGAACACAGGAAACATTGAGGACTCTGCAGACCATCCTGAACAAACTGACACCAGAGAAATTTGAACGTCTGGTCAACCAGGTTACTGAACTCAGCTTTGACACTGAAGAGAGGCTGAAGGGTGCCATTGATTTGATTTTTAAGAAGGCGGTGTCTGAGCAGCATGACAGCGAGTGCTGTGCCAAGATGTGCCGTCATCTGATGAATGTAAGTTACTCACATCATCACCAGAAATTGAGTACTCTACAGAGTACTTGCAGATATATATGTACATGTGGACTTTAGCTGACACATTCAGTACTTGGCCCAGCTCTGTTTGGGCCACATAAATCTTTGTTTGATGGCATAATCAATATTCTTTTCCTTCCTCAGTTGAGGAGAACATCAGAAAAGAAAAACAATGACGTGAACCTGCTCAAACTTCTCCTCATTCGTTGTCAGAATGAGTCTCTGAACAAACAGCCAGACAAGCAGGTTGTAAAGAAGCAGGAGCTCGACTCAGCAAAAACTGTAAGAACTGTCAGAGAATAACGTTTATTTAATTAGTAAAGTACAGTTTAGTGTTTGTCTGTTAGATTCTGGAGACAAACGCTGCCCACATGTGTATTAAAGTGACTCTGATCTCCCCTTATAGGAAGCTGATCATGACCTCCAGATGTTGGAGCTGGAAGAGCTCAAAAAGAATACTCATCGCCGTTTCCTCGGCAACCTGAAATTCATCGGCGAGCTGTTCAATGTCAACATCCTGACAGAGAACGTCATGCACAGTTGTGTGATGAGGCTGCTTGCTGATGACCAGGAAGAGTCCCTGGAGAGCTTGTGTAAGCTGCTCCAGGTTATCGGATTGAAAATGGAGAAAAACAAGATGAGCACAGCAGACACACGCACACATACACACACACAGACACACACGCACGCACAAAAAAACACACAAACACGCATCCTTGTATGTCTATTAAGGAGTTTTAACCATGGGAATTGTTTTTCTTTTCTTTAGTCTAAAATGAACAAATATTTGTCCCTGATTTGAAAAATAATCAAAAAAGGCAGAACTTCAAAACGAATTAATTTCATGCTCCAAGATGTTCAGGATCTGAGAAAGGTAAATATTATCTAAGACTAATATTTCATTTAGTTGTATGACTTTTTTTTAAACATTTTGATCATCTCTGTACTAATCATGTCAAATTTGTTATCTTCAGAACAACTGGGCCCCTCGTCGGAAAGAAGAGGGTCCCAAGAAGATCAGGCAGATCCATGAGGAAACCACTGTGGAGCAAAAAAGGGG
Source organism: Lagocephalus sceleratus (assembly GCA_911728415.1). Classification (NCBI taxonomy): domain Eukaryota; kingdom Metazoa; phylum Chordata; class Actinopteri; order Tetraodontiformes; family Tetraodontidae; genus Lagocephalus; species Lagocephalus sceleratus. The sequence continues at coordinate 2,689,209 of CAJVRN010000211.1, read as the reverse complement.
GATGGTCCCAACCACAGTGGGAGGAGCACAAGGTAGGACGGGGGCTCCTGAAAAGCCTGTGAGACCTCGAGGTCCGATTATCAGGAGCCCTGCACAGAAACAAAGTGAAAGCTCTGAGACAAAAGTGAACAAGAGCGACCACCGAGTCTCCATCAGGCCTCCTCCTCCTCCTCCTCATCCAGAACTCACAGCTGGACAGCTCAAATCACAGCTGGGCAAACTCCTGCTGGAGAAACATACCAACCAGCAGGTCATTGAGTGGATACAGGTCAGTTCCTCTCCTGCTCAACGTCTTTGCACACATGTAAATGCACTCCAATTTCGTACAGCACTAACACTTTGATTGTTTCGTTCTTCAGAAGAACCTCAGTGAAGAACAAAGAGCATCAACAGTTTGTCCATGCTCTGGCGACATCAGTCTGCCAGACAGCTGTTGTTTTCTGTGAGTATGGATGACATCATGAATAATCTAAATGTGTCCAGTCAATCAGTGACCCTTTTAGAAAGACTCCCTAAAGTTGTGCTTCAGTGAAGGTCCGTGGTTCACTGCAGTGGTGTGATGAAGAGTGTTTGTGGTTTCAGGTCATGTCCATAAGGTGGATTTTAAACAGCTCTGTACAAGAGCAGGTCTGTTGGTAAGATACTTGAAGGACCACCACCAGCAGCTGGAGGTCCTGGATGTTGTAAAGGACCTCATGGTCTCAATGAACCATCCACCAAGTGAGTATTTATTATTCTCATGTAACTGTAACTACACAAAAACTAAAGAATGAAGCATCAGTACTGATGTCTCTGTTTTGTGCCTCTGCAGATCTTCTGTGGATGTTTTTTGTTGCCATCCTCAATGCAGACATTGTTGAAGTTGAAGTCTTTCTTCAATGGAACTGCAGAAAAAGTCTCCTGAACCTCCCAGCGAACGACATTGAGAAAATCACAAAGTTCTTTGCTGAACTCCAGGATGACTGACTATCTGATAAATCAAATATATATTGTAAATAAAAAAAGACAAACGTACGCTCTTTTCTTGATTTCTTTTAGAAATATTTGGTATTGATAATCAATGATAAAAATGGTACAAATCCTTCTTTACTGATGTAATCAGATAATAAAGGTTTTAGTTCTTATCATACTGTAGCTGTACAAGCAGACAATTGTAATAAAAGTAGAACCATATGTCACAAATATAAAATGGATAAAAAGGATGACTTAATTAGCAAATGTCATGAACTCATTTCATTCCAGCCTGAAGAGCAACAAGTCAGTGACAAGACAATTTAAAATGAACAAATAAAATATAATGATGTATGTATAAATGAAGGAAAAACATTTTCATTGTAAACTAGTGGAGAATACAGACACCACCATGTGCAATGTGTACTATCTTCTCCAGATTCAGAGATGAGGAGAAATCTCTGTCAGCAGGGGACAAGGCCAAAGGTCAAACCTGGATGGTCTTTGGGGACCCTATAACAAATCTGATCACTAGATGGCCGAGTGGAGTTTGAGTTTTATACAAGAGCATCATTTGATAAAGCTTTCTCTGTTTACTTAATTAAAATATGTAGAGATATAATAAAATGGCGGCGCGGCACGGTGGTGTGGTGGTTACCAAGAAGGCTGGGGACTTTCTGTGTGGAGTTTGCATGTTCTCCCTGTGCCTGCGTGTGTTCTCTCTGGGTACTCCGGCTTCCTCCCACAGTCCAAAGACATGCATGATTGGGGATTAGGCTAATTGGAAACTCTAAATTGCCCATAGGTGTGAGTGTGAGAATGAATGGTTGTTTGTTTCTGTGTTAGCCCTGCAATTGGCTGGCGACCAGTCCAGGGTCTACCCTGCCTCCGCCCATTGATCTGGGATAGGCTCCAGTCCCCCCACGACCCTCAGTGGAGGAACAAGCGGTAGATGATGGATGGATGGATGGATAATAAAATGGCAATAAAAATGAGCCAATGAAAATTTTGGTCTGTTCTTCTCCTTTTTTTCTACACTAAGACATCAGTATGGCCATTTAATGAGAACAAAGCTTGAATTTAAGACTTTTTTCTTTCAAATGATCATATATTAAAACATATTTGTATCCTGAAATGAATATGTATTAAATTATATGGTAATGGTCAATAATGTACAGATTTGGTAAAACCTAATCGGCATTTTTAATCTTTCATTTATTTTTTTCCTTTCAGAGTATTCATCCATCTCAGTGAGTTGAAGCTTTAGGTATAATATGTGTGTGTATGTGTGTGTGTGTGTTTGTTTTTGCCCCTCCTCCTCTGGTTCATGCTGTTTTGCATCTGAATTTCTAAAAGGTTAAAAGCTTTGACTTTAATATTCAGCACGGTTACCATGATGCTACAAAATGAATTCCAACCTCGCTGCATTTCTAGCAGCCTCTACAGCCCTCTTTATCAAGTTCCCTTCTGACACAAATGCACTTTCTTTTGAGGCCCTACCAGACTCAGAACCAGAACTTCACTAACAGAATGTTGCAAAGAAATGTGATCACCAATCTCCCTGTTTCAGTCTCTGAACCTTGTGGATGTTTTGTGTTTTCTTGCTCTCTCTGTCTCGGGGTTGCACCTTTTCCTCATTCCCCTCACCAAGTGACCACAGGTGTAACCACTTTTTAATCAAAGCCTGGCACAGCATAAAATCTGGTGACAGTCGCGCATTTGTGCTTAGATTGAGACTCTCGGGAAACATTGATGGAGTACGTTTTCAGCTCCAGTTTTTGTGAGCATGCTTTAATTCATAACCATTTTGTGATCTACTTATGGTGAGTTCACATTAATTTGTTATCCTGTTTTAAACCCAAACTTTTCTTTTTTCGGTATTTTGCTTTTGAACCATTGTCTAATAAATTTCTTGGTTTCTTGGTTTTGACATTCTGTTTTCATCTTCTTTAGCTTGGTTTCAATTAAATGGTGTTACTCCCTTTGTCTCCTAGTAACAATTCCTGATAGATATATGTTAAACATAACTTTAGAAATATTAAAACAAAGCATATTTCTTGCCCCTATGTCTTTCCCATCAAAGTAACGAAAACTATAAGGAAACTGATAACTGATAAGGCCTTAATCAAAAACATTATTGTAAATTAGGTAATATGACAGTGATGTGACAAGGTCAGCTCAGCTCGCTAATTATGAAAAATAGGAAATTAAGATTGCAACATGCAATATATTCACATTACTTAATTATCACAATTGAGTATTAAAACCCCGACAACCTAAGGAATAACTTTGACTAACTTATATCTGCCTTATGATCTTCTGTCTTCACACTTTCTACTTCCCTCTCTCTTCCTGTTTGAAGCATTACGTTTGCTCGTGCTGGTGACTCCTGTCATGAGTGGCCATTGGCTTTTAACAAGACGCGAGGGGCCAGTGAAGCCAGCATGGTTAAATGCTCTCTGCTCTCTGCATTTTCCTCACTTGAGTGCAAAAGTGATGGAGTCTCATGTCTGGAAGCTTTATTTCCCTTGTGGCCACTCGAGCATATTGTGGGTCATCTGTAGCACTTAGATGACTGAGCTGGTGAATATATCTCAGCCTAAGCCTCCTTGACAAAGTGCCTCATTCTCTGCTTCAGTCTCTAAGCTACAGACAACAAAGAGAGGGGAAGCTATTGCAATGGGTGATTGGCTTTCTGCCACAGTGAAGGTGCTTTGGCTGAAGGGTCTGGGTGGTGGAAGTCCCCTAGAGGCTGTAGTGTTATGAAATAATGTGTGTATCATGAAAACTATGCACGCCTGCTTTGATGTTGCTACCTGTGCTGACTTAAATACCTGGGATATTATTGCAGAGTAAAAAAATAACATCAGCAGAAAGGAACGAAAAAAACATTGTTTTTTAAAAGAGAATTCGAAATTTTTAAAAAGACTACAATAAGTAAACCTGTGTTTTTCTGACCGTCATGTTTAAAACAGATCTTGAAATAAATTATTCAAATACATTATGGTGCTTATAATGCTTGCAGCATCTGCATAAACTATTTACAATTCATGAGTGCGTGTTCTGAATTCTTTCAGTTTCCAAAAGTCACATTGTAGCCTACAGGGCCCAGAGTCAAGCAGGCAGGGACTCATGTGAGGGCTAAACAATGTGTGTGTATGTTTGTGTGTGTGTGTGTGTGTGTGTTTGTTTGCACCCCTCCTCTTCTGGTTCATGCCGTTTTGCATCTGAATTTGTAAAAGGTTAAAAGCTTTGACTTTAATATTCAGCACGGTTACCATGATGCTACAAAATGAATTCCAACCTCGCTGCAGAAGGGATCTGCAGTGTGGTTCCAGTGGCCTCTGCAGCCCTCTTTATCAAGTTCCCATCCATCCATCTATTGCTTTCTACTGCTTATTCCTCCACAGAGGGTTGCAGGGGGACTGGAGCCTATCCCAGGACATTGGGCAAAGGCGGGGTCAGCCCTGGACGGGATGCCAGTCAATCACAGGGCTGATATAGACAACCACTCCTGCTCACACTCACACCTATGAGCAATTTAGAGTCTCCGATTAACCTAATCCCCAATTGTGCATATCTTTGGACTGTGGTAGGAAGGAGGAGAACCCGGAGAGAACCCACGCAGGCACAAGGAGCACATACACACACAGAAAGCCTCCATCCCAACTGGGATTTGAACTCAGGGCCTTCTTACTGTGAGGTGACAGTGCTAAACACAACATGATCAAAAACAAGATGGGGGAAGCAGGATCATTGAACAGGCAAACTGTGCCAATCTTTCATGAGAGAGTAGCTTTGAGTGGAAAAACTGAAGACCAAATCATCTGAAAGAAAGGTGCTGTGAAAGTGAGTCAGACTGTTGTTCATTCAACATGTACTGTATACGTGACTGTTACTGCCGCTAAAAAAAAAAGCGGGAGATGTGGTGGTAATGCCAGTTTGGAAGGTCAGTAAAAAGACAGATGGAAGGAAAAGGCATCTTGCTGAGGCTCAGGATCTTTGACAGATGTCCAATGACCTCTGACCGGATCTGCCTAATCAGCGTGAGGAGCCAGAATGCACGATGCTGTCTGTTTCAGTAGCTTCTAAAATAAGTCATATTGAATTTGTGGCTGTTTTTGAGTGTTTTGTTTGAGGGTTTATTTCTGAGGGCGACTGTACATTTATCATTTTGCCTAGCTGACATTAAATCCACTGAACTAATAACTTGTATTTTCATTTGCATACTCTTGGGTCACTAATTGATGTCAAGCCAGGCTTGTTTATTGATTGTTGGTTATATTAAAACTGATCACTCAGGGCAGAGAAGCTGTGGATGCCCTCACATACAGTCAGTTTGGAGCCTGGGACTAAAAAAAGATTGCATTCTTGCTTCAAACAAAAGACCAATATTGACACTTCTGACACCTGACAAGCTTGACTCTTCCTGTTGATGGATTAATGGTTCTGCTGTGTATAGAGTGACCTCACGCAAAATGTGATTCAACATCCAGAGGAAAAGTTTGTTGAATGGTCGTTTTTTCTTTTTTTTTTTGCGTTTTCATGGCCAATTACGCTGATTGCCCAAGCACTGTAGCTGCAGTGTTCCTTTCCAAATAAACAACCACTGAACAAATGGTGACTGCTGACGCATCCAAATATCTGTTCAAACTGATAAAAGCCAATTATGAACACAACAGCGGTTTAAGCCTTAATTGTGGAGACAATTTGCTGATAACATTCTGATTTCAGAAGGTTGATGGTGCATAATCACCAGTGTTTAAGGACAGATAACATGCTATTGAATCATGAGCTCTTGTCATTTGGATAAAGCATATATCATGCCAAGTCTAAAGCCTCTTTGTTGATGTGAGCTGACAGGGATGAAAGAGAAGAAAAGAGACAGAAGAAGAATTGCTGCAATGTGATAAATCCCCAAATCAATAAATGCCAAAAGAATGCATAGAAAAATACCCAAAAAGTGTACCCCTGAAGAAAAAGTAAATGTAGTTGGAAAGAAAACCCCAAAACAGTGCAGCTTCTCCCTGCAGAGTACAAAGACAAAATAAAACACAGAAATCAAGACAGATGAACCCCTTTCCTTTCCATTGCCGAGAAAGCTTTGTGATGTGCTTATTATGTGACACAAGTGTTTAGCGGGGATAAGTGAGATCTCTGTAGCAGCACGTCTTTCTGAAGGAAAGAGAAGCACATGAAGACAGTCCTCGTAGGATGTGTCAGGTAGCATCAGCCTCCTGATAACATCTGGCTCTATTCATCATTTTCAGAGGGGAATGTTTGTGACGTCCCCACCCCCTATGTTTGCAGACATCATTTGACATTCTTTGGTGCTGTAGATGCTCCTACTTTTACACATTTCCAAACTAGAGAACTAGATGCATTTGCATCTGAAGCTGGAGCCCTTGTAGGGATGCAGTTATAGGAGCAGTTTATGTTGAAGTGGCACCTGCTCTGTGCTGCTGTTAGATTCAGCCTGCCCTCTGTGATTTCAGCCATGCTCATTATGTGCCCCAGAGCTGCCTCCACACTGATTCAGCTAAAAACCCTAATGGAGCATAATGAGCCACACAGTTTTCCCCACTGCCTGACAAACGTAGTAGGGATTTAGCGCCGGCACAGTGTTGTATTGCCTGTAATCCACCACAAAAAATCCGCCATTATGCTGTTGGGCATCGTATCTATTGAAACGCCTGGCTCTAACATTAGAGCCACTGCTCTTCTTCTCTGTTCAGATCTCACATCAGTCGGAGACTTCTGGACCTACAGGTGTTTTGGATGGAGGCTGATGATCTGAAGGACTGAATCTGGCTGCAGATTAATCTCAAAACATTGCATAATGTGGGACATAACCAGATTTATGATGTACTTGGTTTAGCTCAGAAGGGGCCAAAAACTGGTTTCAGCAAAATATCAAACAAACCACTTGTGGTATATGCAAGTCTCCAAAAAGGGTCTGGAACTCCTTTACACACATTATAGTGAAACTGAATGGCACCCACATTGTTGCAAATTGAATATAATTTGCACTTTCAGAAAATGGCCATCTTAATAATGCCCACATTGACTGTACTTTTGAGCTAAGGGAAAAGTCACAGTGATTGTTATTGTTCTCCCTGCCGGCTTCACACTTCTCATCTCTGTGAATTCATATTTTGGCTCTTTGCAGGTCATGATATTATTTAGGCTGTGACTCATTTCAGCTTCTCGATCTGCACCACAAAGCACACAGCCGAACTCTCGGCTCCCCGTCAAGACGCTCCCCGAGCATAGACTTCTTTTGGTGTGAATAGGAGATAATTAAAAGCTGCATCTTTTTTACATACATTTGCTGCTCTCCAAAAGATCTGCTATTCTCTGTTTCATTACCACTGCCATTGTGTGTTTGTGCGTGCATGCGCATGCATGTGTGAGTGCTCAGACACGCGCGCTCACATGCGTGCGCTCAAAGGAGGTTATTTGTGGCAGATGACTGTGGGGCCTTTGTTTTCCTGGTATCTTTCCTCCTGATAGAGGCAGTAAAGAACTCTCACAATGCGCTTTGATCTCAGTCTGCAGCAGCTTTATACAGATTGATGGAGGAAGGTGGAGAGGAAGATGGAGCTGTGCAATACCGAAGGGGGAAGAGAACTAGATAGTTGAAGTGTAACAGATGTAGAGACTGCTGAGCAAAAGTAGCAGGAGAGTGACTGTAAAGGCTGTTTTGTGCATCCTAAATCAGTGTGGGGTCACTAAAAAGGCAGCAAAAAGCAGAGTCAGTTTTATTTATACAGTAATAATTTGCACCAAAACCTTTAAAGTGATGCTTAAATCCACCCCAGTGCATGGGGATAGTTACATTTTAGAGTATTTTCTGCCTTGTGTGTTGATTTCCATAGAGGAACAAGATTGTTTTAATTGTACATGTATACATTATTTAAATAGGCTTGCCTCAACACAATATTGCATCAACATGAGCTTTGACATGTTAATATTGCTATTACTACTAATGTTAATTCAACCTAATATTCTTGAATATGACCTTGGACTATTAGTTTTAGACAGCACTTAAAATACCTTTTTTAAAAAAAAAAAAAAAAAATCCTCTGTCCTTCACTATTTCTGCAAATGAAATGTTCAGGGACAGTTTACCAAAGGATATGCTGGCCCTGCACATTTTAAAAATGCATCATGATGGATGAATCATTAATTATCAGCCAGATGTACCTGCAAAATCTGCATCTCTCTGGTTTATGTTAATCTCATATTCATTTTTAATTCCCTAAACTGAAATCTGAACTTCATATGCAACCACAGTTACCACAACCACACTGAAACACCACAAAACATCATTTTTTATTCAATACTTTCAGCCTTATAACCTTTCTTTGACTCCCAAAAACTGTTGAAACTAAACATGATGTTCCAAGAAATGGTTTGCCCTTTATACAAATTGCTCATGTAAATAATTCAAGTTTTTTTTCTTTAACAGAAATGGTATCATTTAAAATATTTCCAAACACACAATACACAATTTATAATGCTTAATAAAAAAAAGAAAATGAATCGTTACCTTGCTTTATTTAATAGTGTATATTTGAATGCATTGTACAGTACAAGTCAAAAAAAAATTAAATGCAAGTTTTGGACTGAAAATACATGAAAACCTAGTTACATTCTATCTAATTAAAATCAAAAAGGCAATGCAGGCTGATCCTACTTATATGAATTTTCACAAGACATCCTCTCATGTGGTTCAGTAGTGAGCATGGACTTATCTTGTCCTGATGAGACAACGGGCGGTTCTCTGGGGGATCTCCTCAGAGACCTGGATGGTGGTCAGTCATCACTCGACTGCTGGGAAGTCTGAGATGTGACGGTGGACGCGGTGATACATGATATCGTCCAGGTGCTTGATTGGATCCCGATAACCAAGTTGGCCTGTAAAAGGCACTAATGTCTTCATCCAGGAATGATCCAACCACTGGATGCCAGGTAGTCATGAACCAGGAGAGGCTGCTGACAGACCGGCCACGCTGAAGGATGGTGCAGACAGCAGAACATTCTCTGTACACTTGTCTTACTTCAGTTTGCCCGCTAGCACTTTTTGTACACATTCTCAATATTTTTACCTTCTACCTGCACTTCAGTCTTACAAACAAGGAGCAACCTTCTGTAGTGATGCTGTGATTTCATCCCCCCTCAGGGTGAAGACCAGATGTATCACCACCTAATTTTTGTTGCCAGCAATGAGTTTGATTTCTGCCCGGGAGGGGGGCATCTGGCTGACTCTGTTGTCCTAATCTTCACAACTATATGACTGTAGGGCTGTGGGAGATAAGGAGTTGAGGCAAGCTGTTGTCAGATAGGTTTATACAATGCTTTTCCAATTTCACAAGGTCTCTTTTAACCATTCAGCTACTTCCTGCCACAAATAACAGAGCATTTATATAGCAGACAATATGCATTTGTAAGGTACTGGTTATTCTAAAAGTTGGTAACGGTTTTATTTTGGGGTTTTTTTTTTGCCACTAATTGTTTGTTTTGTACCACTTACTTATGAATTGTCATCATTAGTTTCCCACAGTTTGTCCACCACAATGTTATTCATTGTTGTGAGGAGATGTTTCACTGTAAAAGTTCACCGAATGGTTGGTGGTTCGAGCCCACCCAGGGACGCAGATATTTTGATGTCGAGGGCAGTTTACCCACTCTGACAACTCTGTCTTGGAAAGAGTCAGTAATGCAAAATAAAGTACTGCAAAAATAAGGAATACAGAGTCAAACGTTGCACATGCAATTTTGTACAGAGGCGGATGATTCAGTCGGAACTAGATCTGAGAGGTGAGGGAGAAACTTTAATTTTCTCTGTGATCACTTGCAATTACTGGAAGAAAGCCAGCAAATGTCAGATCAGACAGGGCTCAACTCAAATCACTCGCTCTGTGGCAGCAGAGGGCAGGAAGTATTTTAAAACAATGACTGATCTCACCTGACTACAACACAATTTGCCCTATTTAGGGTAAGATGAAATCAAAAACAGGGGAAGCAAAGTCGTTTATAGTTGATTGGATGAAAGACAACACCAGCCTGTTTCTTATGTGTCACTGCTGGTTAAATTTTTTTTTTTTTCTAAACCTGTTACTGTGCAGGAGGCTCACAGGGACCGTATGGGAAATTTTTATTACACCAATATTGATTACACTAATTACACATTACTCATTATGCTCTATTAGCAGCAAACGGCCATCCAGTCGTCCAAGTCAAAATGGCGCGTATGAAATCACGTTCACCGAAACGTGTCCTGTAATGAGAAAACATAATCAAATCAGATGGAAGTTAGACACAACACTTTTCTAGATGGAATATTAATCTCAGTAGCAAACCTTTCTCTGCTACCTGCTGCTGTCTTATCACCAGTGTTATTAAATAATAACAAATGGAAATGCAAATCGCTGCCTGTGTGCTTTTAAATGATAATTCAGTGACAGAGATGGAAGTCTCTTCCCAGAAAAGAAAAAAATGCCCATTTGAATGACAGCTAATTACTTGCTCCTTTCCCAAGTGTGTCTCCAAGGAACAATAGGCCTCATTTGCTGTCTTTAAAAGCTGCTTTAATGTATTTTTAAAATGACCTATAAAGTGCCGATGCAAAATGTCGATGATTAGAATTCAATTCAGTGTCCTGGACATTAGCGTCTGCTTAAATGGCGATGTAATTGACAACACTGACACTGACATAAAATGGCACGTTTTAGATCCGATCGATGCACTGAGGGTGATTTGCTGCTCCTCCTGTAACACAGCAGTGAAGTGAACAGAAACGGGGCTCCACCATCTGCTTAATGACCTGGAACCTGCACTTTGACAGGATGGTCTATGTTAATTTTATAAAGTGCGACCCTCGTGTGGGGCTGTCATGGCCCCGGTAATATCGCTTAGCACTTAACTCCTCAGGTCTGTTGCTGGGGGATGAGAGGGGAGATGCAATTCTGGCCATCACAGATGTACCTCACTCAGCAAAGGTCACACTATAATAAAGCAGCAGCAGCCTTTGGTAAATACAACAAAATAAATGGATGGAGTATGTATTTGCTGCTCTTGGTTTAAAGAAAAATGGCACAAAGGCATAAACATTCAAGGTACAATCTAAAAATACAATGTAGAAATAGATTGAAAAAGTGGGGAAGGTAGAGGGTTGCTCAATGTGTGGTGATGAGAAACAGCTGCTCAGCTAAGGATTAATAATCCTTAGTTATGATGTGTATCGGAAGTACGTGTCAACAATGGTAGCAAATTATTAGTTAACACATTTACCAAAGGAAATACTGTCAAAGCCATAGTTAAACGTATTTGATGTGCAAATATTGTTGGGTGTGATTCTTAAATCTTGCACAGAGACCAGGCACACATGTCAAGAATAAAAAAAAAAAAAAATTGTGATGAAATTATAAAAGCATTTCAACACCAACTTCTGTATTAGGCAAAGTGCATTTTCCCACCACAAAAGGATTATACGGAAGAGATCAGCCAATTACTTGTTCACACCTTGGAGGAGATGAGAGCCAAAGGGAGAGGATGGAAAAATGAAGAAGCAAGCAAGTGGAACAAAAGAACAAATATAAATGAGACCAGAACAGTGCAAGTAGACTTGGGGGGTAGATTAAGCAGGTGGTAGACTGTTTCATCACCAGCAAATCCCTGATAATAACTGCATTCAATTTCAGTCTTGGAAAAAATAAAGAATTAAAGGAATGCAGTGGAGGGTAACAAGAAACAAAAAAAATCTCATAGTGGTTAGATGTGAAAGACCTGTGGTCTCCTAGTATCATGGCAGATTTTATCATGGTCGGGGAGGCATTTGTTGTTGGGATTACCCAGGCTTCATGAAAGGGGATATTCATTAACTCCTGTTGACATCTCACCGAGCGATTATAATCCCACTGAAGGGCAAAGGACTGAGGTTATGAACTGGAACAGAAGCTTTCTGCCGCTCAGTGCCTCTAATGGCGGCTGACCTTGTAGCTCACACTTATGGAAGAGTGCATCACCAAAAAATAGGCCACTTAAAATCTGAATAAATCACTTCATGAGGAGAGACAGGGTGTTTGCATGTATAACATTTGTTTGTTCTTCTCCTCTTCCTGTACTACCTCTTTCTGCCCATACTCCCCTTTGACTGCTCCTTTACCTGGCTATCCAGCACCAGAAGGGTCCCTCCATATGACCCTGATCCTGCTCAAGGTTTCTTCCATAAAATGAAAAAAAGATAATGTGAGGTACTTGCTACCATTATCTCTCATATGCTATTTATTGCTAAACACGGGTTGCTGGAGTTTATTCCAGCAGAAACCAAGAAAAAGACAGGAATACATCAGCCCATTGCTAGCACAATAATAGTATCAAATCAGCCCAATGTACAACTTTTTATTTTTGTATTTTTCTTTACCAATACTATTCACAAATACTTTAAGTTGTACTGACTGTTTTTTTTTTTAAAAAAACATCTTATTATATTTAATCTTTTAAATTGTCAGTCCCAACTTGCTGTCACACTACAAAATACCAGCCTCTTCACAGAGGTGCCATTTTCAAATAAGATTTTACATTTTGGAATCATCAACTGAGATGGATTAACTCTGTTGACCTGTTTAAACCTGACATTCTGTAGTTGGAAAAAAACCCCCCAGACATTTATGCAATGCCTCTAGCATTCTCCTGATGTGTTATGCAGAAAAATAGCTGATAAAGAGCACTACAATGTGAATGCTACACCACCTGAGCTGTCTACTCCCTCTGCTCTGTCTTCATTTTGTACAAAACCAGTGAAGTGTGCACCACAGTGACAGACAGAGTGAGGCAGGTTAATGGTGGTAAGACATTAAGACTTTAAGGTTAACTTTGAGAACTCTAAGTAGGAAACTGTGTTCAGTGAAAGGAGAAATGTGTAGGGTACTAACACCAACAGGTTTTTCTTTCATGCATCGCCTCTCTGAAAGTATTAGTATTGTAAAACAACTCTTTAAAATCCCCAAAATTCAGTACATGCTATTTAATAACTGATAAATTTAGAGAACTAGTCTAACCCCACATCATTATGTAAAACAAACGCTTGTCAATCATGTTAAAAAGTCTCTCCTCATGAAGTTTAAAGTCGCATTAGTGTCTCTTCTTACACAGTTTTGTTTAATTGATTCACTGTTCATCTCCCGCCTCAGTGATTAGGCCCATTAAAGCTATTTTAATGGGACAATCTCATTCAAGTGATTGATATTTAGGGAGAAGAAAGTAGGGCTCCTCAGGGGTTTGGGTAATGCTAGAGTTTGAAAAAATAAAAGAAAGAAACAAAAAAGAATCCCTGCAATTAAAAAATGCTTTGGCTAAACTTGGACCAAGCAAGTGAAGGAAAAAAAGAGCTATTATCGCACCCAATTATGAATTAAATTATCAATACTTTGGAAAGCAATTAAGGACATTTGCATTAAAGTAATTAATAAGTAGAATGGGACAATTTTTATCAATATCATTTGGGTTTTACATTCAGGCTTTATATTTCTGGCCTGATGCACTTTAGTTATATGCACAGTTTAAGTCGGATCATTGTTAATGTATGATCTGTGTGTGTTCTTGTCTTTTCCCATTCTACTGTCAAAGTGAGGACATTTTGACTGGTCCTCATGCCCTCAAAGGACTGTTTGAGGATTAAGAGGTGAATTGAAGATTGAGGTTAGAATTGGGTTTAAATTAGAGTTATGGACAGGTGTGATGGTTTGGGTAAGGAACTGGGAAATGCATTATATCCTCACAATGATAGATGTTTTGTGGTTTGTCTATGTGTACGTGGAGTGTGAGATAATTTGAAGCCTTGCTTTTTTTTTGCCAGGGTTAAACACCATACCACCATTATCTATCACACAGGATCTCAGAAAAATTGGCCATGACAACGCAAACTATTTATATGCCAGAGAAAGCTTGATCAGAGCACATTTATTCTTTTAGTGTGTCTAAGGATGATAACTGTAGGCAAAGTCATGGCACTTTCACATTCTCTGTCTGTACATTTATGAGAAGCAGGAATGCTTTGATTAGAGACTGTAAATACATCTCCAATTTGAATGAGGTAATTACTGTGCCAGTGAAAAAGGACACAGATTGTCAAAGAAAAGCTTCTCTTCTTTGGATGGGCTTGTACAACCAACCTTTTAGTGAATAGCTGAATGCAGTGCCCCATTAGGCCGCAGAGATTGTGAAAGAGGAAGCTAATAGAACCAGTAGGTTACCTCAACCGCAAACTGTCAAATATGGTTTCCAATTATTTATAATATTCAAGAAGGTAAAGAAAACCTAGTCATCCCTGGGGGGACTCCAGCCACCATCCCTTCAGTTATCAGCTGAATGCACTAACCGATTGGACCACAGAGACCATGTTAGAGTAGTATATATACACATATATATCCTTTGAGGTACACACTGGGATTTAAGAGAGTCATTGAGAGAAATACATAAGCATACTGGAGGAGCTGGTGCAGTGTCACACTCCGCTATAATACCGCCCATCTGCACGCATACTCGAGTGGGTAATAACATATTTAGGACTCATTTCATGCCATATAGTATGATCCTTCAAGATAGTTAATACTATAGTTCTTGTAATGTACATAATTTCAGCCTAGTCTGCTGAGTAAATTTAGAGCACACTTCTACCATCCAAGCTGTTCATTTTATAACAGAAAATATTAATAAAAACACACAAATGATTATTTTTTCGAAACTGCTGTTACAAACTGTTTGGTCATAGCCTGGAATCCTGCCTGAGACTCCTTGAACTCTCTATGACTTCAAGGCACCAAATTAACTCCAATGCATTGAGTGTTTGAAGTGTTAGCACTGGAAAGCACACAAAGAGTGAGGTGTCACACCGTATTACAAAATCTCCCCATGCCTCCTCGTTCAAAGGTGGACCCGAAAAAAAGAGCAGACTGATCCCAGATGGTGAGAGAAACATGCAGCATTTTGTTATATACCTGCTGCAGCTGGAGATTGGGAAACAGCTCTGCACATTGGAATGTTCTTTTCAAGAGACAATCTTAAAATGGAGATCAGGGCGGGAAAAACTGCACATGCAAGCCATGTTTTCAGACTCAGCATTACTGGGGTGGGTATGCCTTTATCTTCTTCCCAGTCGGACACAAACGTGACTTAAAATTATAGAGAGACAAGGCAGGAAAGCCAGAATCATGTCCTTCTCCAGTAGGTGGATTAAAGAGAAAGTAAAGCGCGCCCCCCATGAAGATTCCTCATGTTTATTTCATAACACAGCTCTGCGGTAAATTATATCCCCTCCTATATTTGCCATCACAACAACCTTTCTTTAGTGGCGCACACTATTTCAAAAGATCTCAATAGATTACCCTTGACCTACTCAACTAAATTCTCCCTGAGGGATTAGTATCCATCCGAACCTGTCATGCTTGTCTTTAATGTGTTTTCTTTTTTTTGCTTGTTTCTTTTTTCATTTTACTTCTGTTTAGATCTCTTCCTATTGATTATTTTCTCCCTGTCCGTCCATCTCACTCATTCCTTTGCATGTTGTAGCTCATCTTGCCTCCTCATATTTTGCCCGTGCTTTGTTATGTAAGCGCCACTTTCTTCCTTTTTATCTCCCTGGTGCTCATTGTCTTCTATTGCCATGGCAATCTGCTATAGACAGATGGGCCATGGGTTGCATATCTTAACTGAATTATTAATCTCTTGGATTGAACCTGTTCTCAGAAATGATGTAATTTATGCTGACTGGATATTTTATGTTTCTTCTCATACTATACATGACCTCATGTCTTCTGCATAATTTTTACATTTTCACCCTGCCGGGAGCGCTGGCTTGGATGCACTTTGATGTCAACAGTTTAGTCGACTCTGTGCATCGAACAAACTTTACAATCCTCGCTGCTCGCACTTTCCGCTTCCCCCCACCAACATCAGTAGCTGTCAAAAAGCTGCATGTCGTGCGAGCTTTAGGATTTTGCTCTGAGCTAATCTTTCCTGGTTTTGAGAAGCTGAAGGCCCACTGACTCCAGCCCGCCGACTCTCGCTCCGCTATCTCCCAGCAGCCTGTTGCCATGGTTACCCCGGCTCAGTGGCGGGCCGATGCAGCAGCAGTGAAATATATGATACAACCCCCTTCACTAAACACCAGCGCTTTTTGTGTTGCTGTAATCATAAGCCTGCTTGATGCCTTGTGCTCGCCCCTCCAACTGCCACTGAGATTTCCAGCCTGCCTGGGATAGCACGGTGGAAACGACAGAAGAGGCTTGTTTGTGCATATGTGCGCGTTGGCAATTTTGCAAATGGAATTGTATTTACACCATCAGACCACCTTTCAGCCAAATTATAGCGCGTTCTGGCATTTGTATTTATGAGCAGCTCGTCCAGACGGATTCCGGCAGGAAGGCAGTAATGACATGGTTAATGTGCCCTTGGAGGGATGAATCCAAATATTGGGGGAAAAAAGTCAGACGTGTCGGAGATGAAGGAGATAATACAGTTGTTTGAAATGGAGAGGGAAGTACAAAAGAAAGAAATGAGGAATAATTATCAAAAGAAGGGCCCATTAATGACACTAAATTACTTTTTGCATTCTAATTTTGATAAAGATTTCCCCATTTATTTGTGTCATATTTTCTGTTTATATTTCCCATATTTAATTGGGTCTATATTAAGGTTGTATCTGAGCGTAATGAAGTTAGTGTTTGCCTTTAGGTTAAATGTAAATGGGGTCAGGATGGCAAAGTAAAACCTGGAGAAAGAGGTTACATGTACACAGAAAATCAATTGCACATGTACATTAAGTGCACATGCTCATATAAATTAGAAAAATTCTACAAGGGTGGATTACACTTCATAGGCAAATTACACTTGTTTCATCAATCCTGACTGTGACATTTAATAATCTAAGTTAATTAAGTTCATTCTAATCATTTGGTAACAGTTTACACATTGATTTATTACATTTCCTCTTTACGCTTTTCTTTTACTAACAAGAATAGAATGCCATACATGCTGTGCATCTTCAGTAGAAACAGAGCTGTTAATTTGTGACTGTTTATGGCTCTGCTTGCATTTGACAAAGTAGCACACTATGAAAGGCTCACCTTTGAGCAGCTCCCACTGCTGGCAGACTCCCTGTTGTGATGGGCAAACTGACGCGCAGCTGTCTCTGTCACCTCACGCGACATTGGTGCATCACATACAAAAGCAAACATCTGCTTCAGACTGACGGAAACCAGACAAATTATCTCTCAAAGGAGGCAAAAACAAAAAGGATTATGTTCTTTTCTTTCCACTCCATTTGTTGCCATGATTGTCTACAAATGTCACCTGGCTACACTATTGATTCAGAACATACAATAAATCATCCCAAAAGGCTCATTGCCAGAATAGATGTTACAAATTGCTACTTACAAATCCACATGACCAATCAAACTTCTCAGTTCTTAAGAATCTAGGAGGCAAATCTTTGGCAGAAAACTGGATCAAATCACATAGTTACAAATAGGTTTGGCAAGTATTCTCAATTGGAGTAAAAGAAAATACAAGTCAAGTTGATTGATTATGAGCCAAATAAGGTGCATTCTTTTTATTAAAAATGTAATTAAAATGATCAAGTCAGTTTGTCTTTAATGGTACAGAAAAAAGTCTCTTATATATCTTTCTTTTATTGTATTATTTATATATCTTTCGTGTATTCTGTATGCTGATGTAATAGATCGCGAAATCTGTACAGAAATTATGGAAACCTATTGAAAACACTTGAAAACAATATAATACCTTTGAGGCTGTAAGTCAGAGTAGAGGGAAATGAGAAATGAAGCCACTTTTCTGTAACTCAGTAGAATTGAATTGTCATACAGACAGACTGGCTGGCTGACTGAAGCAACTGAGCAATTTATGAAGAAGTACACAACAATAATTGCACATTAAAACCAGATGAAATACAATGCAGGCTGTGCTACCACGCCATCGCATGTTTGGATAATCAGGTCAAGAGTTATTTTAAGTCATTCAGATCTCTGTGTTTAGTGGGGTTTTTTTTATTTATTTATTTTTTAAGGGGGATAGGTGAGTCTTTCTAAGATCAAAAAAAAGAATCCCAAAAATCCCACTTCCTCTTGCCTGAGGCTTGCTGTCATCCCTCACAATTTCATGCAATATTAACATGTCAGAATGGAGGCGCCGTGCCGATAATGCCTCCTGTAATAATCACCCAGGGTTAGGATTATATCTGAGCATGAGGAGGAGGAGAACGCTATAATACTGTCACCCTTTCTAAACCCAGTAGCTTAAATATCACAGCCAGGTGGGCCTCAGGCACCCCCCTCCCACCACAGCTCCATCTGATTCACTTTGTGACACAATCAAAAAAGTTCTGATAATTCTGTGTTCCTTGATCTCCACTGCCAGCCTTTATGGCTTTGATAATATAAGAAAACTATCAGAGACCGTTCGAGGGAATGCAGTTTCCACCTTACAATACAGTGATTTAAAGCTGCTGGGTCACCACAAAATGCTGGTATTTGATGATATGGGAATGGGACTCAACACTACACACTACACCTTTTAAAAAAAAAAAAAAAAAAAAAAAAAAGATAACACTTCCATTTCTCATTTTTACTACATATAGATGCCTGCATGTGTGCAGTTTATTTGATGTAATACTGTCTTGGTATGCAAAAAAATCTAAAACAAAAAATATCCATCTAAGTTTCATACAACAAAACTCGATTTGATTTACTGTCAACCCAAACTCAATGCGCAAAAATGTAAAGATGCAGTCATTTATTCTTAATCAATAACTTGAAGTTGATGTTTAGCAGGAAATGGAAGGCAGGAAAATGAGTTTTCCATTTGCAATAGTTCATCTTTGTTCTTGCACTAGCTGCAGTGAACCAAATGATTCTGCTGTCTTCACTAGTCTGAACTCTGATCTAAGAGCGCACAGAGGATTAGCTTGCAGGCATGGCTGAAATATTTGTGTAAGGTGTGAGAGAAGGCCCCTTATATGTGCCCATGAGACCAGGCCAACATGGGGAAAATGTATTTCTGTTTCTGTCAGGGCACCTACTGGCCTCTGGCAAAGATGAAATTGGACAAATCTTAGCACAGAGTGCAGAAAAGACTCCAAAATGTTTACTGAGGTGTGGAAGCCCTCCAGTATCATTCCTGTGCTGAATTCAGAATGTCTGAGCGGTCTTAGTCACCACAGGCTGACCTTCTGTGGACCCTAGTTATACTCCTTTCCTGGATACTATCATTTGATATACAAACTCTAAGGTGGAGTATCCATGACCCACAAATGAGACTGGGGTTTTTTGTGCCCATCATTTGTGGATTACAGACAGCATGAAAACAGAGCACTGAGACCCAACAGAGCATCACAGCAGGGTACATTAGAAGTCACCTGAAGCCCATTTACTCTGGTGATGGATTACCAGAGGAAGATGAAGCGTCTGTCTGTTTGAATCCAGCGAAGATAAAGTGGAGGGTATCATCATTCAAGTATCAGCGGGTGCAAATAAGCAATAAATCGGACCGGACAAACAAGCCCGATGGCCTGCGGTAGTGTTCTCGGGTCAGTAAGGGTGCGCGGCTCTTTTCGCTCTGTTTCCGCTCTGGTGTGTCGAGGTGTTGAAGGAAAAGCCTGGAGAGACCGACAGATTTACAAGCTGGTGAGGAAAGTGATAACAGAGAATGCTTTTATGAAAATCAGGGTCCAGTTCGCTTCTTCGATAACCATCCTGGTGACCTGTGGTAGGTGGACTAGACAGTAGGGGCAGACAACGGCAGCCCCCTGTTCTGATCGACTGACCTACCCAAATCTGTCCTCTGGGAATCAATAGAGTATTATCATATCTCATCTTCCCTTAATAATCAGGATAACCCAAGCTGAAATGATCCTGTTGTTATCTTAGTAATTCATCAGCAGCAGGTGTGAGTTGACCATTGAGTGATTCTGTACTTAATTACACGAGACGCTGCGTAATGCCATTATCTCCGTGAGCCCTTACTATCAGGATATAAAGTCAAACTCAAATTGCAGCATCGATCCATTGCTTTGTACTGTTCAAGGATTGAGGTGCTTGAAAAAAAAAAAAGAAAAATGTAATGACGGAGAAAGTGTTTCAGGTTTGTGAAATGTCAACGAAAACATACAGAGTAAATTGAAAACCTCTTCGACTTCCCCGTGTTCACTGAAGTAAGACATTTTATTTTCTTCCTTAGTTTTCTTCTTGATTAGACAACTGTATCTGCAGTCTTCTACAATTTAGAACCATTACAGCAAAGACAGCAAAAATGTATGAAAGTGTGTTGAAGTTCCCAAAGGAAATGAGTGACTAGAAAATGTTGGAAAGGGCAATTTGTGAGATTAAGATACTAATTTGTTTCTTGCTCCTAAGAAAACTTCCTGTAAAAGTAGGAGCCCTCCCTTCTGAAGCACGGCCAAGTTTGGCCCTAAGACAAGGCAAGGAAACTTCTGACTAAATTGTATTTATGTTTTAAATAAACGGTCACATATCACATCAGTTATATCTGAAAGAGTAAAAAAACAAAAAACAGACGAGTGACTGGATTATTTTTTATTTATTAATGGAATCCTGAAAAAAGGGGCTCATAATTGGTCTGCTGTCTGCAGGAATCCTGAGGAAACCCATTTTCTTGTTACTTGCATTCAGACAGGCATTAGGAAAACTCAAAGTGGCACTTTATTTAATCTGGAAGCCAGATTATCATAACTTCCTTGAGTCATGATGTGGAAACAAGTGAAGTGTTTCAGCTGAAGAAGCTATATCTTCATGTGGTGTGGGAGGGTAATGCGGTGTGTAAAAACAGCATGTGAAAAGTGTAGTTTATCCCAAAGCTGCAAAATAATAAATCACAGTGGTTAGACACATGAGCCCATTTAGAGTCTCCCTCTCTCCATATATCTCTCTCTGTGTCTCTCCCTCCTCTTCTGATGTGTCTTTTGGCCTGTATTCAGAAGTAGAGGGCACCCGCTTTATTAATCACATCAATCATCAGTAACTCCATGGCAACCAAAGGGAGCTGTAATCACTTCCTACCAATCAGACAATTTATTTTCTGAAGGGCCACAGTCGACATTACCTTGACGTGTGTATGTGTCTGTCTGTGTGTGGGGGAGGGGGAAATTCATATTGTCTGTCTGTTCCTTGTTTGTATAGACAGTAAACAGACACACATGTCCTCACAGGTTTATCTTTGTGGGGACTTTCATAAATAAAACATTGCACAGCTCCCTATGCTAACCCTAACCAACTCAACTAACCCTGAACCAATTCTAATGTCAACCTTAAAACCAAGTCTTTACCCTCAAACAGTACTTTGAAGTTGTGGGGACCAGACAAAATGACCACTTTAGTAATAGAATGAAGACTTTGGTATTTGATATGCAGGAAATGTTATGACAGAAACACACCTAGACCAGTGTTGTCAGATGTACTATAATTATTGTCTTTGCACAAAAAGTTTGGCCGCTTTACAATTATGATCAATAATTCCAACACAATGTACAATAATTTGAGCAATTTTTGACAAGGCTAAGATCATTTGCAATTCATTTAGACTCTCATTCATCTTGGCACACAGCTATATTTGAATTTAGATCTAGGAGGATACTGCACATTTTTATACATTCTATTCTGAAAATGTTTATATATTCTATTCTTAATATTTTTATATATTCTATTCTTTTTATATATTCTGAACTCGTGTTACCCTCTGTCTCAGCTTGCTCTTTGTACCCAATGAACGCATGATGAAAATATGCTTTTTAACCCTTCTCTTGACCGATATAGGTTAAAACTATTCCATTGTGTGCATGGCGTAATGTGTTGTTTGACAAAAAATAAACATGCTCAATGTCAAGAGTGTAAATTAGATAAATATGATGATTTAGTTGCTGGCATGATAATTCAAAAGTTCCCATTTGGCAATATTGAATGGAAATTAAAAGCCTACATTTTAAGTTATTCAGTCCATAAAATGATAATTTTCTTCCAAAAAAAAGAAGAAGAAATTTTAGCACCTCAAGATAGTAAAGAAGCTGGCTCCTGAACTTCATACAACAAATTCCTGTATCACTCCTATGAAGAGTAAGCCTCTTAATCTTTTTCAGTTTACTGTTATTGGAAAAATATGACTTCATCAAAAAGTGGAAACAACAGACACTCAAGAGATGTAAAAAAAAGTCTTCCTTCTGGTCCTCACAGTGCAACAGCTGCACATTTGTTATTTATGACCCAGCCCTGTGTGTAAGGGAGCAAAAACAATAGAAAAGACCTCATTCCTGTCCTTCAGCAGATATGCTGGACCTCTCCTGGTAGCAGAGCTCTCCTGTGGAGACAGAGGTCGAACTTGAACTACAGAGGAGCAGAAAAAGAACATAGTGGAGGAAAGGGTAGGTTGGAGGTGGGTCTGGATGAGGTGGGTAATCGTATAAAGCATCTAGACTTGACCGGGAACATCAGCAGGTCAGCGTTGGTCTTCAAAGGGCAGGGCAAGTATTTCTCAGCCTGGGCTGAGCTGCAGTGCCAATGATCAAGATTTACCAATAGTTTGGGATAACAGCAGCATGAACCGACGGCAAACAGGAGCCAATATAAGTGTTGTTATTTGCCACTCAGACTGATTGAATAAAAACATGGTTTTGCTCCAACGTTACTTTAACCCGGAAGGTTTTCTTTTTTTCAGGAAAGTTGTCCTCTAAGTAACATGAATGAAGATGGACTGATTTTAACGTCAGCAGAAGTGTCTTGCTTGTCGATAAATCTCCTCCAATTGTGGATATACAGCACAAATCTCTTTTTTTTCAGCTGTTGCTATAGATTTCCTTGCTAAAGTGTTACTTTAATAGGCAGCTAGGTTGCAATGGTGCATTTAAATGTGTCATAAAGCAGAAGAGTCAAGGCCAGAGCAAGAATGAATGACTGAATGAAACATTTTTGAACGTCAATGTTACAGCTCTGTGGGCAGCGATTGCTGATCTCTTGAAAATCTTGAGAAATCTTTTTCTGAATTGGCCCACTGCTACATAACCTTGTTGGCAAAAACAGGGTCCAGCGAAGAAAAAGAAAAAAAAAAAAACAACAAGAGACCACCATACAGTCTGTAGAAGAGCCAAAACCTGAATATTCCTTCATGAATTTGAAACAAGCCTTGCAAAGCTGGTCACAATTGTAGAGTTCCCTTTACACAGAACTGGGGAACATTTGCATTTTTTTTTTGCTGTTGTTCACATTGGTGGTGTGACTTATTTGGCAAGCATACAGTGGTTCATTTATTAGGAATAGCAGGCGAGGCAGCCCCCACATCAAATACAGTTTCATGTGAGGCGGCAGATGGCTCATGATTACTTCATAGAGAAATTCTTTGCCTGAAACCTCAGTGTGGATTGTATTCTATATGGATTCGTTGTCAGAATCACAGATTATGTACATTTTGTATTAAATGGCGGATTTAAAAATGAAACCTGTTTGAAGTCAGTAGAGCTCAGAGTCAAGAGTGCTCACTTTGTGTGAATGCTAAAAAGGAGCTGAGATAATGCCCTAAGAAATATAAGTTAGTCAAAGGAGGAAGAAGTTGCAATCAGTGGAAGACTCTCTTTTATTCTCCCCTCAGAGACTCTGATCAGAGCTCTGCTGCTGGAGACTAGAGGAGGGGCTGATGGGAAATCAAAGCTGCAGCTATGGTGGGAGCGGATAGGACAGCAGTGTCACCAAGCGTCCCTTTTGACGTTAACAGAGGGCAAAGGCTCAGAGTTTCCAACCGACACACCCAGCGTGCACTGAACCCCACTCCATGTGCTGCACTGAACTGAGGTTAGCAGTCTGCTTCACACAACAATAGACAGAGAGTGGGGATGTTTTTGGCTTGTCTAGAGGAGGGTCGCTGATGTTTAATTACTTTTCACAGACCACTGATTTAGATTTGCCACACAGAAATAACAACGATGTTTCACATGTTATTTACAACGAAACACAGGAAAGGATTCAAATCCTTTTTTTAGATGTGAGAAAGCACGGCGCTAGCAATGGGGACACCTGACGAGGACGATTACCAAACTTTGAAATGAGGAAAAGAAACTGAGAGAAACTCTGTTTACTTAAGTCTCCTTCAAGTTCAGCTAATTGATTCAACACTTCCAACACGATCTGGGTCTGCAGCAGAATGTTCTGGGTTCTATCTGGGCTCTCCTCCTGTCATCCCACAACATTGTGTAGAATGTAACCAGTGAAAACACGACCTCTTCAGCAGATTTAATTATTAATTAATGACCCTGAAAGCATGTTGCAGCATGGAATGATGAGGAAGTATTTAGATTCTTAAAGTAAAAAGCCCTGTTGGTGTTACCTCTTTACCACATATCTGTTGTTTTGATGGTTCTGATATTTGCCAAAGGTCATAAAAAGGTTAATATTCCACTGTCATGGTTGCAAACCTGTTTATAGGGGAACTTTTTCTTCTTTTGTTTGTAAGATTCTACTTTCTTAAAATGATTACAACCATCCATTTCCTAGTATTGTCACTGGCACTCAAAGCTTTTCTTGAGTTTGTGTTTTCCCATTCACTGACAGTGATGGAAAAACACTTTGGAGTAAAGAGCAACTTGAGGCATCAGCCTCTGAGCTCTATCCATTCAGCGTGCTCAAAGGTATGATTCACTGCTTGTGGAGCCACGAAAAAAAAAAAAAAAAAAAAAAAAGGTTGACTTCTTCTTACAACTCACTGATGTTTTGGAAACCGGAGCATTGAAGTAGCTGCACAGATCCCCGTCATTTAATTGTCGCCATGTCTGACAGCGCTGTTGTGTTGTCTCTCGTGTTCAGCTCAGGTGAGATTCCCTTGAAATCACCGACAGGTTTGAGGCTTCGCTGTCACGATTACCTTCGCACACCTGCGGCAGACTCGCTTACTAATGAGACAAATGTAAGACATATGATGTCACTGTTGTCAGTGCGTGGTTTTCCACATTGGAGCGTGATATTCCCGCCTCTCCTCTTCTGTTCGAGTTCTGACAGCTCTAATGACGGTCTTATCGCTGCTCTTTGATGTAATTCATCAATGCCTTCCCTCCCGCGGAGGCGAACAGGCGTTATCGCCCGGCGCGGCTGTCCCGCCCGCCTTAATGAAGGTCGGCGGGCCACCTCAACACTCGTCACCGCCTCTGCTGAGCTCAGAAACACCTGATACCCTCTTCACACCTCCTCAACCCTCAGAATACTCCTGCCACACATGGTCCCGCTGCGTTAATCCGAGTCGGAGACACTGTGACGTTAATAGGTCTGGAAACTTTCAAAAGTTTTTCTTTTTTTTTTGTTATTTAAGCTTTCACTTTTCATTTCTGTTGTTGGGAAAGTTAAAAGCAACCACGTTCACCGCCCCACTCTATGAAATAAATATTGCGGGATTAATTTTTGAAAACGAAATTAAAGTTTAAAATCAGAGGGGCATTTGAAATTGGAGTGCCCATCTGTGCTACGCAAACATTGTCAGGGAATGTGCAATATTAGTGCACTGGTTATATCAGGAAAATTAATTATCGGAAGGTTAAAAATACAGTTATTCATTAAAATGTATGAAAAAAGTTAAAGTGTTCCAAAGATAAAGTTTTGGAAATTGGACAGGCATTCCCCAATATTTTGTAATGAAATATTAAAATCAGATTCCAAAAAGTATGTAAACCACACAATTTGTTATTTGGGCATTTGATTATTTTTAAGGTTTACTTTCCCACGAAAAAAAAAAAAAAATAGCTGGCATCTTGAAACAATAGAACGTGATTAAGCTCACTATTGAAGTAAATACAAATAATATTCTGTCATGTATAGCAGGATTCATTATTACATATCGAATTATTCAAAATAAAAGGTACACAAATACAATACCATAACACACTCAATGTCAGAACAATGAAAATATGTTCAATTCAATTATATTTCCCATAGCTGTAACTGATATTGTAATTGTAATTGTAAAGTACACAGTAGCTGCTGTGGTGTTTCTTTTCACTGGAAGTCAGACAGTATATGTTTCTAATCACATGATCTTAATTCATTTGTAGTTGCTTGGATATGGAAGAATTGCTTTGTTCCACTAATTGGTCTAATACAGATGGAGGCGGAGATAGGAGTGGTAATGAGCTCTGATTGGATTAATGAAGTGTCAGTATTAATAACTCATCATGGGATTACCATGGCAGTAGGATGATGTCCATGATCTTTTACTAAGTAGACACTATTCTGACTCATGCAAGCGTTTCACTTCTCCAGACTTTATGTGGAGGCCATTAAGTCATGACGGACAGCGTCTGATCTATCTGCGGTGACAGCATCGCCTCCATGTGGTTTTTTTTTTGGTTTTTTTTTTAGGATTTCCTAAAAACTTTTCCTGGAAAAAAAAAAAAAAAAAAAAAAAAAGACTTTGAAAGCCTCAAGCAAAGATGATGGGTGAGCTTGTACCATCATCTCCTCCTCAATGCAGACTGTAAATCACTGGAGACGGAGGGAATGTTGCTTCTAAAGAACAAAGTGATTTCAAGAACAATGGGAGCTCGGAGTGTGTTGTTGTTTTAAACTCTACTAAATTCACAGACAACAACACAGATTCTCACTCTGCGCACATTATTTTCTTTTAATTCTCACCAAAGTTTTAAACTTTGTATGTTGTTGCTCCCAGGTGTGGAGATGTGCTAGCACAAGTTATCATCCTGAGATTAGAAAAATCATTTGAAGGGATATAAAAACAGGGAGATATAAAACACAAAGTAGTAAACAAATTATTTTAGATCCTAAAAGGCTGTTGGGGGGAAAAAAATAACATGCAATAGAGTTCAGTCCCACAGTCCGATTTATAAAAGTCTTGCAAGAACCTGTATAGACACACACACAACACACACACTCTCACACACACACACACAACACAAATGCACACATGCACGGTGCATGGAGTGTAAAAATAATGACTAAAACAGTGTGAGATCACCATTTTCTGTATTTAGTTTGAATACTAGCAGCAAATGAACTGTGACATCTTTATTCTTATCCCTCCAAACCACTCAGCTCCCTGCTGTCTTATCCTCTTTGACTGATGCTCATGTGAAGTTCTTATCAAATAATTCACTCTCAAACAGTGAGAAATAATCGAGCTACTAACTCATCAGATCAAAGCTACAATTTCAAGTAAACTTATTTAGGCTATTCATCACCTTTAACATGACGGTGAAAGTGATTTAGTCCCACTAGCCAGCAAATCGCCACATGTGGCCACAGAGCAGGTTTTATGTGCTCTGATGCATCACTGATGACAGATGATGGACATTGGTGTTATGTGTGTGGAAACAGAGCTTTTGAATACCGACGTTCCTGCTGGGTGCAAATGAAAAGATGCTGCATTTGAATAACTGGCACAGATAACTGCACAGATAACTGCATTCAAATGTAAAAGTAGATGCACCTTAAATTCAACAGAAAAGGGCTGCATGTACAATTATATTAATTTCTGCAAAAATACCAGAACAGGCTAAGGTTTTTCCCCCCTCATTATTTCTCTTCCATACATCTAGCAACATTTAATTCCAAAAGTAGATTAAAATTTATTAGTATGTCCACTTTAGAACAGGTCAAACCTGGATAACAAACTGCTGTTACTGATATTTAATTAGTCTGTGTGGGCGTCCACTTATCGGAACAGTGTCTGTTGTAGAGTGTAAATAAATTATTGTTAGACTTTCATTTACATTCTGACTATCCCATGTATGAATATCTATATAATATACAGAGTTGAAGGCAAAAATCCTTGTTATTTTTATTAAAATTTGTCTCTATTTTTTTAGCCATGGTAACCGAGGCCGTTTCCCCGATTTTGGATTGAACCTAAATTTAAGTTTGTACACTGTAGAAGGCACTCTAAGCATGTCAGCACCTGAAATGCGGCGAGCATCTTCACCTCATTAAAAAGTTCAGGCGACAGATGCCACCTAGCAACAGTGGCACGGAAAGAATTGCTTTGGTAGTAATCTCTCAATCTGTGGACTCCTGAACAATGTGATTCACTAAACATTGCATAGGAGCTCAGGATGCGTGGTGTGTTCCAAATCATGCACCTGAAAGGAAATGACGTCAGCAGTGCCAATATTTCTGAATATATGTGGGTTACGGAGGAAGCCACCATTAGCATTATGGAGCAGTTCCTCACACCCCATCGCTTGTAACTACACTTTATTTGTTACGGCCTCTTCTGCATGTCAACATCTTTAATTGTCTGTCGCTCAGCTCTCTCTTCCTTTTCAACTGGAATAATCCATGGCCACTGAGAGTCCCAGTCTGCAGAACACTGCTCCACACTGGTGTAATTACCCTGCATTTTTATATGGTATTACACTCCGTCTCCAGGGTTCTCCTGCTGTAGCAAAAGAAACAATTAATTTTGGGTCACTGCTGTGGGGCATTTGTAAATTAAAACCGTCGCTCGTGGATTATTCCAGCTAAAATAAAACAGTTCGATTATTCCCTTAAGAAATCCCCCCCCCTTGTCATTTCCACAACCTTTAGCAACCTTGCTAGAATGAATGACCAACCTTGAAGATTCAGTTTTTTTCATTTCACTTAACTAGGATTTATCTTAAGTCCATTTATTAAATTCATGAGGGAATCAAATCACTGAAACTGCTTTACAAATAAACAATTTGGAGCCGTAAATTGTGTGAGTTTTGAATTTTCTTCAGCGTCATTTTTAATACCTTGGTCAAAGACACTGGATCAGAAACAGAATATTTAAGGACATGGACGCATTAGTAAAGTTTCCCCGCACTTCTGTTTCCTGTGGAGTTGTTTTTCTGAATTTAGTCTCTTGCAAAAAAAAAAAAAAAAAGTGCTCTTTCTTTTTGAAATACACATGCTATGAGTCTGTGCGACTTTTCAGGCAGGGGGTGCCATTTTCAGTGCAAGGGGAAACACTCAAACACAAAAAAGTGGGTAAAGTTAAGGCAAGTAGAGCAGGTCCCACGGAGAGAGAGAAAAAAAAAAATGGAAAAACATCCTGTTACTTGAGGATATTTGTCAGAGTTTTCACAGATCCCTTTGCAGCTACATAAATCTTTGTAGTTCCCTGTGGCTTGAAAACAGAAGTTTCCCTTCAGTGTGTTAGAGACCCAACGGTAACATCCAACAGTGAAGAGACTGAGAACTCGTTCATCGTGTTTGTTCATGCTGGGAGTGATCCCAGCTCAAGCGAAAGCCCGAGCAGGACGTCTACATTTTAATGCCCGCTTTTCTGTTTATTTAACTGGGTCAGTCTTTCATCTCAAACGCATTTTGACATTTGCTTTCCTGTGTGTGTGTAAAAGAAGTAATTTGTTTTAAATTTCCAACCCCCTGAAATGAGAGAGATTTTTTATGAGGAAAAAGAAAGAAATTGTGGTGACAGACTGCAGCCTTATTCCAAATCCAAGATAAAGAGCAGATTTCTTTGAGATGCAAATTCCATACACGACAATACAAAGTTGTGTGCTTATGCGTCGAGAGACATCCGGAGGAACTATTACATTTCGAGACCATTTACCTGTTGTTTACACTTGCGTCTGCACCTTTCTGACAGCAGAAAGTGCAAAAAGACAGAAAATGAATGTGCAGATGGGTTGAAACTCTTTCTTATCAGCTGCTCTGCCTTTTTCTGCAAAGTCTGTGTAAAGCGGGCCCTGACGTGACATGAGCAGACAGGTTCTGCTGTAAATCATGATCATGCCTCTCCTGGTTTCAATGGGCTGATAGTCAGAATTCTATTAACCTCACAAGAGGAAGGGGAAGCTCTGAATAACCCTCGTGAAATATTTAACGGGACGATTCGCACATTCTGTAGGGCAGGAGGAGGCCATGGCATATAAAATGGATTAAATGTAGATGAATGTCCAGAGCTGCTCATAGCTCGCCAGGCTGAATAATGAGCGGATAGGGATGAAACGCTTCAAAACAATTAAAAACATCCAACTTGTCCTTAAATGGCGCTGTTTATACAGAGCAACGGTTCTTCCCTCCAGCCCTGAGTTGTGGGTTGAATTAGAAGCTGATGTACAGTACATGACACGGGCCTTAGACCGCCTTCTCTAAACACAAAAGACATTTCTGGCCGAAGGCAATGACGTGTAGTCGAGCTTGTTAACAATGTAGAAAATGTCACCCTCTTTCTTTTCTGGTTCAGCGCTAAAAACAATGCTTTCGTACGGGTTGAACGGGGCAGTTTATTTCACTCTCGCTTTGCTTTTGAGAGGAGCAAGGACGAGGAGAGTCTTTGAGTGTTTAATTTTCTCGACTGCGGTCGGCCTACCGGGAAGGAGTGTCAACCGTGCCTCAACCTGCGGTTACGCAAAGCGGACTCTTGATGCCTTGACAACTTTTTTGGGTGCAAAGATAATGGGTTTTGAGCTCAAAGAGAATGGATTTAAGTATTCCAATTTAGCTATCAGAAGTTTCACTGAACGTCTTCCATTATGGCAGTGCAGAGGGGTTTCTGGGCAAGGTCACTTTGAATTTCAGAGACCCATAAAAAAAAAAAAAATCTCATTATAAAGTTGTTGTTCAGGGACGTTTTTTTCTCCTCTCAGAGAGAGTTGAACCATTGATGTAGCAGTTGTTAAGTACTTGGGTGTAAAAATCCTCAGTCTTCATTATAGTGTTTCACTGAAGTCCTGTTGCCACATGTTAGGGAACTACAACCACACTAAACACTTTTTAGACCCAATCCTATCCTAAATGATACTTCAGAGAATCAACTGACCACATCACAACAATTAATCGTTTGAAGAGCCAACATTCTTGAAGAGTGTATATCAAGGGGAGCACAGGTAGAGCTGACTTCCATCCTCACGTTTTGGACGCATTCAGGTGGGGCTGACGTTGAGGTGCACATCAGGTCAGTGCTGGGTCCACCAATGTAGTTCCACCTGATTTTGTCCCGTTGCAAAATGAGTTGGTTCAGTCCTGCAGGGCTGCACAGAACTGGGACGAAAGACAGCACGTTAAGGACTTTTCATTAATTCTTTAGGTGAGGGTTAATATTGACGGTAGACCTTACAACTCACCAGTCGGGACAGCGTTATTACATTCTTTGGGCATTAATGGGATTACAATGTGAGCTACGTGTGATGGGTGAAGATCATTTTCAGAAATGATTGAACTAAACCTGATGAGATGAAAAAGTAATCTGCAGCTCAATTTTAGTAAGATTGTAGATCTACTTCCTGAAATTAAGCCCATTTTTTTGACCATTAGAAGCATTTAATTTTAATGGTTTGACTGACTGTTGCCAGGTCCAGAACATTAGTAGTGCTTCACTAGTTCCACAGGTTCAAATTGATATTGTGCTTTTGTTTAGCTTCAAAATGTAGAAAATGACATGATATATAGAGTATTTGTGTGACTATTAATCCCATACCTTTGTTTAAACCTCTAACCTCATGGAAATATTTTGCAGGATCAAAATTAATAAACTAAAGTCTAACTGTTAAAAAAAAAAAACCAAAAAATCTAGATGAATAGTTGCCAGTATGATAACTCAAATGTAAAATAATGATGCAGGAGACTGTTGAGATAAAACTGCATTTTTGTTTTGATCATTTTCAGACTAATTTTAGAAGGTAAACACAGATTCACACACAGAACCATAATAATGATGTTTTCATGCATATCCTGACATGGAAGTGATTCATATGGAGAATAAAGACGGGCAGAGCAGAAGAATGCTGCATAATCAGCTTTAACAAATATTGACTTGTTTTGCTACTGCAGCAGTAGTGTGGAATCAGAGCAGAGTTGAGCTGGCTCCCGTCACTTCACACTTCCTGGCGGTTGTGCGAATAAAACCATAAAGTCAGGATTTGCGTTCTGGGTGGTCGGATCTGAACCAGTGACCAGGAGTCCTCCTTGAGTCCTTAACCTGAGATGCAGCTGCTGAGCCTCATAACATTAATCAGACATCCTAATGGTTCTTCTCCTCCCAGCAGTCCCACTTACACCTGTTCAACTGTTCCTGTCTAATTGACACCGACTGGATGGCATCACCCAGCAAGAGACCCTTAATGAACAAACTGCTGCTGGACCACTAGCTGTGCTAGGCTAGCTCCAGGCTCGGACTGATCGGGGCAGGCACTGTGAGCTGTTCCCCTCCCATCCCTCAGCTTTCCTGGGGTGGAAGCCAGGCCTTTCATCCCCACTCAGGCTCCCTGCCAACAGAAGAGTGAATAATTCAGCACCTTCTGGACGGATCATTTATAACAAAATATCTGCTTATTCAACAGATTGATGTCAACATATAGCAGCACATGGACACATTTTTATACCTTGATATGGAAAAGAGAGGCTCTGAGCAGGACGGTTTTTAACTTATTTAAAATCCATACGAGCAACGTCTCATGTCACACATCATGAGTTACATGATTCTGAAATATGTTAGTTTTATTTTGTTGCATTAGTTTTATATAGTCATGTATTTGAAGAATGAGCAAACTGTAGACATGCATGGCCCGATCATTGTAATGACAAAAAGAATTTGTTCCTATTAAATAAAGGGGATAAATTGCTCTCAACTCATAAAGCAGAACCAGACTGTCAGATAAATCAGCACTTAAATGCCAATATGGCCTTTGGGAGCTTTGTATTTATGGCTGGGTTGCATCAGTGAATCAACTCTGTCGGTTATGAGCTCAGTCCCATTATTTTTTTATACTTGTGGGAACAGCAAAACAAAAGTTCCTTGAGGCGGTCTGTTCATTTTAACCTAATACGGCCTTTTTTTTTTTTTTTTTTTTGTTCAATTCCTTCAAAACATATTCCCAATTATCATTTGTACATTCGCTTAAATGTTCCATTTTACAAAGCTGCTCAGAAGTAAATGTAGTTCTTAAAAACCCACAGGGGGAAGGCTAAAGTCGTCAAGTGTGAAACACATACACAAGGATAGTCTCACGCAGCCACACATACACAACAATGGGGAACACCGGAATATGTCCCCCCTCATGTGAACATGTGGCCCCAGACAGTTTGAGGACACGCTAGCGCGTTCACCCCAGCCAGGACAGCAGTTTTGTCCGTGTGTTCGAGCGGCTTCGGCCAATTCAGACAGTCCTCTGGGCCAACATAAGTGTTCCCAGATGGGTCGCCTGGAGCTGGGATGGAAGGAGATGCATCCATGACCAGGCTGACAGCAAAAGTGAGTGAAGAGATTCATCATGCCATGTGATCAGCATAATAAAGTCATCATGGCACAATGACAAATTCCACCCAAGAATGTGAATTAACATATGCTATACATTATGTATCCGTCTCAAGCACTTTAAATTATTGTTGAGCGAAAGGTGTGATGAAACTATGAGGGTAAAATTTGTGTATTCACTCTTACTCATCTAGATATAAAAAGGAACTTGTGAAGAAGTGGAAATGGTATAAATATTCATACAAGAGCACAGCCATATGTCTGTATATGTGAGGAGAGGCGCTGAGCATCTGCTGACCTTCTGGCTTGCCAGATAAGATGTTGCACAGAGAGCGAGCCTTTGTTAAATAATCTGGGAACTTCCAAACTTTCGAAGGAAAAACAGGAACCAGTGTCACCGATTATTTTCAGCATGGACAATTAACTGGAGTGGGGTGTCGCACTAATGCTTCTAGAACTCCCACACACTCTTGCACGAGTTAACATTAAGTCCTCGTCAGACAATTTATTTGACACACTCTCACTACAGCCCTGACAAGTCAAAGATGTTTCAGATGATTTGATGTCAACGAACAGACGAGAAGCTCCCAAGTTGAACCTTTCACCTTTCTACCCTCATCTTCACGTAATATGCCTCTTGCTCACTTATATATATACACCCACAATTGTGTTTCATGTTGATTATGTGCAGCTTATGAGTCACATAAGGTCACACCTTGTCTATCATTTGAAATATTTAGGCAGTTGGTATTAAATTATGCGTGGAGCGTATTCATACTTGGAGTGTATTTATTTTCACTTTAACCTGATCATCTGATTTAAAGCGCTGAATTTTACAGGCGCTGAGGAAGAAATAGCTCTGAGCAAACACCACCGTAGTAAAATTGGACCAGTTTCAGTCTCACTCTGGTAAATGGCACCACTAAAATGACCAATCCCATCCTCGCATGCGACGGATCTCTCATATTACTATTTCTGTGGCACGTCTGCACCCTCATGGTGGCTCTTTAATTGCAACAGGCTCCGCGCTGGAGGCTGCGCTATCACCTCTCGTGGATCATTTTGCATTACAGGAAGAGACAAGCTGCAGCCCACTGATTAACATACACAAAGTAGTAATTGCAACAGCAATCTCCAGAAAACAAAGCAGACCACTTTCCTCTGTGGATTATGTTGATAGGTTCCTTGTTTGTCTCTATGATTTAGACTGATTTGGCTAAATCTCTATGATTCTTGTGTGATTGGAGAGGGAAATGACATCTAAGACAATAAATATGAATTCATGCTGTATAAATGACGCCTGCATTCATCCTGCGTGCATCATTCTCTACTGGATTGTAAAAAGTAATTGCATTACTGTCTTAAGAAATGTTTCATCTTCCCTTTTTGTTTAGTTTTTTTTAATCTCAGCGAAGAAAAATGTATGTTTTTGTGTCTCATTTTTGATCTTTGCGCTGCCCTTCTTCCTCCCAGTCTTCCCTCTTTCCTGTCATTTCTATCTTTGGGTGTTTGCTATTTTTCTCCTGTAATCAGACACGCAGATTCATCTCTGTCGCCCTCAAACACCACCGAAATCAATTTCCCAAGTCTCCCATGCGGGAGGGCCACAGTCGGGGACACACCTGTACATGCATTTCGCTCACCCGCACGCTCGCCGAAAAACAGCCGCATATCACACACACACACACACACACACACACACACACACACGGTGCAAACACGCTGGCCGGTGATTCACCACATCACTGTTTTCTAATGTCTTACTTGCTTCATCTTCGCAACATCCATTTGTCTTCGCTGACAGGCTCTATCCATCCTACCTTTACCCCCGCTCCGTCAGCCCACACCGTCACTCTCAACTGTGACCTCCCCCCCCCCCCCCCCACCCCACCACCAAACTCACTTTTTTTTTTCTTTTTTTTTTTTTTTATAGACGTTTTTGTAAAAACAAGGATGGAATATTGTGCATGTGAATGGTTGCCACGCTGACGCCTTGTGCTCGAGACTGGGCACCAGAGCTGTCAACCGCTGATCTGTGATCAGTGTCAGTGAGGACAGCGTGTGATGAATTGTTAAGGACGACTCAGCTCAGGATGGTGCGTGGTGGAGAATCGCTTAGACATGCTCTGCCGGCATGTTCCAGAGCATATTCCACATGTGGCTGTTTTGATTGGAGCATGTGTAATGTTAAGTTATCGCACAGCTTGTAGGATTCATTTAAAAAGGGAAATAGTCCGTGCCAGAGGGTAGTTCCATTACTTCGGTCAAGAAAAAAGCAGGATCTTGATCAGGAGGAATTAAGGCATCTTGTACAATTGGTTGCTCAAATACAGTGAATTCTGTCCATTAGATTCCAAAAAAGAAAAAACTCTATTATGTTAGTTATCATGATGTGCACACTTCCAGAAGAAGCTTTATCTATCACTGCTTCATATATATCCATATATACTGTTTACTCTCTGCTCTAATTATGGTGTTTTGTAAATGTTTGCTTATTAATACACCTTAGATGATTAAGAGATGAAGCACAGATTTAGCTTATAGCAATACTTGCAACTTAAAATTGTTGATGAGGTTTCAGCCTTATTCTGTATGGTATAATGTGGATATACAGCTTTAATTCCCCCATCTATCAGATTCAATCAGTTCCTTTTTCAAGTACATTTCTGTCAAGAGACCTAATATTAGGATGAGATACTGAATTTATTCGGGGCCATTTCCAGGTTTACTTTCTATCCTGGCAGATATTTGACTGACGGTAAATAAAGCGACTGGTTTCCTTTTAAATTACTGTCATTTCTGAAACAGGTTTCAGAGATTTGTTTGCTGTTTTGCTGACAAACCTACATAAAGTTTAATACCACAGGCACATTTTAAATCCCCAATGGCCTCATGATCTATTTTTTAAACACTGTAATGAATAACACATTTGCATCTTAATGAGAATAAAATGATTTTCTGGAAGTAAGTCACTGAAATGCTTTACCCCACCAAGTTTGAAGTCATTAAAGAATTTGTTAATTAATGCAATCTATGGCTTTAATAAATGATCCTATTAACAAAGTTGGTCTGGTTTAATACATCAAGCTGATTATGCACATGCTTTAGCTGGCCTTTGTTAAAATGTATGTACAGGTTAGAAAACACTCTTAAGCTCAGAGGAACTCTGTGAAAGGGTCACTCAGAATTAGACAAACACAAAAAGAACAGATAATGAAAGAGCAATCTGCAATAGTGACCTTAGGAGAAGACCTGTTCTGCCAGATAATCAATCTCTTCCTGCCTCCGCAATTGTTTGCTTGACACTGTGTGTGTGTGTGTGTGTGTGTGTGTGTGTGTGTGTGTGTGTGTGCGCGCATGCCTGCATGTGAGTGAGTGAGTGAGTGAGTGAGTGAGTGAGTATGCTTGCTGATCCTGATCAAAATATTGATCTTATAAAAAATTGATCTGCCAATCTAGCAGAAAATGATTCAGAGCTCAAAAGCCATAGTTTGTTTTTCGTACCATTCCCGAAACGGGTACCTAATACTGCCCTCTGTTTCCCAGTGAAAGCTCTCTCTTATTGGTTTTATTGATTAAAAAAAAAACGGCCATGGCAGTGGTTGTGTCTGTTACCCTGTTCAGATAATTTGGAGGTAATGAACAACAGAAGACAGTATTGTGATTACATTTGGAGCCACTTTGAACACTTTGGTCCTTTTTCGAGGACCACAGGAATCAGAATTGACTTCACAAAGCTGTGAATTACCAGAATACGCCAGTTGAAATTGCCTTCTGGGCTTTTTTGATTCAGCTCACGTTAATGATACTTGTCAATGCTGTCTTGCTTGACAAAGGAGGCGTGCTTATTCTTGGCAGCGGGAATAACAAGCCTCTTTTAGAAACACTGCATGCTCACTCTGATGATGAAACTTCTGACTTTTAAGAGTGATCCATCTGCTTTTGAAGCACATATTCTGACATGTTCATCTGGATATGAGATTCTGTGCAATGAAAAAAAAAAAAGAATAAATTTACTGTGAAGGCAGAGAAGTCACAGAAAGTGCAAAGTGACACATTGACAGTGATTAATAATGATATATGAGGGTAACATATATCATAAATCAAATGTGACAGCAGTAAGGTGCAAGTCTGGAACTCTCCTGGGATGTTGCTGTTGCCCATGTCCCCCCTTGAACCCAACCTTCTCTTCTTTACACTGCAGATACAGGAAGTGAAGGACTAGTCCAATAGAGGTGTGTCACTTGTTAAATTTGAGTCAACTCCTCCAAATGCTTCAGTGCACACGTGGAAGGAGGGCACATTGATCTTTTGTAGCCCCAGCTTTTATTAAATTGTCCAGCTAGTCCCTGTTTACTATTCCATGATGCAGCGTTCAATCACAATCTATAACCTGACAAATTTACCTTATCAATTACTCCATACCCTTTCCTGTCCTCTCCAGCTGGATGATTTTTTAGTCTTTGCTCTCGACAGGACTTGGACTTTGATTTTTGCATCTCCAGTCCCTGTTATCTTTGCAAGATCTGAACTGGCTACCTGATTCAGCCCCTACTTTGAGTAGGGTGGTAAGTTTAATGGACAGAAAATTAAGTAAAACTGAGCAAAACTATTCCATGCCATCCATGAGATGTTCTATGTAGCCCTTACACATATGAGGTAAACATTTTCATGTCAGCAGGTGTCTTGTTACTCAGGGATACCTGGTGTTCGATGTCGTATGTCGTAAATTTCACGTGGATGCTGTGTCCAGGGTCCTTTAACGCTGATTAACCATCATTAACATTCTAATGTTGGCATGCCTCCTCCTCAGACACAGCAATGTGTCTCCCACACTAAATATACCATTCAGGCAGGAAATGCCAAACTCCCAGGATCAAAATCCTATTAAGGATTGGTGGCACATAATGGAACTAAGGAGGCAGCAGGTCCCACAGGATCTACCGCTGATGGAGCCATTCAGGTGGCACAAATGCAATTGTTGGTTTTACACTGATGTTTTGGTTGTGTCCAGGAATTTTACACATGCTCTCTTTCCTTTGTACCAAGCAGACTTGAACTGGAAAAATGACAGATGTCTTAACTTGGACTCCAAGATAGTTGTAAAATCATTACTGCAGCTGAAGTGATGCAGATATCTGGATGGAACTTCCTGCTGTATTTCTCCCAGCTGGCTCACAGGTACATTAGGCAGCCACTATGATGCATCGTGATCACACATCATTCCACTGAATCATCATCGGTGTCAGAAAGCTCAAAATATATCAATCTGTAGCTCTCCGCAAACACCTCCTATGTTTATGTCATGTTTGCGCAATGTTAACTAAAAGATTAGTGAAACTATCCATTCAGCTACAACCACATTGTCCCTTGCCCAAGCTTTTCTTTCTGTCTTCTGTTGTGCTTTTGTGCCTTGCTCAGCTGAGGGTTTTTTGCCCTTTTCACAGGCTGCATACTATAAATTCGACTGCACTCGAGTCCACAGTCGTGCATGAAATTGCATTAGTCATAGCACTGACCTGCTGCATGATGTTTGGCTTCATAGCTGCTTAATGGAGGCTTCATTTTTTTATATGGCTGATGTACATCATGGGGTCTGTGGGACTGGGTGATGTCAAAGCCCTCTTTCAATTATGGTCAGCAGGTCACCATCAAAAAAATATGACATTAGATGAGAAAGACCCAGCATGAGAGAACAAATGTACCCTGCTGACCTTTATGTCTTTGCTTTATTCCTTCAACAGGTCACCGCTGACTACATTAGTTTCGCAGGAATTAGGATCTGCTTCTGCAGAAGTTGTAAACCTTTTTAGATAATGACTTTGAAAAAGTCTGCTTCATTATGGAGACTTGTTATCTAGCAATTTTAATAGGTCAAAAATGTTTTCTCCTCAACTCTTTGTTCTACAACCTAAGCCTTGAAAATGCCATTAATGAAGAGCCCCCGTGAAGACCCACGATGAAGATGAGACAGTTGACGCAATACTGGGTGTTAATATAGA